>NIPM01000032.1:139681-276358 GCA_002738285.1 Holacanthella duospinosa
CTGAAGTCCGTTGTTTTTCAAGATCCTCGCCCTGAGACAATTGAACAAATGAAAGCGTCTATTATCGGATCCGTTGCTGCAATCCCTGTTGATACTTTTCATAATGTACGACGGGAATTCTACGATCGCCTGGGTTACGTTACTAATACCAACGGAGCTCATTTTGAGCAATTTATTCGTTGAAATATAGACAAACAATATTATTAGAAGTTTAGCAGTTTATACGATTGGCTCATTTCGAATATGTATAAAATAATAATAAATTTTTGATTCAACTACCGTTTAACCTTGCAATAACTTTTTCTTACTTCTAGCACTGTCTGATGCAGTGCAACACTCTAAATTTCTGTCGCATTTTTCATAAAAACTTTCTCCATATGGTACTTAATTCTGGTGGACCCTGTATATTTGTGACTAGACAAAAAAATGGTAGATACTTTCTTTTTAAGTTTGTGTGTCATTCCTTATACTCTTTCTATGGGACTCAATATCTTGTCTGGTTTCATGGTCATCGAGTTTTTTTTAATACTTGAATTCAAATTTTCAAAACTGTTGATCCAGTTATGGGAATATTCTTTTATGATAATTATGTGAATGATTCATCTCTCACTGTTAGCTTAAATTTCTTTAGAGTGGATGTTCTATTAAATCTATGACATACTCTGACCCCACCGCTGTAATTCCTTAGTCTCCTATTTGAAATCTAAGTGGATGAAGACGCTCTTCCCTCTACCTAAAATTTCTGTTATATCGGTAGACAATCACAGTAAGTAATAAAATAAAATAACCAAAAACAAGTTACCAATTTAAACAAAAAATTTTATTTACAAATTCTTAAACTATTCCATCCATATTCACATTTAAGATTTTTTTCTTGGCACAAACACTTTCTGTTCTTAGTTGTAACTTATACTACCCTATTATGGTCTAGCACCATGTACAATATAAAGCTTATCACTATTGGCGTTATGTACATAGATTATATTAATATTTACAGAGTGGGGAAATATAATGAGAATAAGTGTTGAGGAAAAAATATTAAGTGCACACCAGTAAATGTAGTAATAAATTTGGGTTTTAATCATTTGGGGTTTAAAATAGTTCCTGTAAATAATGGGCATCAGTGAATTAGACCCCCCGATAATAGCAAATACAGTCCCCATTGATAGAACATAATGGAAATTAGCAACAACGTAATATGTATCTTGAAGAAGAATATCTATAGATGAATTAGCTAGTATAATTCCTGTTAATCCACCAATCGAGAATAGAAACACAAATCCTTGAGATAATATAATAGTTGGGGTGACAGTAATGATATTTGATTTTTGTAATGTAGCTTAGCTACTCAACTAAAAATTTTCACTCCTGTTGGGATAGCAATAATTCAACCGCTCCAGAGCAGGTTTGATTACAGAAAAAAAGTAATCAGATTACTGATTACATGATTACAGCCAAAAATGAGTTATCGATTATTAATCATGATTATGATTCCATTTTGGAGTAATCATAATCATAGATTACTNGCCAAAAATGAGTTATCGATTATTAATCATGATTATGATTCCATTTTGGAGTAATCATAATCATAGATTACTAATCTGTAATCAGTAATCATAATCTAATGCAAGTATGATTACAATTTTTGATTACTTTGGAATTTTATTTTATATACGGAATCAAATACTAATATTGAGTTTTTTTAAATATGTTGGTTTCAAAAAATAATACTGCAATTTCAAATTATAAAACAGAGTGCTAAAGTTACTAACAATCCGTTGTTGCTCTTAGCTTTAACTTACATCATGCAACTTCTTGCACAAGAATTGAATTGATAAAAGTTTTGGGTAGACGCCATAGTGTGTCCATTATTTATATGAGTGTCTGTATAAAAATTTCATGATCCTTGATCATCTTTCCCAAGATACTTCCATCCGAACGTGGTTGCATTTGGAAATTATCATGTGAATGCTAATGTAAAAACTAATGTACTGGTACCAATACCTTTGTTATATCTAAAAACTACTATTTTGAAAGTATTTTGAGAGAAAATTTGGTTCCGCTAAAACTGTACTCAATTATTTTCACCAAAAATTTCACTAAATCTTGCGCAAGAAGTTTCATGATTGTGATTCGAGCAAAAAAGTAGATGTAGTTACCATAATGTTTCATCTTTCAGCGACTGGCGTTTATGCTAACTTTGCCCTAACCTTATTTCCAACTACCGAAACAAGTTTAAAATACTTGCCATCTAATATTTGAAACAATTTTCCAAATTCTACTCTAACACTGTTAGCTTTTGCAGCATACGAAACAATATGTATTTCAAGTGTGGGATCAATAATTTAAAAAAAATGGTTCTTATTTAAAAAGTTATGGTACTCCACTGTTCTAAAACAAAAATTCAAGAGAAGTAGAAACCAAGCACAGAAAAGTTTTGTGTTAGGATAAAATGATTTGGAATGATTTGTTTCAGCAAGAATGAAAAACGTAAGAAGTTCCTATATGACGTGCTTGTTTTCGGTTGTTCATCATAACAATAATATGTAATCATGTAATCATATGAAATAATTTAGGGGTTTGGTTACTTGATTATGATTACAAGCCCGCAAATCCGTAATCAAATCCAGTTGATTACTTCTTATTTTCAAATCTCTGGATTCTGGATTCGGTTGGGATCAAGAATACACAGGTTTGAATTCATTTCATTCCCATTAGCGCGTGGTGCAACACTCTAAATATTCAGTGGGATCATCATTTAGGGGTTTGGTTGGGATGGGAAACCTTTCTCCATGCTCCATCGACTTTTCTCGCACCCTGTAGATTACTTAAAGGGGTTTGATTATAGATTACAGATTAGTAATCTGTAATCATAATCTCTGTAATCATTAATCATGTAATCATGTAATCAAACCTGCTCTGAACCGCTCCGACGAAGAATGAACCACCTCGGAATTAATAATTTTTTGGATGGTTGTCTAGTGGATTTCAATTTGACAATAAAATTTTTTCCACATATCGGCAAATTAAATTCGGCTTAAATTTTTTTATAAATTAGATAAAGTTAAATTCAGTGTGAATAGAATTACACACCAATTACCTAATATCAAACTTAAGAAAAACTAAAACTATTTCGTAGGTCATCAGGTAGGAGTTGAACCCCGATCTGTCCTTGCTTATATCCTTTAAGTTAGTGTCACTTTCCATCAGGACTAATATTAAAATAAGTTTCACACTAACTTGTAGGTAATAAGCTGACATTGGAATTTAGTAACCACGGCCTGTTGCTATCCAATTGCTTCTTAGACATCGCTATGGTCAATGTGTCTGCACTATTTCTATAGTCACGTCAAGCAATGATGGTTGAGAATGTAGGTGAACATTTTTAGCGATATCTAGCAGAAGTAGAAGTTTCTATAAGTTACTTTGTTAATATTGTAAAATTTCTATGCGCTTGGTTATTGGGTCAAATGTCTTGGAATTAAATTTAAATATATTTGCACCAAATCAACGTAGTCGTAATGGAACCATTCAAAATTGCAAGAAAAAAGATATTGATTAAAAATATATATACAGTTTACCCGTGTGACCCTGACATGACCTGCGGATAGTACAATATTGAATATTGGCAGGTTATTGCGAAACAGCGAGCTTCGATGTAACATTCTGCTAAGTGCGGTTAAATTTTCCTAACTTATTTTCTGATAAATGATTTATTTAATTAATTTAAATAATGTCAGTAACTGTTCCTTATCTGTTCATCATTTTTTAATTTTGTTTACCAGAGCAAAGCTAGACGTACAACGTACTTTGTTTCAACCGATTGTTTTCTTGAAAAAGAAAAAGGAAGTCTACGTAGGACATGTGGCAATCTCGAATATTTTTGTATATTCCCCATAATCCACTTTTGTAACCACAACGTCGAAGTAGTAAAATAATTTTCGAATATAAATTAAACTATGACTCACGAGTCGGCTCGCGAGCTGCTCGTGCGAGTTGAGAAATGAGCCGAGCTGAGCTGATATTTCCCAACTCATGCAAGCCGTGAGCCGAGCTGAGTTGAAATTTTAGCGAGCTGAGCCGAGCCAACAAAAAACTCGGCTCGCTCGGCTCGTTTGCATGCCTAATTACAACAATACCTATAAGTTCCTTAAATGAATAGAATGGGTGGAATGTGATTTTATTAAAATTTGCACTAAACCTTACAGGGTTATTGGACCCCGTTTGGTGAAGAAACAGAAGAGAGCCAAAATTTCACCAACTGCATAAATTAACTCCACACATACCACTCGAATTTGGTCCAATACCCTCCCAACAGTTGGAATATTTTTTCAACCCCCCATTGTACTTTTATACACAGGAGCTGGGATATACTTCCAACCTCTAAAAACGTGGTTGACAAATTGCGTTTTGCCGTAGCTTCCATCGCGACGCAACGATCTCTTTACTGTCCGCCACCCTCCCTTCTTCCCGACGCCAACCCTAGTTCCCGCCGCTCTCCCTACTTCCCGTCGCCTTCATTAATTCCCGCCACTCTCCCTACTTCCCGCCGTTCTCCCTACTTCCCACCGCTCTTCCTACTTCCCGTCGTTCTCCCTACTTCCCGTCGCCTTCCCTACTTTGCGCCGCCCTCCCCACTGCCCGCCGCCCTTCCTACTGTCCGCAGTTTACTGATGCACCAAAAATGTTTCATAAGACTTCTTTTTTTCTAAAACCTGAAAATCTTGAAATTTGTTTTCTTTAATCGTCATGAAATTTCAACAGTCGGACTATAAATAAGTCTCATTCCTTTGTTGCAGTTATAAATAAAGTGTGTGCCTTTGCTCGTTAGCGTGATAAAAGTCAGTAGATAATGATTATGGGTAATTTTGAATGATACACAACGCCTCTTATTAGCGTAGTTTTTCTGCGCCATTGCGAAAATTGTGTGGAGAAGCAAGGTTCTGTATATCCATCATTCTATCTTGATTTTGTCAGTCGAAGAGTTTAATTTTCTAGCAGAATTTTCGTGATGATGTAGTAACAAAAGAGTTTTCTAAGAAACTGTGAGCTTAAAAATTTACATTAATTTCCAGTTTAAGTGTCATCGTTCAGATCTTGTCTTTTCACACACAAATTACAATCGTTATTAAAAATGATTGTTGCAAGTGATAAAATTAAATAACATTATCTAGAAGTTTTTCAAATTAATATTGAATCTATTCCTTCCGTAAAGTCGCAATTTGACATAGCAGTTTAGTTTTTAGCGAATGTGCGGACCGACTTGAATTGTTAATAGAATGGGGTTTGCGCTAAGCTGTATAATTTTTGTTGGTGTCCAAATTTCAAAATTCTTGAATAAATAAGGTGCAATACGTTTACAAATAAACATTAACTATCTAATAAAATTGATCAGGCGACTGTATCGCAGGAGTTGGACTGGAATGCATCAGTAGAAAATGTGCATGCAATCGAAATTCCAACTGGATCGTCAACATATGCCAGGCGAAGCCGAATTGCAATCTCCCTAATGCTGACGAGGATCGTAAGTTACAAAAATATTTAAAAAAATTTAAGGTTATAGAAATCCTAATTTTTTAATTGAATGAAGCGAAGACAAGAATTTTTAGTGAAAAAAAAGTGCTACACAACATTACTAACCCTAGTAGTAATCGAACATCAACATTTCTCACTCTATCTGCTAACCCAAAATGTTAGCACTTACCATTCCGCCACACCTTCAGGTCTGAACGCTTGGTTGTAAATAGTGTATCAAAAGTTTTCTTATATGTAATCAGAAACTTACATTCCTATGAGGTATCGCAGAGAATAGTAATTGGACTGAAATTGTTCAATCACACCATCGGCGTCAAAAATAGCTCTGCCTAATGCTAGGTTTACACTTCAGAATTCAAGATTCTGGTTTCTATTTTCGGAATTAGCATTTAGAATTAGAATTGGGTAGTGATATTATATTTTGGAATCAGAACCTGGCGGTTCTGTCAATTTTAAACCAAAAGTTCTCGTGGACTTCGGATTTCTGTTATTACACATTAGCTTTTGAAATTTCATTGGAATCTTTGGAATTGCTAATTCTTCAAAAAAGTTCAATTTCAAAAATGAGAAAAAGCAATTTTTAAAGCCCAGATTCTAAACTGTAATAACTATTTGCTTAAACTTCAGCATTCAGATTTCGGATTTCCCTAATCCAATTCTCTCGCCGTGAACAAAAATGTATAATAAGCCGAATTCCAAAAAACCTTACTTAGGAGCTGGACTTCTTATTTCGAAAACCAAAATCCGATTTTCAATTTTAATAATTAACATTATGTGTCTAATCCCCCAAATTTCTCGGGACTTGACTCTCTAATGCCGAAATTTAATCATACATAATCAAAACTCTTGAAATTACAATCAATTAAATGAAACAATTTTGACTTCGACAATTCATTATGAATTTGTTTCTAATTTTTGATTAAGCTTAATCAAATCACTAAAGTGAAAAGAGATGCTTTAAAAATTTGAACTGAAATTTTATGTAAATTGAAAATTGCATTTTGAAAAAAATAGATTAATATGGTAAAACCATATCTTTTGATTGTAAAGGTAGTGAAAGTGGATCATTACCTTACACACGGACCAAGTCACTCGGGAAAAAGCATTTGAAATTTATTTGTAATTCAAAAACTTGGGAAAAATAATTAAAAAACAAATAAATTATTGAACAGATTATTTTTATCGCCAGAACAATTATTTATTAGTATCCACTGCGTAAAACTGACGATTATCAAAAATAAAAAATACCAATTTCAAAAATATTGTCAATTTTGAAAATAAATTTTCAAAAATTTTTGTTTATCAAAAGTTTCAAAAATGATTAAGAAGGGAATCAGATCCAGACGACTATACTAAGAACCGCATATTTTTGTGACCATTTCTCACGATGTTATGAAAAGAATTCTGAAACAAAGCAGGAAATTTGACCGACCGCCCGTTACGTTCCGTTTACTTAAAAAAATTATTAAGTGCATTTCGTCTTCTTATAACGATACCATCCTGCAAACGTATTTTCAACTCAAAATTTCAAAACTCACCATTTTCTAAGGCTCATTTTCGCCTGTTTTCAAGTTTAATGAACAAAATATTCTCAGGTATGGCAATTTTTTGACAAAAAAAAATATTTCTTTGACGCGTAAGTTCACACGAGAAAAAATATTTCAGAAATCGTTAGAAAAATATTTTTAATTTATTTTTCATTGGAAAACTTAAATCAGCTTGAGAAAACTCCAGCCGATTTACGAATGTTTTTCCTTCCAACTTTCTATGAGACTGGGTTTTTATCAGGCGAATCAGAATAAAACTCAGACGACGACGTTTCCTCAGATTGAAGCTAAACAATTTCGACCGCTCACTACTCGGATAGTCAAATTACATTCAATATTAAAAATCATACTTATTGTTGTTTGTCTTACGTCCGACAATGTGTTTTTAAATGATCTGTTCCAGAGTCAAAAGAATTCTTAGTACCAGGACACTGTCAATCGCTACTAGGAGAGCTTGCTTGTGAACAAGGAGCAACGCCTGACGAGTTCAAATGCAGATGTCCTCCTCAGCGACTCTGGATCCGCGACTCTAATGGCAATGGTATTTGCTTAAATTCTCCAAAAGTCAATCTCAACGGTACTTGTGCAATATCACGTGAGTTTTTCTTTGAGCAAGTAGAATAGGATAGCCTATCATCGATAGCCAAATTTTACGCTCGACGAAAACTATGTGGCATTTGGTTAGGAAACCAATGCATTGGGAAGTCGCACTAAACATTGTACTGGTTCAACCCACAATTATCTGAATAAGTCGAATGATTTCGAAAGGTTCTAAATACTTTCACGAATTCTTTTAAAATGTTGAGTAGTTAATGTACCCTTTATGGTTCTGGCTCAAGTATTCCTCAGCCAGAGCCAAGGCTCATTAGCAAGGACGCTCCGATAATGCAAAATTTTGCTGCAGGATTATGCGGTTATGGGTCAAAAATTATGCGTTTTCTAGCTACAACATTCAATTCTTCTATTCATTGCCAGGAACCTGTTGGTTCTATGCAAATACGGCCGCGAATTAACGGCATGGAAAACACAAACTGGAAAATACGGGCTATGGAAAATACAGTCTCTGGAAAATTCGGCCTATAAAAATACGGACTTTCGAAAATTCTCAATAAAGATAATTGTATTAGAGTTTAACATCATCCCGAAGCTTGCGACACTTAAATCCTGACAAAACAAATTTCTGAAAAAAAAACCTAACAAAAACAACCTAAACCTAAAGAAAATCTAAAAGGAAACCTAAAATCAAAAAGAACTACATAGGCCGTATTTTCCAAAGGCTGCATTTTCAAGATCGTAATTTCCAGTCCGTAATTTTTAGGCCGCGTTTTTCTTGTCGTATTTTCGCCTTTCGAAACAGATTCAACTTGAGTTTTCTTTAAACAAAGATTCAGCTTGCAAGCATACAGATGTACTGTTGTTGCAATATAAATGTTGTGATGCTGATGTACTACAGTGCACGACATTTATTAAAGCATCCTATATAAGAACATTAGGGTTATAAGTGCAGAGTTTTGTGGGTTTGGTTTACTCTGATGCGTTAGGTATGGGACATTAATGCATTATTAGAACAACGTGTATAAGAGCAAAACGGTTATAAGAACTGCTGGGTAATTTTTGAAGCGGGAGTTGGATATAAGAACAAAATTCAAACCTCAAACAAAAATATTCTTTTTACATCTTCAATTTCTAAAAGTACCACTTGAAATCATTTTAGTTGAAAAGGTTTTTTTGTAAAGTTTTTACAAAACTTTAATTAAGAATTAGTAATTATTTGATAAATAATTACTTAACTCAAAGAATTGTTGGACGAACTAAACAGTAAAAAATAAATTTTGAAAAAAAAATTTTTTACCATATACTTTTTATAACACAATCTATAAGCGTTGCAAGAACAAACGGTTAGAAGATCAGGATTTCGAAGCGACGGAAAGTGCTCTTACAACCGTCGTGAACTGTATTTTCAACTTATTGAATCTTTCCCTACTACTTTAAAAAAATTTTTAATAAATTTTTAAAACTCCTTTAATAATTGTTTAACCTTTAGTACATTTAGTACATGGATCATCAAGAAATTTTTTTACATAGACTCTTCAATCAATAAACTCTTCTGTTTCGCTTTGCTAATAAATCTAATTGCTTTTTACTAATAGTTATAGAATTAATTTTAAATCTAATTTTGAGGTGACACAAGTATGCAACTTCCTCTATATCCTTAAAACAAAATCAAAATCTGTTTTTAAACAATTTCTGGCTAAAATCAAAATTATGCGGTACTGAATAAATTATGCGTTTTATGCATGTTTTTATTGAATAAAATTGTCTACTATGACGAGGTTTTTGATCACGTGTTGTACCCGCATGATTTAGATACTTCGCAACGATTATGCGTTTGAGCGTCCCTGTCCGTTAGCCAACTCGTCTCCGTGTGTGAGCCATCCCGCCAAGGAACATTCCCTATTAGTTTATTTTTACTTAAGAAAGCCTGACTGTATTTGATTGAAGTATTGATTTGAAAGTGATTTTTTATCAAAAATTGAAGTTACGATTCGGGAGCGCAAAACTAATGGANGTACCCGCATGATTTAGATACTTCGCAACGATTATGCGTTTGAGCGTCCCTGTCCGTTAGCCAACTCGTCTCCGCGTGTGAGCCATCCCGCCAAGGAACATTCCCTATTAGTTTATTTTTACTTAAGAAAGCATGACTGTATTTGATTGAAGTATTGATTTGAAAGTGATTTTTTATCAAAAATTGAAGTTACGATTCGGGAGCGCAAAACTAATGGAAGTCGGAATTTTTGGACTCCAAAGACAATAAATTTCACTTGACACGGTAAACTTGCGACTTTTTCCTAGTTATGTTGTCATGATTCTTTACTTCACAAAGATTAATTATCAAATTGAAGAAGAATTGAAAATGAAAATTATCGAAACGCATGTTCTAAAATCCTTATACAAAATGGAGTTTAGAAAAAAAATATTTAACTTACATCAACAGTGATCTAATGTTCAAATACTATTTTCTTAGATTTCTAGTTTAATTCTTTGAGCTTCCTCTAGAATGATACATTTTTAGCACTAAAAACAATATTAATAAAATTCAATTCAGAATTAACGCCCCGTTTAGTGATCACTTTAACTTATCCGTTTCTTGAGTAANATTCTTTACTTCACAAAGATTAATTATCAAATTGAAGAAGAATTGAAAATGAAAATTATCGAAACGCATGTTCTAAAATCCTTATACAAAATGGAGTTTAGAAAAAAAATATTTAACTTACATCAACAATGATCTAATGTTCAAATACTATTTTCTTAGATTTCTAGTTTAATTCTTTGAGCTTCCTCTAGAATGATACATTTTTAGCACTAAAAACAATATAATAAAATTCAATTCAGAATTAACGCCCCGTTTAGTGATCACTTTAACTTATCCGTTTCTTGAGTAATCCTTTAGAGGACGGATAGATTATTCAATTTAGAGTTCATCTAAGCATCTCTCAAGCGTCGCTTGGGAGACAACGTGATANAGAGGACGGATAGATTATTCAATTTAGAGTTCATCTAAGCATCTCTCAAGCGTCGCTTGGGAGACAACGTGATAATACTTTGAGAGAAAACATTTAGTGATGATCTGTCTCTCTCTCTCGTCTCTTTTACCTTAATTCAGAAAAGTTAAACATTTTCAACTTTTTAATATGTGACGGATAGGTGATTTAAAATTTTCAGTTTAGAGGTAATGCAAAGATCCTCTCAGCGCAGCGCTAAAGGAATTTTTTTACATTATGCTTCAACAAACTCTAAATGCTTCGTGAACGACGTAATATGCCATAGTGACGACATCAGATGAGGCAAGGGTAAGATAGAGAGACCACTAAACCGTGCGTAACCTTCACCACTAAAGCGCTGACAAATGCTTATTTATTTTTGTTAGCAAAAAAATTATCATTAACGAGGAAACTTTTGCAATGGGATGTTTTTTTCTTTTGTTCTATTGGATTTATTTATCCACTCAAAAATACCTCATAGACATCAAAATCAAATATTGTTAGTAGTATTAATAACCCATAAAGTTAGAGGCACTTCGAAGAGCAGTGAGTAACTTTGGAATGAAAGTGGCTTTCACGNAGTATTAATAACCCATAAAGTTAGAGGCACTTCGAAGAGCAGTGAGTAACTTTGGAATGAAAGTGGCTTTCACAAGTGATCTCCCAACTATCGCTCAATATACACAGAAATGGTCTTAAACGTCCAGCTGGGGCAGGCATGTCGGAAAGATTGATGTCAACAACATTGTCGTTATCAAAGGCCTTAAAGGCCGGCCTGCCTTGACTGTGTGGGAGTTCTGTATCGTCAGGTGTGTAGATGTGAGGAGTCTCGTAATCTCACTGTAGCCAAGCTAGGCTCTAATACCCAGGGTCAATAAGTATGAGTTAAAAACTCACCTATGAGATAAGGAGACCCATGGTCCAGTGTAGAAATACACCGGCTACTCTACTTTTTGACTCATTTCCCACANAGTATTAATAACCCATAAAGTTAGAGGCACTTCGAAGAGCAGTGAGTAACTTTGGAATGAAAGTGGCTTTCACGAGTGATCTCCCAACTATCGCCCAATATACACAGAAATGGTCTTAAACGTCCAGCTGGGGCAGGCATGTCGGAAAGATTGATGTCAACAACATTGTCGTTATCAAAGTCCTTAAAGGCCGGCTTGCCTTGACTGCTGGTAACCTATAATTGCTGAGATTCTTGTCGACGTTGTGGCTTCGCGATGGGTTCGTAACTACGACGAAGGTGGATATGCGTGTAGGCGTAGTGTTGTCACAACAATTATAATTTTAAACATCAGGATAANATGAGATAAGGAGACCCATGGTCCAGTGTAGAAATACACCGGCTACTCTACTTTTTGACTCATTTCCCACAACTGCTGGTAACCTATAATTGCTGAGATTCTTGTCGACGTTGTGGCTTCGCGATGGGTTCTTAACTACGACGAAGGTGGATATGCGTGTAGGCGTAGTGTTGTCACAACAATTATAATTTTAAACATCAGGATAANTAACTACGACGAAGGTGGATATGCGTGTAGGCGTAGTGTTGTCACAACAATTATAATTTTAAACATCAGGATAATAATTATTTTGTGGTTGAAGAATCATTCCAAGATGCCTTACCATTGAATGCTTAACTTGTTTCATTTCGTTCCATAGGTGACTGCAGCGAAGGTGCTGGAATGCAATGCATTGGGAGAAAGTGTGCATGTCCTCACAACTTCAACTTATTCCGCGGAGTTTGTCACGAGAAGAAAGAGAAAGTGAACAAGTGCAAGCTTCCTCATGAGTCAGTTGAGTGTAAGTTTTTTAAAGATACAGTGCGACTGCAAACATCAAAGTCTGTGGTAAGAGACTTTTGCTCCTATGCCCTTTGCCGGGAAAGCCATTGCCTTTGAAACTGATGTTCAAGCATTTTAGTAAAAAATCAAAAAATTCAAGGCTCCACGCTCATTAGAACAAAAGTTGATTTTTTGAAAATTGAAATGTTTAGATGTTATTTTGAGACGATATACTAGGAGACAGCCGTTTCAAAAGAACATCCAAAATTTTCAATTTTCAAAAAATTATAATTTCTGATGCATTGATAGTAGACTTGATTTTTTCAACTTCGTATTTTAGTGTTCAATGGTCTTCTGAAACTGTATAGTTTCCCCAACAAAAATAAACCAATAAAACTAACCACTTTCCCAAGAAAAAATATCTACTTTCTACAGAAAATGGCATAGGCCAATAGTTTCTTTCCTATGAAACATAATTGATGGTTTGATTGTATATTTATATTAAAGAGAATTAAAAGGTCAAATATTCGACAGNGTATATTTATATTAAAGAGAATTAAAAGGTCAAATATTCGACAGTAGATGTCCAAGATAACAAAAAAATCAAACCTCCAGGATCAAAGGGTGAAGCGTTATGAATTATATTGAAAACTAAATTTTTCAAACATTTAGCAAAAATAGGTGAAAAGTTGTAGTGTCTCAGAATTACATTCGAAAATACTTGATTTTCAAGAAATCATACCTGCTGATGATTAGATCCTAGAGACCTGACTTTTTCTCCCTGTTACTTTATCTTTTAACTGCGCATGAGCCCTGAGGATTGTCAGTGCAAGCGTTGCCAATTACTTTTTTTTCTATTACGTTTCCGAATTTTTACCTTGTAAAATATCTATTGAAATTGCTCTCTCTTAGCCATTTGATACTTCTCACAAAACTCAACTTCTTCACCTTTGAATTTTGGTAAGTTTGATCTGGTTTGATTAGGACTATTCAATTCTTTCTTCGAAATGCGATGTATGATTTCCGGGGCTTTCGGGACACAAATTTTGGTCCACAGAGATGAGCATTTAGTCATCAATGGACAATATATAGATTAACCAAGAAAGAAGGTGAACATGCCAATCAGAAGGCTCGTTTCTACGTCACTAGACTTATCAAAAAACCACAATTTTTTAATTTAAGAACTTTAAACAAAATTAGGAAAGCCTCCATTATCAATTTCTTCATTTTATTAAGTTGCCAAACGTAGGTAAAAAAAACAAGGTTAGACTGTTAGTTTATTACTCCTATGCAAGGATTTGAATCCAGACCGCTCGTTATCTGTTGCCAAATAATCTCAGGATTGAGTCACGAAAAAAATTTTGACTCTGACTCACTGAAACGAAAGAGTCAGGAAGTCAACTCAGGAAGTTTTATCTGACTTATCTGCTGATAATGTTAAATACATAGAGTACTCTCACTCAACAGTCGGTTCTGGAGTCAAAATCTGACTCTGACTCCCTCACTTTCAAGGGGTCAAATTTTGACTGACTCTTACTCTAAAAATAAAGAGTTGAGTCAGTGAGTCATTCACTCTAACTTTGAGTAAAAGTGATTCATATGATTCTCTAAGCCGAAGTAATCTTCGCTGTTAACATTTAGGCGGCATTGTGACTAACATTAATCAATTAACTAGAAAAGTAATACACTTATGCAGATTAATACGATTATTAGTTACTACATGTACCGGTTGTTGAATAGCTGGACTTATTGGCCCGTTTTCGTTTCTGGAAAGATATTTCTTCCTTTCTGCTCGAAGTCGCTTCAGCATGTTGTGATTGTGGAGTTGGGCATTTGGTGTTCATTATTTATTATTATTTTTACAGATATCTGATTTGCAACAAATTTAATTCATTACGTTAAAAAACGAGAATAACCATTTTCTTTGAAATTTTATTTATCCCAAATTAAAAAGTTTTTGACTGATTATCTGACCAGTGACTAGATGAAACAATGCCAACATGCTGTTTTATAATTTTATTAGGAGTTTGCTGATCGGCTTCTCCATCAGAAGTTCGAGCTGCTCATCGGACCCAAGCAAACCAGTTATATCCGGGTAAGCATATGATAAACCTGTGCAGTAAATCCGAACGGATAACACGTTTCGATCAATTGACATATGTCAGATAAGCGTAGGAGTAAAACAACATTAACTGATTATCAACCCCACATTCACTGTTGTATCAACCAACAGCATTTAATACCATCCTAACCTAATGTTTTGAGGATTGAATGTGAACACTAATGTCGTCGCGGATTAAAGACGCTAATATTGATTAAGTTTTAGGTTGACGTCTAACTGATTGGAAAAATTATGGTTTGTTTACAGTTGACCCTTGCGATTTGGACAAGAACGAGATGTGTATTAACAAAGTCTGTCAATGTCCCGAAAACAGCGCATACAGCAAAGTCGCCAAAGCTTGTAAATTGGTGGCAGGGCAAGACTGCTTTGGTGATAACAAATACAACGATCTTCTTTGCCTGAGCCAAAAGTGCGCCAGGACGGGGGCACTCCCCAAGAAATGCGAATGCCCGTTGATTAAAGGCATTTCTTACATCTGGTCTTCCCGCGAAAATAGTTGTGTGCCCAACTTGTTTGGAGAAACTTGTGACAATTCCTCAACCTCTCGTGAAACAATTTAGTTTTTTCTCTATAAGCGGTCATTGTAAATACATTTTGTGTTTCAGCTTGCGGTCCCTATGGTTTAACCTGCTTACAAGAAAAAAAATGCGGTTGCTCTATTTCTCATTCTTACATTCAGTCATCGTGCGTTGAGGATCTCGCACATTTTGGTGAAACTTGTGGCCTAGGTATCGGATAATCAAATTTTAATTTGCTTAATAAGTATTACATATAATTTTATCATTTTGAGTAATTGTAAATGATGTTCTGGAAAATTAACACTCTTTGACTACACATGCACACATAGTCGTGACAGCGTATATTACAAACATACCTTTCAATAGTGTTTAAAAAGACAGAGTAAATCGAGCTTACATTTGGATTGGTTAAGTTACGATTGCGATTGAAATAAGAAATGAGTAATGCATAACAATATACCAAAGAAGAGAAGCCAACAGGCTTCTCTTGAGTGAAATGAAAAAATTCCGCAGGGGGCATGCCGATGACTTGGTTTGATTNGAGCTTACATTTGGATTGGTTAAGTTACGATTGCGATTGAAATAAGAAATGAGTAATGCATAACAATATACCAAAGAAGAGAAGCCAACAGGCTTCTCTTTAGTGAAATGAAAAAATTCCGCAGGGGGCATGCCGATGACTTGGTTTGATTTTTTTTTCTCAACGCACCACCTCTCATTATTATAAGAGTCGCGTATAAATAATATCTGATTTGGTTGGATGCCTACGCATTATCCATAGGGATGATAAAATATTTAATAAATCACACCGCTATTGGATAAATCCACATCGCGGAACTATGTGCAAGCTTTTGTATCAATGTCGTTTGCCAATTCGTCGTCGGGGAAGTAAAATTTGCTGTCGCGACTATATGTGCATGTAGCTTTAGGCATACATAAACGCATAAACCATTGCAGACAAATTCTCAGAGTATTGCGGCCTTCACAATTACCGACAACTTGCAGTTTTGTACTCGAAAATTGGACCATTTTGTGAGTTGTGTATTCACATTAGCAAAAATTCCTTGTCACAACTCCATGCAAGGTTTAGCAAAAGTTGCGTGCTACGTTTATGAGATAGTTGGTCAAAGTTACGCATTCATACTAACCCACAAGGCACAACTATCTGCCGACAGACAAAGAACTCCCTGCACAACTGTTTCTCTGTGAGCTTGACCTGACGAAGCTGTAAATCGAGAGAAAAAGTTATTTCAACGTTTATCATGTAAAATATTATTTATAATTTTCTTGGTTGATAAACTTTTTTGGTACATATTAAATTCGGACATTGTTGTGAATTGAGTAGAAATAAAATTTCAAAATGGAATCTATCAAATCCAAAAACTTAAAATTAAAACTTTTTACAAACTTTGCTAACTCGAGACTATATAATTTACGGTGCTGATAGGACGTGAATTAACGGTCTAACACACAACTTGCTTTGCAAGTGCTCCCCATGTGTCTAGCTCAGAAAGCTAATTAACAATCCTCCAATTTGTCATTCTATGACTTATAAGTTTCGGAATCTGATGAAAATGTAAAATGACTGATCTCGATTGAGGGTTTTTTTGTTAATCTTTAACCACGTCACGCCATGAAATATAAAACACGGTGAGCCGGCAGTTTGTGTCATGGTTATCACTCAGAATTACAAAATTTCCTACCGGACTTGGGTTTTTATATTTTGTGTAATTTGATTGATTGACAATCTTAGCCAACTTGCCACTCCTAATAGTCAATTTAGGTCAAGAAAAATCTACTTATGCTTAACCTTGATAAAATTCCGTGTTTGAGATCATATAGAAAATTTTGAGGGCACTCANCGCCATGAAATATAAAACACGGTGAGCCGGCAGTTTGTGTCATGGTTATCACTCAGAATTACAAAATTTCCTATCGGACTTGGGTTTTTATATTTTGTGTAATTTGATTGATTGACAATCTTAGCCAACTTGCCACTCCTAATAGTCAATTTAGGTCTAGAAAAATCTACTTATGCTTAACCTTGATAAAATTCCGTGTTTGAGATCATATAGAAAATTTTGAGGGCACTCACGAAAAAAATTCGATAAAAGAATTGCGATAAAACTGAAACGTTTTACAGAATACATGAATTGATTCGACACCCACGGTCCCACGTTCAATTTTCCCCATTCAAATTGGTAAAGTATAGTTTTAGAGCGTAAGTTTCAGAATGCCCGGATTCGGCTATTTCTTAAATTGGCAAAATCTTCAAAATTCTTGATATAATTTCATGCCCAATCCTGACATCAAGAATGAACAAGTTTTACTCGGTTGAATGTCATGACATTCGGTTAGAATTAGAGCTTATAATGAACCATGATTTCAAACTCTAAAAGTTTGATATATTTAGATGATTTAGTTTAGGCATTTGGGAACTATTAGCCTACACAAAAATCCTACCAATACTAAAAATATTTAANTTCCCAAAAGTTTGATACATTTAGATGATTTAGTTTAGGCATTTGGGAACTATTAGCCTACACAAAAATCCTACCAATACTAAAAATATTTAAATTATATTCCCGCTTGAAAATATGAAGTTTTAAAGATAATACAAATTTAGCGAATGTTTTGCAATATTTACTTACCTAATCCATAAAGCAATCATTTGGTGCCGTTGCAAACATATTTCAATTCTAGGGATGATATTTTTCGGGGAAACGCCAGAATTGAAATATTCGGTAAAGATACTATTGACAAATTAGAAATACAATGAAAAACAAATTGCATGATAAATATTTTTTAATTAACAAAATTTCGTTCAAAAAAATTTAATAACAATATCAGTTTTGCAGAAGTAATAAACTAAAATAAGGATTCAGATCTAAAAAAAAAGTACTCAATACAGTGGATTCCGATTGTCAGAAAACCGGCTGTAGTAAACTTCCAGCTATTATGAACGAAAAAATGATCCGGTCGGTGCCTAGAATATAAAAGTTGGCATGGAAAATTGTAGAGCAGTANTGTAGCTATTATGAACGAAAAAATGATCCGGTCGGTGCCTAGAATATAAAAGTTGGCATGGAAAATTGTAGAGCAGTAATAAACTACATAAAACTCTTAATACCGATCCGTTTCACTTTATTACAACCAGAATCTACTGCACATGCATACTAAAAAGAAACTTTTCGGAGGCTGGAGGCAGGAAATAACACTAATTGTCAAAATTATATGAATAGGACAAAAATAAGTGTATTAATCTATTCTTTTTTATTTTAACAATTAATTTAAAAACGAACTCTACTACAAATTGTTGATTAACTTGGAATATGTTTCAACCTTTAAAAATGTTCGAAAATTCTGCATAAAGCGGTGATACTTTTTGCTGAATTAATTTGAGATAGATTTATGCCTGTTAATACAGTGAACCCAGAATATATTGGCAAATGAAAGGTTTAACTTATTGTTCAAAACTTTCAACTCCACATAACCAAAATCTGACGTGTGGTGGCTCTGACGACCTTGGGGAGCAGAAAAGGACGGTAAAAACGATACTTATCCACATCAATTTGCCAATAGTTTCTGGCCCCATTGTATAATCAATTCTATCAAAATCCTAGCCCAGTTATTGATCAAGCTTGTAATTATGATAAATGGCGTTATTAATACGATACAAATATAACATTCCTGTCTCCAATGCGACAAGATCAAAGACCAATCTGGTTTTGGTGATTCTCTGCTATTAAAGCAGACTCATTCAATGAAGCAAAAATATCCAAACACATATTATGTGTTTAGGTAGTTCTACAGATATAAGTACCTTAAACTCGCGTTTTGTTTGTGAATATTCTCTGGTCCTTACTAATAAACGTCTGAAATCTCGTTTTAGACGGAAATCCAGTCGCATGTCAATTAGACAAACAACTCACTTGCGAACTTGTGGTCGGCGACCCTCAACAGTACACATGTGGTTGCCTCATCAGAAAGATGAATAGGTACCGAACTGGAGTGAATACAGCCGTGGAATTTGTGACACAAGTATGGGACGCACATGAGAAAACTTGTACTCTCGTAAGTAGACATTACACTTTTGCATTGAATTTACGAAGGTTGCTTTGGTAGTATCTTATCACTGTTGAAAATTACTGATACTAATCTTCCAATGTTCAGGGTGAAAAATATTTTTGTATAGAGCGCTCAGTAAATACTCCGCAAGTCACACATGTGGTCGTTTCTTTCATTGACCCCTAAAGAGCAAACGAATTAATTGACAAAACTAAGAATTTGCAAGTAGATTATAATTGTCCTTGTATTTAATGTTCAAAAGTACAGTGTATTGGCCTAATTGGTTTGCCCTGTAGGATCAATTTAAAAAACACCATATGCTTGAAAGGCGGAGTATTTTCTGAACGTTCTATACAATCTTTCTCCTCTAGGGATGAAAGTGAGCCGCACTAGCCGAGTTTTTTGGTATGTAGCTCTGCATAGCTCGCTAAAATTTCAGCTTAGCTCAGCTCACATCTCGCATGAGCTGGGAAATATCAGCTCAGCTAATTCTTTCAATTCATCTTCTTTTGTTTTTGTTTTGTTGATATTTAAATTGGACAAATAATGTTCAAGTCATTTTTCTGCTTCATCGAAAGTAGTAGGAATGATTGAATCAGGCCAATTGTATTAGATGAATAATGTTGGTTTGATGAACCATCAAAATATGTCACTTGTTATTTCTTCTAAATATAATTATGAAGCGAATTTTTAATTTTTAAGCAAGCAAACTTTTGGCGCAAATTCGACGTGAAATGAAAGGATTCGTTCTAGGGTATTAAATAGTACAATGTTGATTTTATTTTATTTTGTAATTTGTCTCAGGTGAATAGTTATGCGAGATGTTCACACTGGTACGAATGTCGTGGTGGATACTGCATTAGAAATCGATGTACATCCACACTTCCATACAAGTCTGGACAGAATAGAATCTGCTATTCTGGAAACTTCATCTTATCCAAAGTTGTCATGCTCTTTTCAGTATTCTTGCAGTAGAGCACTAATGGAAGCTTTTGAGTAATAGAACCATTTATCGAAATTATAATTATTCCACTTTCCACACTTTTATTAAACTCATACACTAATTCTCTAGGAATCCGGAATTCAGCTTCAAGTCTTCAATTTTGTTTTAATTTTTTATTTTTCTGCGTCATGAAAAAAACGTTCCCATCATTCAATAATGATAACATAATTTCTTATATCTACTCTTGCAGCTGGACTTGATTAGCCCAAATAAATGAACTTATAATTTACAAATTTTTCGGAATGAACTTATTCTAAAATTGTATTATAAAACCATTTTTCAAAAGAATTCAAACAGTCGGCTTTTCTTTTTTATTTATTTGTTTGTTTCGCTGTTTTTACTACCATGATTTGAAATAAGCTAAAAAGATATTGCTTGTTAGTTTGTTTAACTCAACAAGAAATTTTTTAATTGAAAAAATGTTTTCCATTTGTGTAAATCATGAACATCTTAAATTTCACTCAAGCGGTTGCGTGTGCGTCGTTGTGATTCTAATTTTTCTGCGTCACGGTTCCACTATATTTATTGTAGAGGGCACAGAGATTGTTCAGTTTAGCAGACGTTCAATATAACCGTGAATCTTTAATTTTTTCTTGCTATTTGCCAGACGTTGGGTTATGGATTGAGAATTTCACTTTAAACCTCTTGTTCTGAAAAATATTTGAAAAAATGAACATCTTAAATCTGGCTGCAAGAAATTGACCGACCAATAAGTGTGTAAAACATTTCACACTAGTTTCCCTTTGGTCATCGGTTGGCCAGCTATCTGTAAAATTTGCACACCAGCCATTTTAAATGTATAGATTATTTTTCTTTGCAATAAATAAAATCCAATTTCAACACTATATTTCTGTATGATTATTGGAAAGATTTTGCAGAATTCGTCAACATCTCGAGTGTGTAAATATTTGCACACATTTTTTGGTGTGAAGTTTTTTACACACGGAATACTAAGATTGACACACTCTTGTAAAGATATAATACCAATACAGTTGTAAAATTGGAATATTTTTCAAGTCAGTACTAAAAAAACTTGTTTTACTCGACAGACGGACTTTATCCTGAACCCAGGTTTTTACAGGTAATTGAATAAGAGTTTTAGGGTGATCAACAAGCTAATGACAGAACCTTAGTAACAGTACGATCACCCGCAGACTAAACCAGTAAATTCAATCAAGTAATATAGTTTTTTTGACCTGTTTGTGTTAATTTGATACCGAAAAAGCTGGAAGGGAAGACAATTGAAACTTGGATTTCGATTTCGACTTGCCTGAGTTACAAGTGTTGCAATAAATAGCAATAATTATAACAAATATTTTCTGGATTGGAACTTTAGGCTACATAATAGTCGCAAAAAATTCTTACAACCCCTTTACAAACTTAGCAGGACAACCCTTGCAATGAAAAATGTCGATTAACGGTCGACAACCAAAGCTAAAAAATTTATTTTGAAAAATAATTGAGGTAGGGGCTAAGTTTCTATTACTTTTTTTTAGATAAATTTCTCGTTAGCAACCTTGACTAGTAACAAAATCGTGCAAAATAGAATCTACGTGTTTATTTTGAGTACCAACAGTTTACAACAAAAGAACCTAAACTTTTACCTCCAATAAGAAACAGACACTCTTTGAGCTGCCTAGAAATGAAAAGCGTTTTGGATACTATGGAGATATAAATTATTTTCTTGTTTGCACCTTGTTGGAATTAAGCTTGAGATCATGACTCATTGTAATGAGTAATCTCAAGTTAGTTTTGAAAATTTTGAAAGTTTATTTAGTTTAGCTCTATTGATAAGTCCAGTTCAAACTAGTTTAATGGTAAAGTTTATTTTGACCTATGTGTCATAATTTTAAAGTCTCTTTGAGAAAACTGAAATGGTCACCCTTCTGAAAGTATAAAATGCCTTACTTTTCTTAATAAATTAGTTATTCTCACACACCGTTACTCTGCCCAATTTTTCATTGAATGTGTTGAAACTTTACTAAGATCACTGGACAGTAGTTATTGTCAACATTCCAACAATAAATTTTAAACATAACACACCTTAGTAATGAAATCGCTCAAAATATTTGCTCCCTGTTTTGTCTGAGTAGCACCGATTTCCAACAAGAGAAGTAAAAAATCTACCACAAATTTGCATGCATGTATACGCACACTGTCTCTCTGATTATATCAAGATCGATTTTCCGGTCTCTTTTTGTAGACAAGACTTGACGATTTTGTAGGGAGTATAAACGTTCCCTTATTTCCATTTAATGTCAACAAAAGAGTTAGATGCTACTTAAACACCTATTATAAATAGGTAGTGATTGCAATTTACGGGAAAATTACCCTAGTAACGGGAAACGAGAAATTCCCGAATTTCGGGAGATTCCCGGGTTTCCCGAAACAAGAAAAAAACAAACGTAACCATGCAAAAATTAATAATTGTTCATATCCTACAATTATTAACTTTCGAATTTTTTCATACATTTACTGTAAAATTAGAACAAAAAAAAAATTATTTTCACCACTTGCCTAATTTGCAAAGTTCAATTTAAGTTTGTTCAATCATTTCCGTATTATAAATTTCTTCCAATACGTTACAATACTAGAGACATAATGCAAAATTAACAAGAATTATGGAAAACAATTGGTCTATCTAAATCAGGCCCTAAAGGTATGTAGTTTTCATTAGAAGTTGAAACTTAATTTCAAAAGCTAAACAGTATCTACGTATTTCATTTTACAAATAAATTCGTTGCGCATGCGCTACAAATGGGTTACGCATTTCATTACGCATGGGTTGCTCATTTCATTGAGCTTGGGTTGTGCATGTAATTGAGCATGGGTTTGCGCATGAGTGATGCGTGTCAGTTCATTAATCATGTTTTGCGCAAGTTATTAATCAATGGTTGCGCATGTCATTGTGCATGGGTAGCACATTTCATTGCGCATGGGTTGCGCATGTCATTGGCCTTGTATCGTGCATGTCATTAGACATCGGTTTGCGCATGTAAAAAGTATGTAGAGACATCTTAGCTAATTGTGATTTTTTTTGCTTTTCCGAGTTTGACTTAAAAAAATAAGGGAATAAAGGTTTCTCCTAAAATATTTTTTTTCATAATACTATTTCAAAATACAAATACTGTCGTTTTTAGTCAGTTAATTTCTCTGTTCGAACGCCAGGAGCGATTTATTTGCATTCGAGAAACTACTTTTCACATTTAAAAACAAAAGCGTGGCAATTGTGAAAATTAGGTGTGGGAATTGTAAAAACTTAGATAAAATTAATTTACGGTCGTTCCAACTTACACTATTCATAAGGAGAGAGAGAACATCAGACTGACGTTGATAGCGATATTTAGAAGAAGATTCGCTTTTCTGGCTATTTATGGGAGGTTCTAGAAGTTGATAGTTGAATTATTTTCGAACCCTATCTCTTACCATGTGTGTCGTCCCTTGCAGTCTTGAGACTTGAGTATAAAATCCAAGTGGTTCAGCTCATGTCCAAAGCAATGAAATTTAAAATTTTACAATTGCCACACATTTGATGGTTTTGTGTGGCAATTCTGAATTACGATTACTTAATTCAAAACTTGATAAATTAATAATTTCTTATTGGAAAGTCACTCTAGTACTTCTAGTTATTTTTTTTGTATTTAAAAAAATTTTTCACAATTATCACACCTATGTATATTTATAGCAAAATAGTCATCTTAAAAACAATTATTTATACACGTTGTTCAGTCTAGCTTTATTTCTAAATTTATTTATTGATATCCCGAACAGGAATTCTCGTGGTTACCTCGGGAAACCATTTCTCGAAATTCTCGAAATTTCCCGTTTTCCTTTTCGGGATTTGCAATCTCTATAAGTAGGTTTCGTCAGTCGTAATGACACAACTTTAATCATTTAATGAAAACGGCATAGTATATCCGGTAATTGAGATTTCATAGTCCAGTGCAACGAGCACCAAATGCCTTATGTACGCTATCAGAAATCATGACGGGCAGACTTGACGATGTTGTACACCCATCCAGTTCCGTTCTTCGCGACTAATAATTGTATTTGCTGGTAACTGTGTCAATGAATTCGACTTTGAATTTTTAAATATTGTTATAATCCAAATCGACCAGCTTACTTAAATTTAGTAGGACGAAATTCCCATAGGTCACTAACACTAAATCGCTAATCAATTAACTAATTGAATAATAATGACAAAACTGATCTAATTGAACAAAACTTTAACTTTCTTTTGAAAATTTAATAAATCCAACAATTGGAACAACAATACGTTAATGAAAATAATCTTTATTTAATAATAACAATTATAAAATAAACAAACAATCACTTTAAGTCAAAGTTAAAAGAACTTTCACAACTCCTATTGTTGAGGATTCTGATTCCCTGCTGAAGACCAGACTGAGATACTCAAGCTTAGACAAAATCAGAATGAGTCTCTGGACTCTGGGCCCTGGATTGTATACCCTTGAACCTTAGCGTGCCGCGTGTACAAAAACTATTATTATACTATTGTAATAATAAAACAAAGGAAATTTATATAAATAAACTGAAGCCAAGCTTACTAATTTCCATAATTAGTAACAACACAAAGAAAAGGTAAGTCAAAAATTGCATAAATTATCTAATATAAATTTATAAAAAGAAATCATACAGTTGTTAAATACTCTAGAACTGTAACAATATAAACGTTTTTAGTTTTACTCTCAGAAGTTATTCATGTGGCGGTAATAAATTTAAAGGAAACCACGCCTAAGCCGAACTCGGCACTCTCATTTTTCAAAATGATGAGGACCTGGACTGAGCAGATGGGCTTCCCACTTTCCAAAACAACAGAAGTCTCACAACGAAGTAACGCTTGGAACGATTTTATGCAAATCCAAAATACAATTCAAATTAAATTAAATTCAAGGACTCGATTTGCGTCATTCGTATTAAATTTTCCAAAGGAACCGGTTTAGTGGATTTGGCAAAAGCATCTTTCATAAACGGAACGGAGTCTATGTCTGAATGTCTCTTCGGCAGAATGGCTAAAGATGCAAAAAATTCTTGTATCATATGTATTCCTATGGAGACCGCCATATAATTTCCTTTATGAATTACATTAAGTTTAAACGTAATGTAATTCATAAAGGAAATGTTCTTAAATAAGAACATCCTCAGAAATTGTCAAGCGCCTAATTACCAGGGTTGGTCATGCGTAAATTACACGTGTGTTTATAATTACGTAAATTACGTGGTTAATTACACTCCAGAAATATGAGATGTAATTTATGTAGAATACGACAAATAACAAAAGGAATGCAAACGAACAAGATGCGCTTCTTCTCCTTACTGTCTGCTTGATTCTGGGTGGTCTTTCTTACATGTATCCCAAAACTTAGTTAAATACACTATCTGCAATCCTGTTCATACGGAATTAATCAATTTTAGTTGTAATTCGAATTTCAAGTTTTAAGCATACCAGCTTTCGATCGCGAATTAAAAATGCCTCGACCTCATATTGCAATTTGGGAGCATTTTACTAAGGAGTTGAACCCAAATACAAAAATTTCGTTAGCTCAGTGTGAGTTATGTGTAGAAACATGTAGCCACTCTGGAAAGAATCAAGTGCCACTATGAGAGTCATAATTCTGCTGCGACAACGTTATGTAAAAATAATTAATTTAAATAGATTAAACGTAGTTATGTACATTAGTAATTTTGAAAAGGCCGAAATCTAGAATGCGTATTATTAAATCAAATGTTATAAAGTTGAATTTCGCGATATCTTTGAAAAATGTGAAAATTTTAGAGAAAGTTACGTTTCTTACATAAATAACATCATTTACGTAAATTACGTAGTTTACAGTATTTTATCAAAAATACGTGTAAAACACCAACCCTGCTAATTACGGAGCGCACTACTAAATCTATGTATTAAATTCTCAAAATTTAATCAAGTTCAATGAAAGATTACTGCCTCCGTATATTTTTACAAGACCCTTTGGGTCTTATATTCGTTAAAAGACCATCACGTTTATAAGACAGATTTGCCGTTGCAAAATAAAGGTCTTATATCCGTCTACTACTGTAGTTATAAACTCAGCTTCATTAGGCGAAATTGAGCTTTACCAACAAAATAGTATCCACTTTACGGTGAAATATTTCCATGAGCGCTAGCGACTATTAAATGTGTCAACGTGTACTCCTCAGCCTCTTAAGGTCTTCTCAAAATTTGTTCAAANTCACTACTAAATCTATGTAATAAATTCTCAAAATTTAATCAAGTTCAATGAAAGATTACTGCCTCCGTATATTTTTACAAGACTATTTGGGTCTTATATTCGTTAAAAGACCATCACGTTTATAAGACAGATTTGCCGTTGCAAAATCAAGGACTTATATCCGTCTACTACTGTAGTTATAAACTCAGCTTCATTAGGCGAAATTGAGCTTTACCAACAAAATAGTACCCACTTTACGATGAAATATTTCGATGAGCGCTAGCGACTATTAAATGTGTCAACGTGTACTCCTCAGCCTCTTAAGGTCTTCTCAAAATTTGTTCAANATGAGCGCTAGCGACTATTAAATGTGTCAACGTGTACTCCTCAGCCTCTTAAGGTCTTCTCAAAATTTGTTCAAAGTGTCCAAATTCCTGGGCTTCCTGTAAATTTTCCGAAAAAGAAAGTTAATGAGAACTTAAAGTTAGATTTAATGAAAGAGTTCCCTACTTTTCCATATCAAAGGGAACTAATGAACGACCTGCTCAAAAGTTACTCCCTAACAGTTTACTTCTTCCATTACATGCCTTAGGTTTAAATAAGTGAGGTATTCTTTGTTTAAATACAACCGAACTTAAGCTAAGGAAGTTCAAATCACACTAGCATAAAACATGTAAAACTTTTTGAAAACTGCTTTTTCAAAACTTTGCAAAAATCAAACTCAAAATTCTAAAATAAAGTTGAAGTCAACAATACCCTTATTTTAATTCAAAATTGTGGAGCAAATTTTTGAGGAAACTCGCGAACAACTATAATATTCAANCAAAATTGTGGAGCAAATTTTTGAGGAAACTCGCGAACAACTATAATATTCAACTATACGTACCTACCAATCAATTTGAAGTTTATGGCAAAAGTAGGAATTATGTAACCCATTTACTGTTAGACGCTAGCAATTCCAATAGCTCGAATTAGGTACCATTAGGGTAAATTATTGGTAAGGGGGCTCAACTTAAATAGTGGTATAATATACTAATATTTTAGAGTTTTCTATTCCATACGAAAGTGACATTTACAATTATAGCTTCCTGTAGNACTATACGTACCTACCAATCAATTTGAAGTTTATGGCAAAAGTAGGAATTATGTAACCCATTTACTGTTAGACCCTAGCAATTCCAATAGCTCGAATTAGGTACCATTAGGGTAAATTATTGGTAAGGGGGCTCAACTTAAATAATGGTATAATATACTAATATTTTAGAGTTTTCTATTCCATACGAAAGTGACATTTACAATTATAGCTTCCTGTAGNTGGTATAATATACTAATATTTTAGAGTTTTCTATTCCATACGAAAGTGACATTTACAATTATAGCTTCCTGTAGAAAATTAGCATAACCCACATCCTAATTCATAAAACTAGGATTAAAGTACAGGGTGTTTAACATTTTTTTGCACCCTAGAAAGCATGACNCCACATCCTAATTCATAAAACTAGGATTAAAGTACAGGGTGTTTAACATTTTTTTGCACCCTAGAAAGCATGAGGTCATTTTTTCACACTCTTTTGCTGGGAGCAGCATGGGGTGGGAGGAGCTACGATGAAATTGGAGAAAGAGAGTGCAATAAAAGATTAAACACTCTGTATTTCTTCAGTATATTTAAGTTGAGGTAACCCACAAATGTTTCAAATTTTGGCTCAACATTATTTGTAATAGTTGTCGGTGGCAGGCAATACATATTCATTACTTATTAAACTTGTATCGAATATTAATTTNAGTTGTCGGTGGCAGGCAATACATATTCATTACTTATTAAACTTGTATCGAATATTAATTTACGGCAGAACAAAAATTGAATTTATTTAGTAAAAAAAAATTATAACTCCAAATCAAATTTTCTAGTTTACTCCAAATCTATCGTAGGTTGAATAGGAACGAAATTGTCTTATATTTATAGGTAAATCGGTAATCTTACAACTTTATTGTAAAAATGTAAGCAGGTGGTTTAATTTCCTAAAATTCAATTCGCAATAAGCGATTTACAAAATTGTGCCGATGCAAGAGACGAGTAAAAATGAATAAATTTATGCTGTTATTAGCTTAGTGCAAAGGCAATTTTATTTTTATTCTAATAAATAAAAGCAGATTTTGTTAACATTCAATTATATATTTTTTGAGTTTATATAAGTATTGAACATATTCCAGTGTTCTTCTTTGAATTATCTACAATTACAGTGTTTGACAAAACCTCTTCTCTACTAAATTATTCTTTAACGGAACAATTCAATAATTTGGTATCGGGATGACAAAATTACTGTAGATGTAGGTAATTGAGTTGATCAGCATTGGAAAGTTTTGATTATACTAAATAATACACTCGATTTCAATTCATTTGGATATTGACAGTAAATCTACTAGAAATACTGCGTAGCTTTGAACATGTAAATAAAATTTATGATCAGTGTCCAATATGTCAAAAGTTTGTTCAGTGGTTCTCATTTCAATTGCTATAGTCATCATATTTATTGGAATTTTTATGAAATTTGGTGGCTTTGGACAAATGCTACGTCTGAGTCTCCCAATTGTAAGTATAACGTTTATTACAATAATTCTTACCTAAACTTTTATNAGTTTATTACAATAATTCTTACCTAAACTTTTATTCTGTTGAAGACACTACTGATGAGATTTACGGAAAAGTAGGTAATAGTGAAATTTATGAAGTCTAGATAAACAGGGTGGTTTTCAAACTTACATGCTTAAATTCCAATTCGGCTACTTAACTTTGGTTCAGAATAATCTTTCTTAATAACTTCTATAAAACTAAANTTTATTGGAATTTTTATGAAATTTGGTGGCTTTGGACAAATGCTACGTCTGAGTCTCCCAATTGTAAGTATAACGTTTATTACAATAATTCTTACCTAAACTTTTATTTATTCTGTTGAAGACACTACTGATGAGATTTACGGAAAAGTAGGTAATAGTGAAATTTATGAAGTGTAGATAAACAGGGTACTTTTCAAACTTGCATGCTTAAATTCCAATTCGGCTACTTAACTTTGGTTCAGAATAATCTTTCTTAATAACTTCTATAAAACTAAANCATGCTTAAATTCCAATTCGGCTACTTAACTTTGGTTCAGAATAATCTTTCTTAATAACTTCTATAAAACTAAACTTTCAAATAAACCTTCTGACCAGAGTTGGATCAGCCGAACGAAATTGATCGGACGATTTGGATGCTTAAAATTAGCATTCAGTGGATAATCTGAACGATTTAGTTTATTTAAGTAAAAATGGCATTAAAATGATTTATAATAATTTAATTTTGTTGAATCTTATCGTTATTTCACTCTGTTTAACTTTTAACTTTTTTTTGNAAATGATTTATAATAATTTAATTTTGTTGAATCTTATCGTTATTTCACTCTGTTTAACTTTTAACTTTTTTTTGAACTAAAAAGTGGTCACTTAATCTAACAACATTCTGTATTTCATAGCCCAAAAAAATTTTGAGTTGATTTGCACACTTTAAAAAAACTCAAAATTTTGAATATCGTAGTTAAATTATGTTCCAACTTGAGGAAATGATGAAAACACCGGGANAAATGATTTATAATAATTTAATTTTGTTGAATCTTATCGTTATTTCACTCTGTTTAACTTTTAACTTTTTTTTTGAACTAAAAACTGGTCACTTAATGTAACAACATTCTGTATTTCATAGCCCAAAAAAATTTTGAGTTGATTTGCACACCTTAAAAAAACTCAAAATTTTGAATATCGTAGTTAAATTATGTTCCAACTTGAGGAAATGATGAAAACACCGGGAAGACTTAAGGTGTTTTTAAGATTTAGAGAATTTTAAAATTTTTTGATTTTAAGATTTTAGTGGCAGATTTAATGTTTAGAAAATATTGACCAGATTATTCAAATCGTACAGTTTGTCCTAAGGATTTGAAGTCGGATTTAATCTAAAAATAAAAATTAATGATGATTTGGAGTTTTATATTTAGCCATTAAGACAAACCTAAAGCTAAATTTCAGCACTAACACAGCATCCAAATTTTAGATTTCTGTCTTCAATTTCGTTTTAGCCCTTTATTTAATGAAATTGAAATTTAAAATTCTTTCAATGAAAACCTGGTATAACCAGGAGTTTAAAAAAAATTCTTTTCAATTCGCTTTCAGGCATTATATATTTGATTTCTAAATATGGTCTGGCGAATGTGTAGCGTGTTTAGCCGGAATATGTATCCTAATATGTGGCCGGACNTTAATCTAAAAATAAAAATTAATGATGATTTGGAGTTTTATATTTAGCCATTAAGACAAACCTAAAGCTAAATGTCAGCACAAACACAGCATCCAAATTTAAGACTTCTGTCTTCAATTTCGTTTTAGGGGAAATAAATTACTTTAACTTTAAATTTTAAGAAAGTTACAAAACCTGGTATAACCAGGAGTTAAAAAAAAATTCTTTTCAATTCGCTTTCAGGCATTATATTTTTGATTTCTAAATATGGTCTGGCGAATGTGTAGCGTGTTTAGCCGGAATATGTATCCTAATATGTGGCCGGACAAATGTGTATCGTTCTACTCATGCACTAACCCTGCCTAAAAGTAACTTCTCGCTGTTTATAAATTTTTACAGAACTGTAGCGTCCTTACTCTGTCAATTTTATCTGAATTTCAAAATTATACCCATTTTAACGTTATACGTATTTTAATTAAAATTATTCAATTCGGTTGATAAACTACAATGATGGTATTTAAGCTACAGAATTCTATTCATTTATTCAAACTGTATTACNTTCAATTCGGTTGATAAACTACAATGATGGTATTTAAGCTACAGAATTCTATTCATTTATTCAAACTGTATTACGTTCACCAATTGATTCCAAAAAATGTTTGTATTGCAGTTTTCATCATCAAGAGTCTAGTTTCTACGAAATTTTCTACATTATCACAAATTAGAGCAATAAAATATTTATACTCAATAAATATTTATCAACTGAATCACTTTTTAGATTATTATAGAAAGTTCCATTCATCCATAACATTATAGACAAAGTACATAAATAAATTGACAACACGAGGTCAACATATTCAATCTAATCATTGTTGACTGTGTGTCAATTGTTATATGTTTGACTACGCCTACATTGACATTTTTAGATCAGTATGGTGTCAATTTTCATTCGGCACACAACTTTTCATATGTATGGATGTAAATCTTTTTGATTTTCATTTTACAAAGGGTCTTCGTATGATACCAATGGACGAAGATTTCATGGCTTGGGTTGAAACTCCGTTTCCGTTTGCATTAGTGGCACGGATTAAAGACGCCATTCCTCTACCTGCATCGGTAAGGTCATTAATACTTCGATATCATTTATAACTGAAATTTTGGTTTTGGATAATTAAATACTAAAGAATTTTCATAATTTGCATTATTAGCTTTGAAAGTGATTTTTATGTGTTGCTTCCTCAAATTTTTCCATCTCACTTGCCCACCATGCTCAAAAGTCGCAAGTCGAATACCTATAATTATTATCAAGTAGATGTATCAGAATAATGTACATGAAACTCAGTGTAAAATAGCAAAATAATAGCCAATTCAGCGAATCACTGGGGCTCTTCCCATTCGCTTCTTAAGAGTTATGACACGTTTCAGAATTTAGAGTTTTGAAAAGATTTACTAGAGAATTGAAACTGGGAGGTTTAATTTTTGAATTCTCTTAGAAATTGCTTCTCAGATTATTGGATTGATTTGATTTAACTAAAAAGTGAAATTCTAAAATAAAAAGATGTCTCTGAGCTCGTTAGAACGCCGAGAGGGTTCTAGAAATGAGAGCCAATCAAAAAGCTCGAAAGTGACGCCAGTCTTCAGCATTCTAAAAAGGCCTTTCAGAATTTTCATTTCTAACACGTATTTGAATTTTAAGAAGCGAATGGGATTCACTGATGGTCCCGTGAAATTATGTAATGGCTTTCGGGTATAGTAAATTTATCATGCATGGTAAAGCCAAGGTCTAGCCGATGCGTACTGTTGTCGAGATATTTAATATCGTATTTGTTGTCTTATTGGCGTAAGAAGCCAATTTTCAGTACACTGAATACACTGGATATAGCAAAAAGTCTGTCATAACAACACAAAAATTGTCTCTTATTTCCTCTTATGGAGCTTAACACGTTAAACTTATTGGTTACGACACAAGCTGTTACAACAATCCCGCCATAACAACGTAGTTTTCACAGTAAAGTTCTAGATTAATGTCATTTATAACAACAATCGCCAAGAATTATCAATTATAAATTACAATTTTGTAATTAGGTCTTACAAATTTTATTTGTAAGACCTAATTTTGTAATTAGTCTTTGTAATTTGTAATTACAAAATTACAAGATGATGCAATAGTTACTCTCTTAACCGTTTGGATCAACTTCGGCAGAAGTTATTTTGTGTCTTATGAGAGAACGTTTAAAGTCAACTTTTTTGTTTATCCCCACCGTATCAATTAGGTTTTTGAATTAAACCTGAAATGTTACCCAATACAATCGGACAGTCCAACATATAGTTGTAATTTGAAACACAGTTGTCAATATGTAGAAATTTTTGGCGCGAAAAATGGTTTCAAACAATAGAACACTCCCCTAACATATTCAGTCAATGTNCTAGCCGATGCGTACTGTTGTCGAGATATTTAATATCGTATTTGTTGTCTTATTGGCGTAAGAAGCCAATTTTCAGTACACTGAATACACTGGATATAGCAAAAAGTTTGTCATAACAACACAAAAATTGCCTCTTATTTCCTCTTATGGAGCTTAACACGTTAAACTTATTGGTTACGACACAAGCTGTTACAACAATCCCGCCNCTCTTATTTCCTCTTATGGAGCTTAACACGTTAAACTTATTGGTTACGACACAAGCTGTTACAACAATCCCGCCATAACAACGTAGTTTTCACAGTAAAGTTCTAGATTAATGTCATTTATAACAACAATCGCCAAGAATTATCAATTATAAATTACAATTTTGTAATTAGGTCTTACAAATTTTATTTGTAAGACCTAATTTTGTAATTAGTCTTTGTAATTTGTAATTACAAAATTACAAGATGATGCNTTACAAATTTTATTTGTAAGACCTAATTTTGTAATTAGTCTTTGTAATTTGTAATTACAAAATTACAAGATGATGCAATAGTTACTCTCTTAACCGTTTGGATCAACTTCGGCAGAAGTTATTTTGTGTCTTATGAGAGAACGTTTAATGTCAACTTTTTTGTTTATCCCCGCCTTATCAATTAGGTTTTTGAATTAAACCTGAAATGTTACCCAATACAATCGGACAGTCCAACATATAGTTGCAATTTGAAACACAGTTGCCAATATGTAGAAATTTTTGGCGCGAAAAATGGTTTCAAACAATAGAACACTCCCCTAACATATTCAGTCAATGTNCAATATGTAGAAATTTTTGGCGCGAAAAATGGTTTCAAACAATAGAACACTCCCCTAACATATTCAGTCAATGTAGAACGTCTGATCAACTTCTAAAATATTATTATCCTTCCTCCCCCCAGAATATAGTCTTTGGCAGATGAACATGACAAGGTTTTGACAATAATGCAGACTAATTAATTTTGGTAAATCAAAAGGTAATTTTCCTGAAATTGTAATTTGTAATTTAAAATTGAATTGAATTACAGTAATTTGTATTTTGTATTTTTGTAAACCTGAATAAAGTAATTTGGAAAAAGTAATTGGGAANTTGAATTACAGTAATTTGTATTTTGTATTTTTGTAAACCTGAATAAAGTAATTTGGAAAAAGTAATTGGGAAAATTTGCTAATGTAATTGGTAATTGGTAATTCAAAAATTTGAAACGAGTAGTTTGCCCACCTATGCAGACCAGTGTATTCAAAAGTCCCTACGGGTTAACTATATCACGGTATATGTGTCAAATTCTGCTCGTAGAATCCAGTATTCCGTACCATTGCAGCTGACTGACAAACTAATGCATAAATTTTGTTAAAAAATTCAGAATGGCTCTGTCGGTGGTGGTGTCATTGCAATGGAATTTGATCTCAAGAAGTGGCAGGAATTATCAGCACTCTCTGAAGATGGAAAAGAGACAGTGCGTCTCACCGAAGCAATTTGGGTTCAAGAGGTAAAAATGTAACCATGTTACAGAAAAGCATATAAATTTGTTCAAAATANAACCATGTTACAGAAAAGCATATAAATTTGTTCAAAATAGAGAAAAATGTTTAAAACATCCATGAATTATGGTTACGTCTGCTTCATTCGTTGATGCTATAAGAATACTATTATTTTGTAGCCTAAATCGCTACCATCATGTTATACAATTACATAAAAATTATGTGAGAAACTACAAATTATTTCAAAAAATTTGGGAAATTTACGTACCGTAGAACGGAGTTACTTTACACAAAATACGAACTTGTTTTTCCAAAATTCTTGTTATCTCGAAAACGTGTTAACCAAATTACTTGAAAATGGTGTCGTTTAATGCTACATAGTCCCTACTGAGACTATTATTGAAAATTAACTGCTCTGCGCATGACATGTGGGTAGCATATGGAATTAAGTCAACTGTGTAAACTCACACCCAGCTTGGGGTGAGTTTACACAAATATATATTTTGATGTTTTTTGTTTAATTCAAATGCAACTGTTTACATTTTATACATCAAATTGTATTCTAAGTAAAGCAAAGATTACATTTAAATTTTTTTCAGAAAACAGAAAGTTATCATGACGCATAGGATTAGTGCTAATTGATTTAGCCAAGCCAAATTTTCGGAAAATTGAAGTATTCCGCGGCGTAATGTTATGGGGTTATTGAGTGTGGCTACGATCTGAGACAAATCCACTGCTCCTTCGTTTTGGGTGCTCGGCCAGACGAATGCTCTTTGCTTTACATTTTTTGTTTTTAGAAATCTGACAATGACATTTTCATTTTCTCCATTCCACTTTACCTGTCCAATGTAATGTCGTTTCTTACTTTTATTGAGGAATTGGACAACAACCCATTTTTCAAAATATGGCTCAAGTGATTCTGCAGAATCTTCAGCAGTTCAGTTGAATAGTCTACGTAGCGTCACGGCACCAGCTTTCGCTTGTAATCACGAACCATTCTCTGCAGCTCAATTACAGCTGAGAGTCGAATTTATTTTGCAAGACTAATAGGTTGTGTAAACTCACCCCTAAAATTCAATATTGAGTTAACTATTTACATTTAATTCCATAACGTAGATCGACAAGCAAATTTCAAAAAGTGGATTTTGTATATCTCTGCTTATTCACTGAACTTACCTACCAATACGAATTTGAAGTCGATCAGGTCATCGAAAGACAATCTCACAGTTAAATGTATTCAGGTTACCAATTTTCAGTAAAAAAAATACCGTCAGTACAATCACCATTTGCATAAGACCAAAAAATAAAAGGCACGTCAAAAACCTACTCATGGTATTTGGAAGACTTGTTTAATATAAAGGCATAATTCGGTTTATAATTCTGTCTAGTGCTAAAGTTAAGAAGCTTAATATCTTTTCCCTAACTTTGTGTAAACTCACACCCACTGTGTAAAGTAACCCCGTTCTACGGTGTAACTGAATTAACACGATTAACTGAATTTTCTAAAAAATTACTACTAACGTTTTTCACGTCCTACACTCCCGCCTATTTAACATATTTAGTATGAAACCTGCAATGTGCAGTGAGTCTATTTAAAATCTACCATTTTTGAAATTTGTTGTAAAATTAGTGTTCTCCGTGACTCTGACTCCGGACTCATGACTCTGACTCNGTAACTGAATTAACACGATTAACTGAATTTTCTAAAAAATTACTACTAACCTTTTTCACGTCCTACACTCCCGCCTATTCAACATATTTAGTATGAAACCTGCAATGTGCAGTGAGTCTATTTAAAATCTACCATTTTTGAAATTTGTTGTAAAATTAGTGTTCTCCGTGACTCTGACTCCGGACTCATGACTCTGACTCTGATTCTGACTCTGACTCCCACGGTTTTTGGGAGTCGGGAGTCATTTGATGACTCTGACTCCAAGGGTTTTGGGAGTCATGACTCTGGGAGTCAACTCCCAGACTTGGGAGTCATGACTCTTTTGAAACATGGAACATGGGCATATGGGACTATATGTTTTTACTTTTTTCTTTCTCACCAACTTTTATCACTTAAAGCAAGGTTCCTTCACAAAAAGGAACTAAAAAATAAACTTTCATCAGGTTGCAACATATGTCGTATTATAACATATGTCGTCAGGTTGCAACATATGAAAAAAATTTGTAATTTTTTTCATGAATGTTGGTCGACATCCAAACCCAAGGTGTGGCAATGGAGCTGCAAACAAAATTTACATGAAAATATTGTTTCGATAGTTATTTTTACAAAGAAATATTTAAAAAAAGTTATGAATTATTTATTTAACCTGATAAAAGTGGCTATTTTAGTTTCTTATTGTCAAGGAAACTTGACTAAACGTATAAAAAATTTTAGTTTCAGATTTTCCTACCCGATTTTCCATTTTTGTATTATGTGACCTCAGAGTCGAGAGTCATGACTCTGACTTTGACTCAGAGTCGACTCCCAAAATTCTAGGAGTCAGAGTCATGACTCCGAGAGTCGACTCCTAACATTTAGAGAGTCAATGACTCTGACTCCGGCCAAACTGGGAGTCATGGAGAACACTGTAAAATAAACAACTAATTAACTGTGAAATTCAAAATTTTTAATTCGAAAAGGGTCTACTACAAACATCGCATAAAACTAAGAGTTATGAACCAATAAGGCATTCTTGGTACAAATTTATTTTAGGTAACCTGTAAAATTAAAGTCACAATTATTCAAGCTGGTGACGCTCTTCGTCGAGAGAGACTCATATGGTAGGAATGTTCTGAAACATGATTACAATACTGTCCTTTAGTATTTCAATTGTGTGGCATAGGTTTCGGAAGACGATCACATCCCCATGTGGAAAAATCCATGGGAGTTAAATCTGATGACTTGGCAGCCATTCAACTGTCCATCCCAACAACAAAGCCCAAACAATGGAATCACTTTGGCTTTGATTTTCGTTTAAGTCAGGTTGTAAATAGAGTCACTCCATNATGATTACAATACTGTCCTTTAGTATTTCAATTGTGTGGCATAGGTTTCGGAAGACGATCACATCCCCATGTGAAAAAATCCATGGGAGTTAAATCTGATGACTTGGCAGCCATTCAACTGTCCATCCCAATAACAAAGCCCAAACAATGGAATCACTTTGGCTTTGATTTTCGTTTAAGTCAGGTTGTAAATAGAGTCACTCCATNAACAAAGCCCAAACAATGGAATCACTTTGGCTTTGATTTTCGTTTAAGTCAGGTTGTAAATAGAGTCACTCCATGTCGAAAGTGTTTATACCAGCAAGTCCAATTAATTAAAAGGACAGACTCTAGACTTCCAAACATGACAAAATTCAAGCAATAAACTGAAGTTGCATATATATTCTTTTTATAGACAGCTGAACTTGATGAACTACAAAACTACAAGATGACAATGTCAAAGACAACATTTAGTCTCTGGAACTTTTTTTGTGGAATTTTAGTTGCATTTGGGGTTTTGGGCATGGGTGCTGGAGCAGTTTGGAAAGTGAAAATGGCTAAGTCTACAAAGAACGCAATCCTGGAAGAGTAATAATTAGTAGATACTAAATAGTTTTTCTTTATTAGCTAGTAAATTCTATGGGTTTATAAATCTTAACATATAAAAACCTTAATTGCTGTAAAGATAAATCACACTTATTGATTAAAAAANCTATGGGTTTATAAATCTTAACATATAAAAACCTTAATTGCTGTAAAGATAAATCACACTTATTGATTAAAAAAATTCAGCAATCATTATTTTGTTAGACTCAGGATCGCTGGAAACGGATTGTTTGTGCACTTCGCTTTGGCGTCCAACACGTGAATTGANTATTTTGTTAGACTCAGGATCGCTGGAAACGGATTGTTTGTGCACTTCGCTTTGGCGTCCAACACGTGAATTGACCAAAAGTAAATTACCAAACGCATAGAGATATAAATTCAAAAATCAACATAAATTTTTAGAATAGAGGTGCCAGGGCCATAGAGACAGATTGTTTGAAAGCTTCGCTTTATAGGGTCGTTTCTTTATAGGTAAGTTTTGGGAGTGCTATGTGTTAGAAAATTTTATACGAAAAACAAAAAAAAATTACCCCTAGTTTATTACAAAATTTAATTTTTCTCATGTTTCATGAATTTCAAAAAAATTAAATAAATATTAACAATTTACGGAAGTTGTTATTTAGCGATGCATTGATTAGGACAGAAGATATATGTTCGAGCTTTTGAAAATAAGTTTAGTGCTGTTAGATCTAGCAGCACCAAGACGCAGATCTAGCAGCTCAGCCGCTACATCTAGAGGCTGAGCTGCTGGATATTGTGGACGTTTGATCAAGCAACGGGCTGCTACTTCTAGTGTAACGGGCCCTATTGAAAAGTTCTAAAAGTTTAATTCGTCTAATCTTGGTACGTCGTATCAATTAGTCTTCACGTAATTGAAACTTTCAGAATCTCTATTGGTCACCATTGTTTATTTACGTCCGAGCGTATTGAAGCTTCTTGAAAAACGGCTTCAAAAAATTTATTTATTTTCAGACCTTTGCCAAATCTATTCTAGGAATTTTTTTATTTTTTTTNAAAAACGGCTTCAAAAAATTTATTTATTTTCAGACCTTTGCCAAATCTATTCTAGGAATTTTTTTATTTTTTTTTATTTGTATCTCTATGACCAAACATGAATTGACTAACACGTGAATTGACCAACACCGTGAAATCACCNTTTTTTTTATTTGTATCTCTATGACCAAACATGAATTGACTAACACGTGAATTGACCAACACCGTGAAATCACCAAAACGTAAATTGAGGATCGCGTGAATTGAAGACGATAGGTAAGAGATGTTATAGTAGGGGCTGAACTTTAGAATTCTTAATTTGAAGTTCAAAATTGAATCCGAATCCTCTTAGAACCTTTTGGTTCAGATTTTAGTAGCCATCAACTATGGGTTGTAAAAACTCCGATATGAAGACTTCTTGATCCAGGTGGAGCTGTTCCCAAGCACCAATCACCTTAGACGGGAGCATAGGGCCATAGTGTTTGCCGTCTGAGGGAGGAGCCTTGTTAAATACGATACGTCGCCCGCGAGGAAAGTAGGGCCAGATGGGTTCTCTGTCGGAGAGTTGAGTGTGATCACAAGCCCGAGAGACGAGTATGTGTATGATTCGCCGGCCGAGAAGCGAGTGTACAGGGACAGGCAATAACAACTGGCAGGGGATACCCCACACTCCTACTCCTATCCTCAACCATAAATGGGCAAGGAATATTCCACTTCATAGATAATTTAATATCAATTAACATTTCATGTTGATTGATTTTTAGTGTAAAAAAGGGTTTGTGAATAACTTAAGCCCATTAATGGTTGACAGAAGGGTGATGAGTGTGACATCGGAATAATCGATGTTGTAAAAGATAATTGAATTAAAACTATTCGCAATATTAACAATTTGGTGTTTCGTTTTTCTGGACATTCGTTCATTGTTTATCCGTCATGCCAATACCACCAAATCTTCGACTCATTGTAATCAAGTACCACTACCAACATTTGGACGACTCTTACCAACAAACAATGGTCGGCTACAATTTTCATCCCTTTACTGTGAACCATCAAATAAGAAGTATAAATACAGTAAAATTAATTATTAATAAGTTGGAAATAACTTTCACCTTATTAGATACGAAACCAAACACTTTTTAATCCTCCTCGCGCAATTAATATTCCTCAACTGAAGGATCGGATTCCGAACTTTGTTGATACTTTAAATAACTATCCGCAGATGCTACAGAACGTTAGAAGGGCATTTTATCACCGCTTTGGCCATTGCATTGAAATGGATGGGGGTCATTTCGAGCATATGACAAACTAATTTAGTGTACAGACCTATCTTTAAAATTAACTCTAAATTCCATAGAAAATTAATAAATTGTTTGCCCATTTGTGTAAATTTGAGAGGGTGCTTGGTAGGAGTGTGGAGTATCCCATGTAAGTTGTTATTGCCTCTCCCTGTATATGTCCGCTAGTGCCTAGGACTATCCCACACGAGAGACTATAAAATGATTTAATGAGTAGGCCTGAGTATCAAATTATGTTAATCCACTTTTGTTTAGTTTATTTTTGGGTTATTAGTACAGTGCTGGACACAACCATGTACGAGAGAGAAGCTATTTCTGTTCCGCGCTCTTTGCTGGAGAAAGTCCACCGCTAAAATTGTCTAGTTCTGCTTCGATGTGAATTATTTTCCGGTCCACATGACATTTTAAAATAAAGATCATGCATAAATAAGGAAACCCGTATAAACAGCTATAAAAATGTCAAAAATTAATTGTTTAAGAACGAGTTTCTCGAGCAATTTAATTCTATTCTACACTCTAGTTAAGGATATATTTCTGTGAATTATGTTCGAAAAAACGTGATTTTCATTAAATACTACGTTTGAGTCTTTGATCCCAGTGACTCGACTTAAAAAACGCCTTTCTACAGGGTGTTTAATCTTTTTTTGCACCCTAGAAAGCATGCTTTCACATGACGTCATCTTTNCCTACTCCTATCCTCAACCATAAATGGGCAAGGAATATTCCACTTCATAGATAATTTAATATCAATTAACATTCCATGTTGATTGATTTTAGTGTAAAAAAGGGTTTGTGAATAACTTAAGCCCATTAATGGTTGACAGAAGGGTGACGAGTGTGACATCGGAATAATCGATGTTGTAAAAGATAATTGAATTAAAACTATTCGCAATATTAACAATTTGGTGTTTCGTTTTTCTGGACATTCGTTCATTGTTTATCCGTCATGCCAATACCACCAAATCTTCGACTCAAACATTAGTTCATGGTGATGGTTGTAAACCTGCTGAGAATGGTACAAACAATGGTCGGCTACAATTTTCATCCCTTTACTGTGAACCATCAAATAAGAAGTATAAATACAGTAAAATTAATTATTAATAAGTTGGAAATAACTTTCACCTTATTAGATACGAAACCAAACACTTTTTAATCCTCCTCGCGCAATTAATATTCCTCAACTGAAGNTATTAGATACGAAACCAAACACTTTTTAATCCTCCTCGCGCAATTAATATTCCTCAACTGAAGGATCGGATTCCGAACTTTGTTGATACTTTAAATAACTATCCGCAGATGCTACAGAACGTTAGAAGGGCATTTTATCACCGCTTTGGCCATTGCATTGAAATGGATGGGGGTCATTTCGAGCATATGACAAACTAATTTAGTGTACAGACCTATCTTTAAAATTAACTCTAAATTCCATAGAAAATTAATAAATTGTTTGCCCATTTGTGTAAATTTGAGAGGGTGCTTGGTAGGAGTGTGGAGTATCCCATGTAAGTTGTTATTGCCTCTCCCTGTATATGTCCGCTAGTGCCTAGGACTATCCCACACGAGAGACTATAAAATGATTTAATGAGTAGGTCTGAGTATCAAATTATGTTAATCCACTTTTGTTTACTTTATTTTTGGGTTATTAGTACAGTGCTGGACACAACCATGTACGAGAGAGAAGCTATTTCTGTTCTGCGCTCTTTGCTGGAGAAAGTCCACCGCTAAAATTGTCTAGTTCTGCTTCGATGTGAATTATTTTTCGGTCCACATGACATTTTAAAATAAAGATCATGCATAAATAAGGAAACCCGTATAAAAAGCTATAAAAATGTCAAAAATTAATTGTTTAAGAACGAGTTTCTCGAGCATATTAATTCTATTCTACACTCTAGTTAAGGATATATTTCTGTGAATTATGTTCGAAAAAACGTGATTTTCATTAAATACTACGTTTGAGTCTTTGATCCCAGTGACTCGACTTAAAAACGCCTTTCTACAGGGTGTTTAATCTTTTTTTGCACCCTAGAAAGCATGCTTTCACATGACGTCATCTTTNAAAAACGCCTTTCTACAGGGTGTTTAATCTTTTTTTGCACCCTAGAAAGCATGCTTTCACATGACGTCATCTTTCTATGTCGTGGCTACAGCTACAATTACAATGACAGAATGGAGTATTAGCGTGCGCAAGTATTATTTATTCATGGACAAATTCAATTTTCCTTATTAGATTTACAAACTTAGTTTCCTAAAACAGCAATGCAAGTTCGAAACCTTCAAGGAACAGAGCGACACAAGACTTTACAATACCCGTTGTTAATTTCTTCAAACGCTTCACAAATAGCATTTTGTAGTGAGTACAAGTTTGAGTAGGACACAATTGTCAATAACCCCAATGGAATCCTTGTTTGATTAAACCAATTTTTGTATTTGTGAATAACATCTAACTCTTCGTTTTAATTTAAGATTCAACAAAACGTCTAAAATTAAATTTAGTCATACTAAAAGCTACCTCCATCACCCACCTGGTATGCGCAACAGGAATGTAAGGAGGCCACAAAATTCAAAAGATTTATTCTCGCGCTTTCGGGTCAAGTTCTCTTTCTAGCCGGGACATAGAATGGAAGAAGCAACGGTGAAAGCGGAAAAAGAGGGTGGGAAAAACTTTAAACACCCTGTACTTTCCAGATGCCAGTGTTTGACTTTAGAAAAACTCTACTTTATACTAAAATATCTTTTTTCAACAAACTGTCGTATCTGATACACAGTCTTCTGCTGAATATTACATCAAAGTTTTAAGTACTTTTTTTTTCTGACGGTAATTGGAAATTGAGTATTCAAAGTAGTGAGTATTCAAAATTTTCTGAAGTTTTGTTCGGTAACCTCGAAGCTTATGGTGATATGAGACTCATTATGCATATTAAATTTTTAGGTTATTACAAACAATGGCTGATTTCGAGCAAATTTGATGGACTAAATCTCAATTACTAAGCCATTTATATTAATGATATTTTTTGCATGGGGCAGGACAAATATTATTTGTCAAATATACAAAAAAGAATTTTAAGATAAGTTATTTCAATTTATTTGCGTAAAGAATTACAAATACTGGGACTAAATTATATTGTACAAAACAAGTTTTTGTACATCAAACCAATCATAATGCAAGTGAATAGTTGGATCTTTATGCTAAATTAATATCTTACATATTCCTCTGAATGAAGGTCTGCAACTTGTCCAACAACAATTAATCAATTATTATTATTTTTTGAAGATACAGTGAAGTTCGGTATTAGTGACTCCGTGTATAATAGAACTCTGGCAAGAGTATACCATACCCTCCGTTCCCTGCCAAACAAATGGGAAATTATGTGTTAAGTAGTCCGGCTATACTTAACTTCCGGCCTTAGTGAACCAAACCTAACTGTCCCGAGTGTCACTTTGTCCATTTATAACGAACTGACATAAAATATATCTGAATTCAGCAATTAATTCCTCCTTATTCTTATATACGTAGCTATACACCTGATAAGATGGCACATTAGAGTGAACCCTGATTATCCTATTCGTGTGTAATTGATTACACATACTTGGACTTTCCCGTTTTACCGAAAAAACAAACCATTATGGACTACCTCGGGCGACCACATATACCTCGACCAATTTTCACTACGCAACTACATGTTAACATTTAGCCAAATTTTGTCGAAGCCTGAAAGCAAAAAACCGAGAGATTTTACGAAATTGTACCCTCTCTCATTCGTTAGAGTCACTAAGCCCGTCCTACTTGAGTGAGATTGTGTAAAAGAGGAACCTTACACAATCTCACGCAAATCCACGCACGCTATTGGTAGACCCCTAGGGTGTGTAAATATTTACACAATCAATTTGCTGTGTAAATATTTACGCAAAGGCTAGGACTTAAGCGTGCATTGGTGAATGCAGAGTAATCAGGATAAGAGATGTGAAAGCGAAAAACTGTCTGGTTTGAGAACAACTGTACTTCACATCCCTCACCAGTCTTCAGCCATCTTCCAGTACTTATCTGCATCGACGTAGCTGAATTTATGGTTCAATGCTTGGATATAATGAACAATTATTGAATTGTAGCGTCCGTTCACTATATGGATATAATTAACTCCGGCTAAATTGAACAAGTCATAAGAGTTCACTATAACAGGATTTCACTCTACGTTGCAACTTTACAACCTAACTTCGCCACTGCTTCGGATATAAATTGAAATGGTTTACTAATTACATGTGTCATTTTCTTTACAGGATCATACAAACTTACACATACACAGAGTAAATTCCTATATTAATTTTTTGACAATAGAACACAACCAATAACATGCCTAGAGATACTTCAAAACCTTACACACCTGAAGAATTAGAAGATTTGAGAGCAATTTTTCAAAAAATGCCTTCGTACAAAACCGGTGGTTGGATTAGCGCAAAGGACATCCCAAATTTAATTGAAGCTTTTGAATTTCCTAGGTAAGGGAAAGAAAATCTTTTGAATTTTTAAATCAAAGTTTATCATAGTGATCCATCAGGGTAAATTATTTTGTACAAAGCGTTTAAGTAACTAAACAAATTTTACAGCCTTTTAAGAAATTTTACAATAATTATTGTTCCAAAATGAAAAAGGACTTCTCCCTTAATGTATAACAATTCAATAACGTAATAGTTGTTTCACAATGTTTCTTCTGATATGAATAATTGTAGAACTCCAGAAGAAGCATTAGCTTATCAGGAACACTGGGAGAAACACTGTGGTGGAATTGTCACTCTTGAACACTTTCTCCAATCCGCATCAGTTGTTCACNAGGAACACTGGGAGAAACACTGTGGTGGAATTGTCACTCTTGAACACTTTCTCCAATCCGCATCAGTTGTTCACAGTACTTCCCAGTACGCGAGGGACTATGCTGTCAAATTCGATACAGATGGCAATGGATACATCAATGCTCAGGAATTTGAGCATCTAATGAAGCTCATGAGGGTACATGATCCAAAACTTCAAGGGAAAACGTACGCTGACTTTTTGAGTGAAGCAGATATAGATAAAGATGGGAAAGTGGACATTGATGAGTGCACTAAATGGATTGAGCATCACTGTAGNAGTGAAGCAGATATAGATAAAGATGGGAAAGTGGACATTGATGAGTGCACTAAATGGATTGAGCATCACTGTAGTATATAGTTACAAACTCTCAATAATTTTGTCTTAGACAGGTTTATTGCTCTAGAAATGTCGTCCGTTTAGGTATAAATTATAGTTAACAAAATTGCTGAATTTCAATTTTTAATTAACTCTTGATTGNCATTATAGTTAACAAAATTGCTGAATTTCAATTTTTAATTAACTCTTGATTGCATCATTGTCAATAATTATCTGTAGTGATATACATTGTTTCAGAATTTGTAAAAAGTTACTGTACTGAAGAAGTGAAACAATGCTGTGGTTATACANTATAGTTACAAACTCTCAATAATTTTGTCTTAGACAGGTTTATTGCTCTAGAAATGTCGTCCGTTTAGGTATAAATTATAGTTAACAAAATTGCTGAATTTCAATTTTTAATTAACTCTTGATTGCATCATTGTCAATAATTATCTGTACTATAGTGATATACATTGTTTCAGAATTTGTAAAAAGTTACTGTACTGAAGAAGTGAAACAATGCTGTGGTTATACANTAGTGATATACATTGTTTCAGAATTTGTAAAAAGTTACTGTACTGAAGAAGTGAAACAATGCTGTGGTTATACAGATGAGCAACACAAAGAAAAATCCTCTTTATAAAGATCTTGATTACAGTTTCTCTAATACTTCTATTCACAAATTGTCATAAATTTTAGACTATTTAAGGTTTCTCTATTAAACTGAAATTTCATAAAAATATTTGTTGAAATGCTTACGAGAAAATTATTTAGACATAGTTAAGGATATTCTTCATATGCAGTGAAACGTTGCATACCGTTGTAATTCGTATCCCACATATCACTCGCTAATTCAAAATATCGTCATGAGACAAAGTTGTCGAGTCTTAAATTATGCCGAAACGTTAAAATTTGTCTATGGTTTTTGAGTTGAATGATTCCAATTTGGTAAATTGTTTTTCAATTTTGAACAATTGAACTGGAATTAATTATAGTAAAGTTAATATTTCTTTGTACAACATTATTATGACGTAATCATTCTGGATTGTGAAGGTGAATATCAATGAGAAAGAAATTATACATGCAGAAACTGCAATTTTGTTAATATAAATTGGCAAAAATCCGCGAATTGCAAATTAGTTATTTAAAATTACTGTTTCTACACAATAATATAGAAATTATCTAATGCTTTTATACCATCTGTTTTTTTTTAATTTAATTTTAAATTTAAAATTAAATTTAAAAAAGAACCGCATAATTGCTTTGATCCTATGACTAGTGGGAATGTTAGGTTACAATTGTGTCTTGAAATAAATCAGTGTGTGTCATACATAATTGTGTCACTAGTATTAATCTAAGGTTACACTTTATATAATTTCCTATAAAGTACACACCAAATAGAATTGATGATTGCAAATACATCGAGTATGGTTCGTTTCATCAAATGGTTAGTGCTTTTGGCACTATGGGGCGATTTTTCGAAATACTTGAATGGTTACTTTGTTTCGATTTATACAATGTTTTTTTTTAATGTATCTTCAAACTGTCCCTATAATAATAGATACACCTGCCAACTTTGTAATCACTTTATGCTTTCAACAAACGGTTCATTCTATAAATACGGATGCACTATAGTTTCTCCGGTACACAATGATTTGTTCAAGCATCATTTCAGAACATCTGAATGACATCTAAATGACATCTAAATGACATCTAGATGACACCTAAATAATATGTATGGCTCTTACGTCGTTAGAAGTGCAGATACCCGTCAACACAGTTTAACTATATCAGGAGTCCCATGATTTCATTATGATTTATATTAAGGGTGATTTGACAGCAGCTACGATTTATTGCAAATTAAAGCTTATTCTTAGAGAAATAAACAAATATTTAAGAAGAATCATACCTTTTGATATCTCCAACATTAAAACTTCTAAGGATTCTTTTTCCAAAAGTCTAGCTGTACTTTGGTCAATTAACAAGTTCCAAACTCACCTTGATATAAGTTGATAGAGAGTCACAGTCACTTAAATTGTTAAATGATAAGTAATCCCTATTAGGAATTTGATGCTGAATCGAATGCGCTAGTTCTCAGCCCTCTAGGTGGTCAACATATTAAGGTATATGCCGAAAACCACGACAAAGACGTTTTTCCACGAAATTATTTAACAAGTTCTAGACTCATCTCGCTATAAGTTGATAGAGAGTCATTTAAATTGGTAAATGATAAGTGGTCCATATTGGAAATTTGATACTGAATCGAATTCTCATGTTCCCCGCCCTCTAGGTGGTCACCATATAAAGGTAAATGACCAAAACCACGACAAAGACATTTTTCCACAAAATTATTTAACAGAACTTTGAGGTTACTATACGACAAATATACGAGACATTCCTAACGGATTGGTCACTTGGAAATCCGGAAATACCCGAAATGGGTTATACATAATACAAGTGCTTGTAGAGGGTGCTCCACTTGGCGCTATCGGAGTCATTTACACTATTAGCCTTCAGTTACCCGAGGGATTGGTTCGAAATCTTTTTACGTACACTTGCGAGAAGACGAATTTTGGCGGAAAGTACTTGCAGTTGGTGACAATGAACAGGGGCTTTATTTACCGCAGGGTGAATTTTACATAAATGCACTCTGGACTTTGGCTCCGACAGAGCAAACTGGTTACTATGATTTCGCAGGGTGGAATTCTCACGTACACAACACCTTGGGAGAAAATATAAGCGGTCATCATGACGGATGCAGGAACCAAATAACTATACGAAACTGGTGGAAGACATACAGATTATGCTAAATGGGTTGTACAAGTTACTGAAGTTACTGGAAACTACTCTTTAAGTGTGGAAGGATTACCAGGTATTACAGAATAAATTGAAATGGAAAAATTTAACATTATTTATAAATTTGAGAATCATTTCAAAGGAAAACGTTAAAAGCAGAAAGACAGTTTTTTCTTTATTGAATTTTAGTACATTAACCTTATAGTTTACAAATTTGCTCTCATTTGTGTAAGGGTATATGCACATAGAGTTGCGACAGCGAATTTTACAAACGCGACGACGATTTTGCTGAATCTCGGTTACAAAGACGAATGTGCAAAGACGAATGTTACAATCGTAGACTCAATCGCGCTTAATTACACTAGCATAAGCTACGATTGCGATTGAAATATTCAATTGGAAAGAATGAGCAATGCAAACAATGTAACAAAGCAGAGAGGCAAAGAGAGGGGTAGGCAGGTTCTCTGTTGAGTCAGGTGGAAACACACAGGANTCGCGCTTAATTACACATAGCATAAGCTACGATTGCGATTGAAATATTCAATTGGAAAAAATGAGCAATGCAAACAATGTAACAAAGCAGAGAGGCAAAGAGAGGGGTAGGCAGGTTCTCTGTTGAGTCAGGTGGAAACACACAGGAGTCAAAACCCTCGAGTTTTTTTCTCAATTCACCATCTATCAGCATTACAGAATGTGTTTTGATTGGACATAAGCTAATACAAAACAATGGAGCAAAGCAGAGAAAGGAGAAAGAGGGATCGGCAGGTTCCCTGTTGAGTGAGGTGGAAACACACATAGGGGTCAAACTTTGATTTTTTTTTTCAACTCACCATCTCTCATCATTACAAAATCGCGTATCGTCACAAAAAATATCTGTTTCGAACAGATATGAGCGAATCGCTCCTAGGGACGATAAAATATCTAAAAACTCATATCGCGATTGAAAAATCTCTCGTCGCGCATCTATGTGAAGGCTTTTGCGTCAATCGCGAATACTAAAATCGCCATCGAGTATGTAAAATTCGCTGTCGCGTCTCTATGTGCATGTAGCCTAAATCCTTACTACTTTGACTAAACGCTTGGCAGTCTTGGTCGAAGTTTACTCAAAGTGCCTAAGGACTGTAAACCAACAGAAAGATATTATACTAGGACTAGATTGTTGATCTATTCTCCGATCAAAAATTATAAGTCTTTCAAAATAGTGGTTATTGATAAGAAAGGGAAAATTGCAGGGCCGTTGTTGTGGCGTAAGAATTGTTTACACTCTGAAGCAGCGGGAATATCCTTATTCAAATTTTGGATTAAAATTTTTGTAATTAAATACAACTTTTATCCTAATGTAACTCCAAACCGTAAACGGAAATAGCTCACAAAGAAGATTTTAACAAAATTGTTAGTAATGTCAAGTTTTTCCTGTCAGATTTGATGACAAAAACTTGAAAATTTTTGAAATGAAAGTAATATTAATTCGTTAGAATTTCCAGTACAAATTAGTAACGTAGTTGAACTAAGTTGTGTAAGCTCAACCTAACCGATTGAAGCAATTAAGAAAACTTCTGAAAATATAATTATACCAAAATTTATTTGGAGTAGAAAACGGCATGAATGGGATAGTTTTCTCGTAAGTCTCTGAAAATATTATTTGGTTAAGTAGTGTTGTCAAACGAAATAATTTGATAGGTCTGTCGAGTATGTCGCCGCTTTTATGCTCGCAAAGAGATTTTGACAATAAAGAAATTATTGGAAAGTTCATTGTGTTAATTACTACGTAAGTTGCGTTGTTAAATATTAAATAAAGTGTAACCCCTGATTTAGACTTCAAGAATTATTTTCATGATCATTTCAATTTCAATTAATTTTTTTTCAANTAAAGTGTAACCCCTGATTTAGACTTCAAGAATTATTTTCATGATCATTTCAATTTCAATTAATTTTTTTTCAAATTTTTTTACTCATTTATACTTCATGACAACTTCAAGAATTATTTTGATGTTCATTTCAATTTCATTTCAATTTCAATTAATTTTTTTTCAATTTTTTTCTTACTCATTTTTACTTGATGACAACTTCAAGAAAATTTATCACGTTATTTATTTCAACTTCACTTCAAGAAAAGTTGAACGTGAGTGAAATTAAATTTTATAAATTCCACTAGTAAATTTTGAAATTATTGTTTTAAACCCCAAGATTTTTAGCGCCATCACAATTTGGGGCGAAGTTGTCAATCATTTTCATTTCAATTCCTTGAAAGTTGAACTGGATTCAACTTTCAAAGAATTGAAAATTTTCAAGAATCTTCAAGCTCCCATGACAATCTCGTGAAGTCTAAATGGTCATCAAACTTCAAGAAAAATTGAAATGAAGTTTTCTTGAAATGAAAATGAAGTGATATTTTTCAATTCGGAGTATAAATGATAAAATTGAAATTGAAGTGAAAATTTTCAAGAAATTGAAGATCATGGAAATAATTCTTGAAGTCTAAATTAGGGGTAATACATGTTTTGAGGGCCTTCGAAATCCCTGCACCTTTTCAGTACTCCCGCCATTTTGAAGGACTTATAATTTTTGGTCCGAGAATAACTCAACGGATTGCACCGATCGAAGGTGATAACCAAACCATTCTGTTTAACTCAAATGACAATGGGATGAATATCATTGAACCACCTTAGGCTGGATAAACTTGGTAAAATCAGAATTACAAAAGTCAAAAAATTATTCGTAAAATGAAAATCAATTTCATTAAATACTATATTATATTGCGCAGTTAGGCCGATATTTTAGCAAAATTGTCATCACAGTCTAAATCTGTTTACAAGTTAAGAGATTCAAACTTAGAAATTACAATTTTATGGTTATTGTGACTGTAATTATTACAACATTGGGATCATCATGTTGTAGGATGGGATTTTGAACAATTAATTTGACAGACAATATTAAAAAAAATATTGGTGGAGTGGAACAACTCTGAATTCTCTGACCAAATTATGAACGCGAATTTTTCTTTTTGAAAATGTTGCGCTTTGTTAAATATATATTTTAAAGGTACAATTTTGTTACTCGCAAAGGTTGTAGAGGTTTTCAACTTTAAGGTTGTCAAGTTGCGATAGTGTGAAAACAGCGAATAAATATCATATCCAACTACCTTTAGTACTAATTTTGTGAGTCGGATTTCAGTGCATAAAATCGCATAAACTGAAATATTTACCGCATAATTTGGCGTGAAAAATCGCATAATATGGTCGTCCTTAGCCATCATATTGGCCCTGAGAGGAACCAAAGGTCTTAATCATGTTTTGAAGCCATTTTTGAAGACTCTCGGATGTAAATAAACATTGGTAACTAATAGAGATATTGAATTTTTTTATTTTGTCAAGCACACTTCACACCGCGAAAACAGAAGATTTGAGTACCATGAAACCAAATTCAATGAAAAGTGAGCAGACATTAATTAATTGTGGACTCGATTCAGGAGAACGGATTCCCATCAAATCAAATTAAAATCAGACTTCTCCCATATTTTGGTACAAAAGGAAAATATTTGCTGAAGTCCTGCTTCTTCTGTAAAATTTATCAAAAATAAATTACGAATTTAATAACATTGGGGTAGTGCCACGTGAGCATACATGGGCGATTTGCCCTCCTGCACTCCGAGGGCAGGAGGGCAGCAGCTTTGGAGGAAGGCAGGAGGGCAGGAAGGTGGAGGGCACAACTGAGGAGGACAGGAAGGCAGGAAGTCAATAGTACCTGAAGAGAGCAGAAAGGCATACGAAATTAAAGAGAGCAGGAAGGCAACAGGATAGCACTAGGAACTGAGAAAGGTCGGGATTTCAATTCAAGTCACAGTGGCGAAAAACGCCAAATCTAATTATTAAGATTAAAATCAAGGATAAATTATCAAACAAAGTGTGATGCCCGTTTTTGGAGTGTTTTTCCTACGTTGCAGGTGAAATTGATCACAATCGAAACCGATAAACAAAAAAAAATTTTTATTGGCAGGAGGGCACTAGTAGCTGGAGAGGGCAAGAGGACACTAATAGCTGAGTAGGGCAGGAAGGCAGGAGGACAGTTAGTAGTTGAGGAGGGCAAGGGGGCAGGAAGGCAGGAGGGCACTAGCAGTTGCGGAATGCAGGAGAGCACTAGTACCTGGGGAGAGCAGGAAGACAGGAGGGCAATGGAGGTGCCCACGTATGCACGTGAGCAGTGTTTTTTTAGTTTAAATGTGCCAAGCCACTCTCAACATTCCCTTGGATATGAAAGTGGGTCGGTGTGTAAGTAACAATTTTAACCTGTAATTTGCTATTATTTGAAAACATGACGGTTATTGTTCACAAAAATTTTTCTTCTGGAGTTTTTTATGGGTTTTATTTCACTCAATATGAAACAAACTTGGTTTTTATTTAAATGGCTGGGATATAATAATATTTTAATGGGAAATAGAATTATTTTAACTCAAACTGAACACAAAGGGTTTACTGGCTGTTCGATTGCGAATAAGGTATTTTTGAATCTATCTTCGGCGGGAATTGTCCCCCGTAGAGTTTTCCCGCCCACACCTCGCTTACATTCTCTTAGGTTTTAAAAAAATACCTCATTCGCAATCGAACAGCCAGTAGAAATACATTTAATCAACGGATGTTGGTAAACTCGACTATATCATTACTGATATTGATAACGCACTAAAAGTTGTAATGTTGACTTTGCTTTTAATAACCATAGCCTATTAAATCCCAAATCATATCCAAAATACATCAAAAAGACTAATTATTGAGTTCTTTATTTTCGATTCAATCCCGGCGTTTAGCTAACTCTGGTGTCGGTTGTCATTTTTATTCATGAAATTCATTCATACTATTCACTCGTACATAATTTCATCATTTACATCAGCGTTCATTCTTACATTCTTTAACTGAGAGATAGAAGGTGAAGCTAGATTAATTATAATCAATCAATCAATCAGTTTATTTGACGTTGGCCATCGCCCTATCAATGAAATTACGCGCATAAGTAAATTTAAATAAAATAAAGCTGTGTGTGTTAAAGTTACTGAAAATGTTTTAAAATATTTGGAAGTAAAAGTGATAAATAAAATATGAAGTTTGGAACAGTGGTAGCTTCTGTGACGTCCTTGATAAGTTGAACTGGGTCATTAGGCATTCCTTGAAAGTAATTCAGTCGAACGTGAGATGTGCCGGTGCATTCCCAAATAGCATGTAAGAAAGAAAGTTGATCTCCACAGCATCTGCACTGCTTCTCCTCAAAAAGTCTCATGTTGAATCATTTTTCTTTATTGTAGACAGAGTTGGAACTAGCCTTTGTAGGATCTATGTCGCCATCGAAGAGGAAATTTTGTCCAATAGAAATGGTTCGGGGATTTCAGAAAATTCTATTGGNCACAGCATCTGCACTGCTTCTCCTCAAAAAGTCTCATGTTGAATCATTTTTCTTTATTGTAGACAGAGTTGGAATTAGCCTGACTTGTAGGATCTATGTCGCCATCGAAGAGGAAATTTTGTCCAATAGAAATGGTTCGGGGATTTCAGAAAATTCTATTGGATGATAGTGTGGAATAGTGTAGGATTGCTGTGCAAATTTGAAGTCAAGTTTTCTCAAGTGGTCTGCGTACTCAGCGAGTAGAAATTTATCGACAAATTTGATCTCTTTCGCTAAGCCCCTTTTATATAAACCTTGCATATCTATAGATTTCAGCCTACTTTCCAACTGGAAGCACCAACTGTATTTTTCGATAGGATGTTTATACGAGATTTTTCGAAGTGATACGATCGAGCTTGCTGACAATAGCTTAATGTGACTGGAAGAATTTAGTCGTTATTGCATACTAAACAAATGGAACAAAACAAGAAATTTTATTAGCGAGGCAGTAGTGACGATTTGGCTTGAACCCCAGCTTGCAACACAGCGTTGGCTAACAACATTCGCTAAATATAAAAGAAGTGGCAAAGAAATTTTAATCATTTTTGGTACAAGCTTTTAATTATATACTAATACTGGGAAACTATGGGTCTAGTTTGATGTGGGTATTGGATGTAGGAATCAGAACATTATTTTACTGCCGAATAATTCGACTCAATTATTTCAGAATACTCTTGCATGTTAAGTATTCCTTAATATTTTTTCCAAATAAATGTTCTAAATGTTTGTGTAATCTACAGTATGTTAGGTAGCGAAGATTTTTTTTTAACTTTTTCTTATTTTTCGGAGGGAGTGAGAAAAAAAAATTCTTCTTCGCTACCTAACATACTGTAGGTACGCTTTTCATTTCGGCTTTACGTAATTGAAACTTTCCAAATCTCTATTGGTTACCATTGTTTATTTACGTCCGAGCGTATTGGAGCCTCTTGAAAAACGGCTTCAAAAAAATTTGTCTAAATTTGTATATAATAAATATGTATTTTAAGACCTTTGGCACTCTATTCTAGGAATTTTTGTTAATTTTTGAATTTATATCTCTATGACCAAACATGAATTGACCAACATCTTGAATTTACCAGCACCATGAATTGACCAACACCGTAAATTCACCAAAACGTAAATTGAGCAACGCGTGAGACGATAAGTAAGAGATTACAGTACAGTATTACAGTACAGAAATTACAGTAGAGGTTGAACTTTATAATTCTTTATTTGAAATTCTAAATTGATCCGAAACTCCGTAGAACCTTTGGTTTAAGTTTTAGTAGCCATCAACTCCGGGTTGTGGAAACTCCGATATGAAGATTACTTGATCCAGGTGGAGCTGTTCTCAAGCACCAGTCACGTTTGACAGGAGCATAGGGCCATAGTGTTTGCCACTTTGTTAGATAGGGAGGAGCCTTGTTAAATACGATACGCCGCCCGCGAGACGAGTAGGGCCAGATGGGTTCTGTCGGAGAGATGAGTGTGATCGCAAGCCCGAGAGGCGAGTATGCGTACGGTTCGCCGGCCGAGAGGCGACTGTGTATGTCCGCTTATGCCCTGGACTATCCCACACGAGTAGGTTAGACTTAAACGGGATTTAAATCTATGGTAGACGATTTATAATCTACGTTCCATGGATTTGAATCCATTGTTGGTGATTTATAATCGATGGTGATGACGTCGTACCATAGATTATAATCCCAAAGCATGTACTATAATATATGGTATTTCTGCGTAATTGCGCTAGTGACCCAGTGAGCTCTGACCTCTGAAAAATGTTTTAAATGAAACTTGAGCATTTATCTTCAATTTCATCTTTGCAGAATTAAAATACACCCTTCCGCTTTTGAGATATTCGAGTTTAAAAACACACCATGATGGGTAACCTATACCTCAAGTCCATCTGCCTCATCAATTATCTACGTAAAAAATTTAAAAACAAAAATTTCTGGGATTGATTTTCCTAATTCATGTCAGTGTTTGACTTAAAGAAAAGATTCTCTACTTTACAAAGCTTTTTCATTATAAAAAATATTATTTGGACAGGGGGAAAAATTTCTAGAAGAAAAAATTGTACATAATTTAAGCCAAAGAGGTACTTTCTCGTTCGTCTGTAAAAATTAGTTTATAAATAGAATTATTAAATTCGTCATCATCACTATTTAAATTACTAGATGTCATAATTCACTACTTTACTCTAATAAATTAACATCATAACATTAAGTTAATTTAATTGATTAAAATATCTCTTTTCAACAAACTGTGGTCTATGTCTTCCGTTGGATATTACATCAAAGTTTCAAGTAGTTTTTTTTTGTGACGGTAATTGGAAATTGAATATCCAAAGTAACTACAGTGGAATTCGTTTAATGTCACCCCCAAGGGAGCCCAAATTTTTGGTGATATAAAGCGAAGGTGACATAATGCGATATAGGCAACTTTTTTAATTTTGGTGTTTAACATAGTGTTTGGTGACAAAAAGCGGATTTGTGAATCTTGATTTACATATTAATTTTACTATGGTTAACTCAGTGTTCAAAATTACACCAGTTTGACCTAATGAAAATAGTAATTTTTTTCTGCACACAACTGGATTGATTGATTGATTGATTTACATTTTATTCAAGCGTCAAAGGTATCACTTCTAATACAAAATGGTAATTTACCGAGACACCCCCGCAAGCAGGACTAACTATAAAAATAAGTGATTGTATCACGGAAAGAAAAAACTAAGAAAAAAAAAGTATATTGTGGTTAAGTAGATTCTAAAGATGTTATAAGTATTAGACTTAATCTATTACTCAAAGCTCAAAATCCACTTTTTAATTTTTTGATTTTTGTTTGTTAGCGATTGGTGGTGAAATCGTTGAGTCTATGTTTGATTACAAATTTCGCTGACCTGTCTTTAAATTTGTTGAAATTATTTACTAAAATAAGATTATCTCTGTTTAGTAGAATAAAAATGTTTCAAATCTTAGTGGCTCTATATACAAACGAACTTTTGAAAGTTTTGGATAGGTGCCTTTCAATATTGAGAAAGGATTCTGTGATACTTGATCTATTTTTAATTTTGAAAGTTAATTTCTCGGTTAGAATTTCTCGTTAGGAAAATGTTTCTTTCCCCATTTGATTAGGATGTAAGTTGAATGTATACAATTTGGAAAGAAATTAAGAAAAAAGATCAATGAAATTCAAACTATGGCACGGAAGTTGCCAATAAAAGAAGTAAACTTACATGTGTGGGGTTGGAATGGGTGACTCAAGATGAAAAATGACATTAGGCGAAGTGACATAAGGCGACCTATTCTTACCCTTAAGTGCATGGGCATCCGCCGGGAATTTTTAAATTGGTGATACAAAGAGACATGTGACAGAAGAAGGAGTGACATAAAACGAATTCCACTGCATTCAAAATTGTCTTAAATTTTGTTCGGTATCCTTGAAGCTTATGGTGACATGAGACTCATTATGCATATTAGATTTAGATTATTGTAAACAATGCCTGCTTTCTAGCAAATTTGATGGACTAAATCCAATTACTAAGTCATTTATAGGAATCGCGAAAAGTCAGTATACTAATGTGATTCATTACAATTCGATCACGAGAATCACTCGAATGAAAAAAATGTATCTGAATTTAATTTGTAACGGTGCAACAATATCACACGGGCTCGTTAGTTCATATCATCGAAGTTACAATCGTATCAACTTGGGACAATACGGTTAGAATTTATAAAAAAAATGATGTGCACGACAACAATGAAGACAGAACAATGAAATTCTTCGTTTCTGACGCGCCATTCGATATCATCAAATAACTCTGATTTTTAGGAGTTTCTCAACAATTTTATTATTATTAATGATATTGCATGCAATGGGGCAGGACAAATATTATTCGTAAAATATGCAAAAAAGAATTTTAAGTTAAGTTAATCAATTCGTATGTATAAAGACTTGCAAAAATAACAAATATTGGGACTGATTTTTATTGTACAAAACAAGTTTTTGTATGAAACCAATCTAAGTGCAAGTAATAATTGGCACTTTGTCTTAAAAAAATCTTACATATTCCTCTGAATGAAGGTCTACAACTTGTCTAACCAAGTACTCAATAATTATTTTTGAAGATATAGTGAAGTTCGGGTATAGCAACTCCTGGTATAATAGAACTTCGACAAAAACATACCATACTCTCCGATCCCTGCCAAGCAAATGGGAGATTATGTGTTAAGTAGTCCAGCTATACTTAACTTCCGGCCTTAGTGAACCAAACCTACCTGTCCCAAGAATCACTTTGTCCGTTAACAGCGAACTCGCATAAAATATATTTGAATTCAGCAATTAATTGATTCTTATTCTTTTATACGTAGCTATACTCCCGACTAAGATGGGACATTAGAGTGAGTTTAATGTTAACACACTTCAGTTGTAAAAGTCAAATCCACAGTTACGAAATATTTTTCGCTGTTGCGCAACTCGATCTGACGGAAAGAAGTCCAAGTAGCGTGTCACCGTTACGCGAAATCGCAACTGTATCTGAAAAGTAAAAGCCAACTATATTGCAAAATTTTAAAATCCACGATGTTTAAGAAGATAAAGTGTAAATACAACCCTCGAATCACTTTTAATGCAAACAAGAAAGCATGGATGACATCTGAAATTTTTTCAAAATTTTATATTCAATGGAACAACCTTAGAGATATAAAAGTGAAAACTGTCTGGTTTGAAAACAATTGTACTTCCCACCCTCCACCAGACATCACACATCACTTTGTACTTATCTGCATCGACGTAGCTGAATTTATAGTTCAATGATTGGATATCATGAACAATTGAATTGTAGCGTCCGTTCACTATACGGATATAATCAACTCCGGCTAAATCGAACAAATCATATGGTTCACAATAACAGGACTTCCTTGTACGTTGCAACTTGATAACCTAACTGCGCCACTGTTACACTATTCAAATAAAAATGCTTTACCAATTTCATATCATTTTCTTTACTGGATCGTACAAACTTACACATACACAGAGTAAATTCCTATATTAATTTGTTGACAATAAAACACAACCAATAACATGCCTAGAGATACAACAAAACCTTACACACCTGAAGAATTAGAAGGTTTGAAAGGAATTTTTCAAAAAATGCCTTCGTACAAAACCGGTGGTTGGATTAGCGCAAAGGACATCCCAAATTTAATTGAAGCTATTGAATATCCTAGGTAGGGGAAAGAAACTCTTTCAAATTTTTGAATCAAAGTTTTATCACAGTGATCCATCAGGGTAAATTATTTTATACAAAGTTTATAAGTTTCGTAAAAAAATTTATAGTCTTTAAAGAAATTTTACAATAATTATTATTCCATGACGCAAAAAATACTTCTCCCTTAATGTAGCACAACTCAATAACGTATAGTTATTTCACAATGTTTCTTTTGATGTGAATAATTGTAGAACTCCAGAAGAAGCATTAGCCTATAAGGAACACTGGGAGAAACACTGTGGTGGAATTGTCACTCTTGAACACTTTCTCCAATCCGCATCAGTTGTTCACAGTACTTCCCAGTACGCGAGGGACTATGCTGTCAAATTCGATACAGATGGCAATGGATACATCAATGCTCAGGAATTTGAGCATCTAATGAAGCTCATGAGGGTACATGATCCTAAACTTCAAGGGAAAACGTACGCTGACTTTTTGAGTGAAGCAGATATAGATAAAGATGGGAAAGTGGACATTGATGAGTGCACTAAATGGATTGAGCATCACTGTAGAATTTAGTTACAAATTCTCAATAATTTTTTCTTACGTAGGCTTATTATGTCTGTTTAGGTATAAATTTTAGTTAATAAAACTGCTAAATTTCAATGTTTAATTAACTCATTATTTCAGAATTTGTAAAAAGTTACTGTACTGAAGAATTGAAACAATTGGTTACACAGATGAGCAACACAAAGAAAAATACTCTTTATAAAGATTTTGTAACAATTTCTATAATACTATTCACAAATTGTCATAAATTTTAGACTTTTTAAGGTTTCTCTATTAAACTGAAATTTCAGAAAAATATTTGTTGAAATGCTTGCGAGAAAATTATTTAGACATAATTAACATATTCTTCGTATGCAATGAAACGTTGTTGCATACCGTTGTAATTCGTATCCCACATGTCACCCGCTAGTTCAAAATATCGAGTCTTAAATTATGAGGAAACGTTAAAATTTGTCTGTGGTTTTCCTGTTGTATGATTTGAATTTGGTAATTTGTTTTTCAATTTTGAACAATTGAAATGGAATTAATTATAGTGTTGTGATTATTTCTTTGTGCAACATTTTTATGACGTAAACATTCTGGATTGTGAAGGTGAATATCAATGAAAAAGAAATTATACATGCAGAAACTGCAATTTTGTTAATATAAATTGGCAAAAATCCACAAATTGCTTCTTTCATAACCTGTTTCATAAAGAAAAATAATTCAACTGCTCTGACGAAGAAAAAGTCATTTCGGAATTGGTAATTTTGTTCATGGTTATCTAGTGGATTTGAATAAAAAAACTGCATTTATCGGCTGCATAAATGGGATTTTTTTTCTAAAATTAAGTACTTTCACATAATTTAACGTTTAAGCCTTTGTTAGCTTCATCATAATAACTCTGAAACTAATTAACTAATATGACAATTTGAAGAAAAAATAGTTCAGACTAATTTTTAGGTTATCAGCTAGAATTTAAAACCTAGCCTGCTATAGTCTATGCCGTTTGATTCATTATTACCTGTTAGGTCACAACCCTACCAACAATTTAGTTAGTAGGGTTGTGGTAGTACAAATCCTAAGAGATTAACGGAATTTTCTAGGAAATTTAGCTCTTACGGAACAAATCCGAAAGAACTATTGGAATGTATCCAATAAGTTCAGAACTTATCAAGAAAAATTATTTCCGACGGATCATACCCGAGGCAAATATCGAAACCAATCCGATATTTCTGGAACCTATCCAGAACAAGTTGATTCGACGGAGCAAATTCGAAAAAATAATTGGAACCAATACAACCGATCTGGAATCAATCCAGGAAAACTTCTCGGGAAACTGATTCACTGAGAAGAAAACCCAAAGAATTAACTAATGTCCGAGGGACAATAGCGAATCTGATGCGATGGAGCACTGACCGACGTTTCTCCGCCAGATGTGACGGTTTGCTCTATCCTGTCTCCTGACTGGAATTTGGCCACAGAATCAGCTAATTTTTATCATTTGCGACTTCTCCCGGCATATCTCTTTCTTGTTCTCTCATAATTATCCACAAGATTTCTCTCACTCTCGGGCACATTTGATAATTTCACTGAGACATTGGGCTGCTATATCATCGTCGTCACAAAATTCATAAATATTTTCAAGGTTTGTGGATATTAATCCGTCTTGATTTAATGTGATTATCTTCCTTGTATTCTGGAAAAAATACTTGAGAAGCCAAATAGAAGCGAAACGGTGCGGGTTGTGTAAGGTTACACTTGTCAATTGTAAACTTAGTTTCTTATTTTGCACCTTTTTCCCATCGGGTTTCCCACTCTTCAGGTCAGCGGCGGGCGGACGATCACCGGTAGAGTGAGAGAACTTAATTCTTAGGTCTGTGTATGGTAGCAACAGTGCAGACCTAGGTCGATATACTATGGCAACACCGAAAACTTAGGTCTGTGATCGGTGAGAAAATCTAGATTTTTAGGTCAATAGACTGTGGGGAATGAGACACTTAGGTTCTTATTTGTATATACTGTTGCAACATCGCAGAATTAGCTCGGTGAGAAACTAGGTTCATAGTACGGTGCCCTATAGCAACATCGCATACCTAATTGGTGGTCGGTGGATTTGACAGGGAGTGTGAGGGATTTATCAGTTTGTGCCTTTTACTATACCCAAACCTCTGTTAGTAACCTATGTGGGACGCGAGCCAAAAAGTAGAATAACCGTGGCTGCTATGGGAAGAATTCTGTATCGCCTGGTGGTAAGATGTGAGGAGACTCGTTTTCTGACAATAGCCAAGCGAGGCTTTGATCCCCAGAGACAATGCCTAGTATGAGTTAAAACTCTCCTGTGAAATAAGAAGACCCATGGTCCAGTGTAGAAATCCACCGTCTACTCTACTTTTTGTCTCACATAAGATGGCGAGCAGAATCCCGGTTCGAGTCTCCCCAACCCCGAGACTTTTGTAAAGTCTTCCAGGGGTCTCATTCCGTTACTTAGATTATCACTTTAGTTAGTTAATAATCTGGGCATTTGAATTTCCGCCATTTGCCGAATCCGTAGAAAATTAAGTTTATGTGTATTGGGTTAGAGGATACAGTAGACTCTTGAGAATGTACACTAGAATTCAGTATTATTGGGAAGAGGGGTTCTGTGGGGAGGTTTTTGTATCGCCAAGTAGTCAGATGTGATAAGACTCATACTCTGACAGTAGCCAAGCGAAGCTAAAATCTCCAGAGACAATGACAAGTATGAGTTGAAACTCCTGTGAAATAAGAAGAAGACCCATGGTCCAGTGTACACTCCATATCACTTGCGAAGAGGCTGATTTTGGATTCTACTTTCAAAATCGGCCTATTTGCAAGTGATATGGGCTGTAGAAATACACCGGCTGCTCTACTTTTTGTCTCATACTTACTATGAGATTACGAGTTTCTTCACATTTACACACCTAGATGATATAGAACCCCCACACTGTTAATTCTACCTTATAACGTTGGATATCATTTCAAAGTCATGATTCCGAGGCACCTGACTGACTTCACTGAATTATTTCATAAGAGTCACTGAGTCATGCCACTGGCCATTATTTAAAACTTGTTCCTGACTCACCACGATAAAATGATTCAGCCCAATAATATACAGTGAGAAGTGCTAGGTCAGAAACAATGACACCCGAGTTTCCTCCATCCCATCCAGCTCAAGAATCATACATGGGCATATCAATATGTTCGGTTTTATTAGGTGCAAGTCAAATTTAATTTCAAATACCTAAATAAATACTAAATCACTTACAATAAAATGTAAGACTGCTAATGAATCATTTGTACAAAATGCCCTCCGTCCTTAAACGATGATTAACTTGAAAATTCTTCAAAAGCATCAGCTATTTTTTTAGTGGCCCTACTCCTGATTTGGTTGTTAACTGTTGAGGGACGGGCGTTGTACCGATCCATCACTTGTTGGTATGTATCGTTAGGATATCGGTTCAAATACTTTATTACGATTAGTCTAAGGCATGGTGGTAGACCCATCTTCAACAAACCAAAAACTAACAAAAGCAGTTCACTTGTAAAACAAAATTTGTTTATTATTGTCGAACCAAATAGCCGTGAGCCGCACGCTGGCCCGCCGCGAAATTTATGCACGTGATTAGACCATTGCACTTCAGTCTCGAGCTTTATAATTTGCGGCTGCAAGAATATGACTTTTTGCTAACATAATTACAAAATAATTAGCCAAAGCTGATCTAGAATGAGATAATATTGTTTTGAATGTTATGAAGTATGTTGCCTTTAATTGACAACTTACACAATCAGTTAGGTGGTGTAATTTATGCAAAAAAAACTCAAATTAAGAAAAGTGGACAAGAGAACTTGGAAATTTTCAAAGCTTTGGTAGCTTCAAGTGAAGAGCGCGGCCAAGCACAAGGTTAGACAACCTTTTGTTCAAATTTGCTGAGAAATTTTGAAAAATAAAATTTTGCTTAATTTAATACTCTTTTTCCAATGAATGAATGGTGTAATTAAAGATGGGAAAGAGCAAATTCACTGTGATTCATTTAGTCACGCACTAAATTTATCACCAATTGATGACTATCGCGTAAGATTGCATTTTACCTTTTTCAAAATTCGTATAATATAGGCACAGGTTGTTAAGTGGGATGATAGCCTCTCATGGAAACTTCCGATTGTAACCTCCGCCGTTTTTCCTTTTTCTTCAAGTTAAGTTTTTATATTTTCGGTTCTTTGTTTTTTATTTGTTATTATTTATTTATTAATCTTCATGTTGGAGGATAACAAGTATTTTACGCTCTCAGAACCCTTGGAGGTTGCTATCGAAAGTTACCATTTTAGGTTCTCATTTACCCGCAGTGCCTAAATGCAACCTAACATATATCTTTATGGTGATAGCATGCTCAACCTCTCAATTGTATCTAACTGAAATTTTTTTTTGGTATACTGTGCACAAGTCTAATTTTTTGAAAAAATTATCAAATTTGTGAATTTCAAAGTCCCGCCAACGTAATATTGTCGAACCAAATGGTTCGACTCTATTCCTCCTAACTCAACAGAGAACCTGACTACCCCTCTCTCTGTCTCTCTGCTTTGCTTCATTGCTTTGCACTAGTGTGTATCTAATCGGAACAAATATTTTATAGTGATATAATAAAATTAATTTCACTTCCATTATTTACTAATTGTGTATCGCCTGCCCCAAGCCGTTTTTGGTGAAAGGCGAAGAAAGAAGACCCGGATTAAAGTGGTTCATGCTGTACCTGCATAAAACATTGACCAGGAGGCCCTCAGGATCCTATATTTCAAACCCGAACTCAATCCTAGATGAGTCGAACCCCAGGAGTGAAGAGTCAACTTTTGTGAGGTAGACCCAATTCAACCAACAACTATAATAATACCCAATAGTCTATATTACACGTCCCAGCTCAATTTCACAGAAACTTCAGAACACCATATTATATTAACTATGATTACCCGCAGGGGTTAAGAGCTCAATTCGTAGAAGGGTATTGCAATGGCAAATCTTTATTACTATAATTGTTGCCTTCAAGATAGTGTATGTACTCATTTACAATAACAGATGTCTCAATGCATTGTTACTTGTGCCGTCCCCTTTAGGCAGAAAAATTCTTTTTATTTATTTAGTTGCTTTATTGATATTTTTCAATAAAAAGCAATTACCTCGTTATAACCTCAAGAATCATACTAAAATTTTTATTGACAAAATTCAAGAAACTTATGTTATCTAGTCCGGAGCGGATCTCAGCGTATTCGGGCTATTTATAGTAGATTCTTACAGAAAAAAAATTTTTTTTTCTTGTTCATCCAACATGGTGAAAGTAGCTAATGGTTGCCAATGGTAGCAACCTAAGGTAACAGCCAATGAAAATACTCCGTTGGAACAACCCATGCCAAAATATATAAATAGTGAGTCATCCGGTTCTCTTTTCACTTATACTTTCTGTGAGGTCTTCGGCCAATTGTATCACCTTATACTTTAACCCCCGAACGTACCAAAGGCACCATGGGAATAAATTAACTCTGATCCAGATTGTATCAAATCGTAAAAAGTTTCTGGATTAGAAATTTTTTATTTGTAGGAAGTATTTTATATCATGATTATAAGAATTAGAATGAAAGGTGTCAATGGTTGAGAAGAATTTCAGTTTAATTTTCAACGGATGTGGTAGTGCGGTATGAAACGGGAACATAACAAAGATGATTCAGAAAAGTATACGTATGCTATCCATCAAAGTGTAACTTCAATGTCATATTATATCACAAAAGTGTGATTTCTATTGGTTAGTTAGTTAGTGTCATAAGTTTATTAGCAATGGGTAAAATTTTCAAAAGTAGAAATTTTATTCATGGACTATTGTTCAATTATTTGACATTTCAATTTATCTACTCCATGCTCATTTTGGAGTCTGTAGCAATTAACTGTTCTGAACAACCACTACTCGAAATTACAACACAGAGTTCAAAAATTGAAAATGTTTCTCATTTAGTAGGAAATCAACAGAGGGCTTATTTTGTTGAAATACCTATGGAATTGAATATGTCATGTCTATCTTCCCAACCAATTCAGATAGACATAGATAGTCAAATGGTAAGTTTGGATATCCATTTATATATACAAAAAAAAATGTAAATTTATTTCAGAAAGTATACATTTTGTGCAGGCCAGCTTAGTAGAAAATGTACGATTTTCCCGTCAAGTTGTCAATATTTTCGATCTTGAAACATATTGTTACCAAATTGTGTTTAGAATACGCGCCAATTTCCGTGTGACTGGAAAATATAGTTGTTTAACCACAGGAAGTGAATATTTAAGATTGTCCTCACTCTACGTTTTTTCAAACGGTGAGAAATTAAAGATACAAAAATCTGAAATAACACATGAAATAATTAACTATTTTCTCAATTTATAATATTTTAAGACAAATTGGGAACTACATTGTTGAACAATGGAACAACACATTATACAAAAGGCAGCCCTGACGCCGCCGGTTGGATTACTATTCCATGTATTTCTACTAATCCAAAATTAACGCCAACAATTTATAAACTGAATCCTCAGCGAAATACACCAGTACACATCTACAGTACCATCAAGGTTGCTTATGAGGAATTAATCTAAACTGGCTATGATAAGGTTAGCCAGTAACTCAATTATTTTTCAAAATAATTTTTTTAAATAACAATTCACAAATTTTATCAAACAAGAATAATCAAAATTCAGGAGCAAAATTAAATTTTGTTAATGTTACAACTGAACCAAAAAGGTGTTATGTGTTCTGTCGTCGTGTGGAAATAATTTTCACAACTTTTTTTTCAATACATTGATGTGAGAATTCTTCCGGTGAGTTGACATTTTGGTAATAACTAGCAATAATTACAATTAGAAAACTTCTAAATTTGTTCTTTTAGCCAGCTAAAAGCTGCAAAAATCCTAGTAATCGCTTTGGAATTTTTTTTGTTCACCATTTCAAACTTATTTTGACAATCCTTGCAATGAAGAAATCTAGGTTGCCGGCCCGCAATCAGAGCTCAAAAAACTAATTTTGAAAAATAATTGAGTTACTGGCTAACGTTCTGTTAGTTTTTTTTAGATGAATTCTTCATAGGAACCTTGAGTACTATATTAAAATTTTTTTGTTTACCAAAATTAATTAATTGATTTGTGGGTTTAATTTTTAGACTAAGTTGTCATTGGACATACCAGAATCTTCAGTTTTTTACGAGGTTGGGCATGGATTTCGAATTCATGCACTCTCTCCGCATTGTTGTCATAACAAACACTTTTACTGTGAATTGGATAAAATTAAAGGCAGTGATATGCCTGGGAAGGCCTTTCTTACAGTGGTGTTAGACAAAGTAGTAGGTAAGTATACGAATTCTAACATATCAGGACTCGCGACAGCAAATTTTACAAACGCAAACGACGAGTTTCCCAAACGCGATCAACCCAATTCTTCACATTGCTTCACGACGAGAATTATCAAATCATGATGTGACATTTTTGATATTTTATTGTCCATAAAGGCAATTCTCGCGTCTAATCAAAATATAGTTTTTTGACGATACATGATTCTGTAGTGTTTACTACATCTGTAAACTTCATCACATCGATTGAAAATAAACTAAGGTTAAGCCCATTTCACACTGAAACATAAACGGGGTTGTTTAGAAACATGAAATGATAGGAAGGTTATTCATCAAAGAGTAAGCAGAAAATAATTACCAGATTCTAAATAACCGATTCCTACACACGATGCCCATCAAAATTAGATCCAGACTCCTCCCATATTCTGGTGCAATAGGAGTATGCCGAAATCCTACTTCTTAAAATTTATTAAAATTAGGATATAAATTAGTGTTGCCCCAAAGCATCGGTACAGCCGATATTACTCGCATCGACAAACAATACCAAAACTAAAGAATCGGCCACTTGGCCGATGCAGTAGCCGATTCAGAAAACAAAAGGTTTTTAGAATTTTTTTTCAATTATTCTTTTCAAATGCCGAAAACAATTTCCTATTTTATTAGCAAAATGCTGGTAATAATTATATTATCAGAAGCATTTGCTTGAATTAGCCTTCAATTCTTGTTGAATTGTTGAATTCTTTAATTTATGTTATTAAGTTTTGTTGAAAGGCGCATGTTTCCCTTTCTGATGATTGTTTATTTTATTTTTGTATCAGTTTCTGCTTTTCCAGCTCGTCCACGCGAAATAATTTTTCCACTCTACTAGAGTATACTTTTTCAATAGACATCGGACATTGGTGACATTCTGCCTTCGTTTTGCTGACTTTGACCTCATTCTTGATTGTACTTTTTCTTAAAGAATTAATCTGTAACACTGCTGCTTCTATTTAATATTTATACATTACAGCCATGTATAAAAATATATATAATGTAAATTTAATCACATTGGATTGGCTCGAACGTCCTTGACATTAACGTGATTCGCTCGAGATTGATGACAGAAGTTTGTCACTGAATATATTTAGTCATTTTTGAGTTCCAACTTAGGGATCAAAACATACCCTATGTTTTAGTTGCGAGGCAATCGTGACGATATGGTTTCATCCCCAGCTTGCAACGTACCATTGGCTAACTACTTTTACTGACAAAATTTGCTGGACTGATGTTATCAAGCGCGAACGGAGTGACGTGAAACCGCGACGATGAAAGACAAAACCAGTATGACAGANTTTAATCACATTGGATTGGCTCGAACGTCCTTGACATTAACGTGATTCGCTCGAGATTGATGACAGAAGTTTGTCACTGAATATATTTAGTCATTTTTGAGTTCCAACTTAGGGATCAAAACATACCCTATGTTTTAGTTGCGAGGCAATTGTGACGATATGGTTTCATCCCCAGCTTGCAACGTACCATTGGCTAACTACTTTTACTGACAAAATTTGCTAGACTGATGTTATCAAGCGCGAACGGAGTGACGTGAAACCGGGACGATGAAAGACAAAACCAGTATGACAAAATTTATACTAAGAGTTAGAAATACATTTTAATCAGACGGAGGTATTATGCGCACTCTTTTCTATTGTACACAAATACTAGACAAGTCTGCGTCTAATTTGATGTGGGGGTTGGGTGTAGTAATCGGAATAGGTTTTTCACTGGTTAATAACTCGATTTAATTTTTGAATACTTTTGCATGAAAATCTTTTCTTGATGATGTCGACTGGGCTTAATCTTATTGAAAGTTTCCCCATTTCCATTGGCTACCAATTTTATTTACGTCCGAGCCTCTTGGAGCAACGTGATCAGTTTACAGAATTGGTGCAAATCATATATCCCATATTATATTTCAATTATTTCTCATTGGTTCACAACACACAGTAATTTTGCAACTAAAATTGCCGCGTTATGCTATTTCTATTTCTATCTATCTATTTAGCTCTGCAAATCTATATCTACAGGATAGGGCAAAAGTAAGTACACATGGAGAAAGTGTTAACTACAAAAGGCATATATAAAAAATTAGGGGGTTGAAACCCCCGATCTCATTCCATGCTAACTCACATCTAACTCACTTCTTCGATGTGTACTTACTTATGCCCTACCCTGTATATCTATTTCATTCTGTTATGTGAAGTATATATNAAAAAATTAGGGGGTTGAAACCCCCGATCTCATTCCATGCTAACTCACATCTAACTCACTTCTTCGATGTGTACTTACTTATGCCCTACCCTGTATATCTATTTCATTCTGTTATGTGAAGTAATTGATTCAAAGCATAAGGTAACTTTGGAGATAAAGTTATCACGTAATTCTATTGTTAAGTCCCAATATTTGGCAATGTAAATGTACATCTCGCTTAAAAATCTCGTGTTTTAAACTAAAGTTTCATCAATTTGGATGAGAAAACTTATGCATTTGGTCACGAATTTGTAGGTATTTACAAATTCGAGAAATAACCTAATCCGGAACTCGACCGTGTTTCAAACTCAGATGTTGGGAACAATTAATAATATATACAAAGTGTTATAAACGTAAGTTTCAAAAAAGTACACTAGTACGACATGTTTTGTTTCTTTGGTCATCCTCCTAGGTTAGCTTGATCATCAGTACGATAATGTTTTTGTAACCAAAGGCGTGTGTAGTATATTAGCAATCTCTTAAATTCGTTAATCTTTGAGGGTCCATTGTGATAATACCCGGATTCTGGTATTTACAAAATTGACAATTATTTTAAAATTTTCGACAAACTCTGACACCCATTCATAATTTTTCCCTTCCAAATTGATGAATTTTTAGCTTAAGCTCGGAATCTTGATAATACCCGAATTAAGATATTTTCTGAATTGACAAATATTTTTAAATTTTCGACGTAATTTAACACCCATTCATAAATTTTTCCATTCTCAATTGATGAAATATTAGTTTCAACCCCGGAATCTTGATAACGTCCGAATCTAGGTATTTATTAAATTGGCAAATATTTCATAATTGTTGACAAAATTTTATACTCATTCCTAATAATTTATTCTATCTGAAGATGTCAATAATTTATTGAAGAATAAATTGAATCTTACTCCATTCAAGGTCAAATATTTTATTTTAAGGTTCTAATTACTTTCGCTTTCGTTTTTTGATGAGTTGACTGTTACTATTAGGGCTAGCAAGGTATCGTAAGTGGGAATGTCTCCAACCTATAAAAGCACAGCTCCAGCAAGCACTGTAAAATCATCTTAGGTGCAATAAAAAAGTTTGGAAAACCTAACAAATTTAGCTCTCTCTAAACTTTGCTATAGCTATTCCCATCTTGTATAAAGTTTATGCAGCATTGTTCGGAAGCGTGAATCATCTCTAGAGCATATAGAATACTGCTGCTTAGAATACGCTTTTGTCTAAAGATAGAAATAATCATTTGAAGTTTCTGCATAATTATAAAGCAGAACGGACGAGTCTGAGCGCAGATAAGCGAACATGGATTGCCTAAGATATATATTTATGATTTGCAGTTGGAAAAACTTTTACTCGCGTTTGGCCAAGTAACAATATATTTGGGTTAGATTGGAATGAAGAAACAGATATTCGCTTAAATATGTCTGAACCAATTTTTGTAAAATGTGAAGCGAATGAACCTATTCATTTGGAAGCAGTCCCAACGGACGTAAACGGAGGATTAAAAGCAAAATTTGAAACACATCCAACCTCATTCTACAGATATATGGCTTCGATGGAAGGGATGCTCAACAAACCAACAGAACTCGCTGTGTCATGCAAATCTGATAACAACCAAGTGGATCTCCATAAATGGAAGATTATGTCTCTTAATCAAGGAGGTATACAGACAGTATTAATTTTTGTATAGTGTTGTAATGTAAACTTTAGTATTATTATCTACATTTTTGATTTATTTCTTTACGTTTAACAATAGATGGAGCTAATGAACCTGGTATTCACATATCAAGCAAAGACTATTACCCCTTCACATGTTTCTCCTCTGGAACAGACAAACCACCACTTATTTCAGTCATTGAGTGTGATGACCTTATCAACTGTTTAATGGCAGAAAAGTTTTCTTACCACGCACCAAGAAATGTCGTTGCATTATATTTTTTTATAAAAATGTTTTATTTTTTTTGCAATAGTTTTGAAGTAGAAGTTATTGAAGGGATTGATTAGCTTTTGATTACTTTTGCAGAAACCACATTCAGGTTCAGAGGTGTATCCATTCGTTGTAGTTCCTGGGCACTCCTGTATAAATGAGGACCAATCAACAAGATGTGCTCAAATATCACACAAGCTGTAAGAAATGTTTTTGAAAAGCTTTATACGAATAGAATACAACGTTTTTAAATTTGGCTAACGGTTTTACCAATAAAAAGAAAAATTCAAAACTCAACAAAAAATCCTAGAACAAAGCTAGATATCAAATTTTTGTAATTACAGTGAAACTCGTTTAATGTCACTCCTTCTGTCACAAGTCTTTTTGTATCACCAATTTTAAAATTTCCGGTCAATGTTCATGCAATTAAGTGTAATAATAGGTCGCCTTATGTCACTTCGTCTAATTTCATATTTCATCTTGAGTCACCCATTCAAACCCCACATATGGAAATTTACTTCTTTTAAACGCAACTTTTGGTGCCATAGTTTTTTAATTTATCGAAATTGTCTATCATTCACTTTACACTTTAAGACAATGGGAATAGAAAAAAGAACAGAACTAACAATTAAACAAAAGTTGCAGATTTTAGCAGCCTTAGACAACAAAGTGAGTAGGGAAGTTATCTCTGACAACTATATCACATTGACAAAAGTACAGTAAGTAAAATTCTGAAGAGGGTACAGAATGAACATGCTGCAAGTAAAAAGACAGTTTAGTTGAACACGAAGATATTCCTAGTATGGGACAAGTTCAGAAGTCTTGAGAAAATTAAGATGTGGATTCTTTGTAATGTTACAAAATCATCACCGAAAAAACATTTTCATGTTGTGTGGAAAAAAAAATACTATTTCTAAGGCATTAATTATAAATTAATAAGTAGGCCAAGATTCATAAATCCGTTTTTTGTCATCAAACTCCGTGTTGAACACCAAAATTAAAAAAAGTTGCCATCGTTTTCTGTCACCTTCGCTTTATATCACCAAAAATTTGGGCTCTCTTGGGTGTGACATTAGATGAATTCCACTGTAATTAATTTTGAAGCCGATTTTCAATAGGGTCAACGCTCGAACCTTAGAGTAGCAAGACTGTGTTTGAACTAAGTTCTAATTGGAGGAAATTGTTTGAGAAATATTTTTTTAAATTGGTACAAATGGGTTTATCAGGAATTTTGGTCTAGTTGGACACATGGGGCGCAAGTGACAAGGAATTTTGTATCAATTCCCGCATGGATGCCGCATTGTTTCTCTTTTACTCTCACACTCAAACAGACACTACTGCTATCTTCTACTATCGCTCTTTTCTACTTTATAATCAATCAGATAAAAAATTCTCATTCTTCGTATAGTATGCACACTGAAAATTTGTTTTTAAAAAGATGAGAGGAATTCTTTTTCGTTCATAATTTCCTGATTTCTTTCCCCTTGTATAACAGACATAAAAGCTGAAAAAAAAAAAATCATGTTTTAAAAAAGGTCCAAATGCTATCGTAAGGTAAAGTTACCTTATTCCCTCCCCGATTACCCAATATGTCTAACTGGGGACCGTTGTTCTAAACCTCTGACATCCAAAAGTCAACAATGTCACCATTTCCAAAACAGACAAACCAAATACATTATTCTCGTATTTTACAGGAAGATAGAAAACACATCTCAGTGAACAATGTTTGAATGAGAACCAATGCTGTCAGAATTGACTTCTGACGTCCAGAAGTCACCAAAGTTATCATTACAGGGACTGCCATACTCTGTTCAATTATTGTCATATTATACAGAGATGTACAGTTGTTTGAGTTTTTCTTTCTCCGTAAATGGTAACTCTTGTCACATCTGTCAGTCAGAGATCAATTTTGACAGGATTTGTTCTCATTTAAACATTATTCACTACAAAATACCTTCTATCTTCCTGCAAAATTTGAGTATTGTTGATTAGGTTTGTATGTACATGCAATGATAACTTTTGTAACCTCTGGAGGTCAAACGTGAATTTTAGCAAGGGTACTTCAATACCAAAATTTATTCTCTAAGTCAAGATCCTTCAGATGACATTACTTTTATAAGTAATTTTTTTTTTGCAACTTTATTTGTACGGTATTATTTTAAGCATTTGAAATTTTTACAGTACAAAAAGAAGAGGAANAAATACCTTCTATCTTCCTGCAAAATTTGAGTATTGTTGATTAGGTTTGTATGTACATGCAATGATAACTTTTATAACCTCTGGAGGTCAAACGTGAATTTTAGCAAGGGTACTTCAATACCAAAATTTATTCTCTAAGCCAAGATCCTTCAGATGACATTACTTTTATAAGTAATTTTTTTTTGCAACTTTATTTGTACGGTATTATTTTAAGCATTTGAAATTTTTACAGTACAAAAAGAAGAGGAATCGTCAAATGTATAATAAACAAGTCAAGTGTATACACACAAAATTTTTTACTAGGACTCAATAATGAAATTAGTAAGTGGTTCGTTTTTACAAATGAAGCCATTTCGTGAAATACATAAATAATTTTTACAGAAATCTTGTATTATTTTTAAACTGCTAGTTCAACTAACGCGCCATCCGAATGGTGAGCCTTCGTCAATCTTTGAGACACATCAAGTTCTGGCCATGGACCCAATCAACCATTTCGTTTACGTAGACGAGGTGATACTGGTTCGGTGCAATGCTTCGTATGGCGTCTTTGCATTGGGGATACAACTCGTTCTTGGATTAAGCAATGGAAAATATTTTACCTTAAAAGACTGTAAGAACGTTTTACAAAAAAAATTTATAATCATTGATCAGTACAAACTTATAAGCCCGACATAAGCGGTGAGAGTCCATTGTGTCAACTATGTTTCGAATTCTTTCTTAAATCTTGCTAACGAACTAAGGTATCTGGATGTGTCGGGTGTTATGTATCGTCTAATTATCAGAATTTTATGTCTATTAAACAAAAGATTGTTGAAGTTTTTCATGTTTTTAGAAAAAAAGCGTTTATATATGCGTTTTAACTCTCGGTATGTGATAAGTTTATTTCAATTAAATTTTTGTGATTTTCAAAAATACATATTCCGAATGTAGAATTAATCCGCGACTAAATTTGGGTTTTGACACTGATTAAGTACATATAAGATTATTTAGAATACTATTTTTTATGATTTTCGAAAACAAAAGGGGCCAAACTAATCCGTTTAGGTTTATTTCTGAAAATATTCTGCTGTCCAAAAAAAATTACTGGGTCAAATTAATCCGCGANATATTGTTGAAGTTTTTCATGTTTTTAGAAAAAAAAGCGTTTATATATGCGTTTTAACTCTCGGTATGTGATAAGTTTATTTCAATTAAATTTTTGTGATTTTCAAAAATATATATTCCGAATGTAGAATTAATCCGCGACTAAATTTGGGTTTTGACACTGATTAAGTACATATAAGATTATTTAGAATACTATTTTTTATGATTTTCGAAAACAAAAGGGGCCAAACTAATCCGTTTAGGTTTATTTCTGAAAATATTCTGCTGTCCAAAAAAAATTACTGGGTCAAATTAATCCGCGACTAAATTTGGTACTATTATGGAATCACATGTATCTGAACTCTGAGCAAGTGATGAAATTTTACGATTTTCAATTAAAATTAAGTCGTATACCCTTAATAAATAACCCTTATTCACTGATTTGCGCATTAAAATAAATGTTGGAATGGAAGAAATTGTAAAGTATAACCAGGTTATGATTTCAAACTAAACATTCGTTGGATGATTTTAATACAGAGAATTATATGGGAATTGGTAATTGAGAAATTTATANTTAATTTGGTACTATTATGGAATCACATGTATCTGAACTCTGAGCAAGTGATGAAATTTTACGATTTTCAATTAAAATTAAGTGGTATATCCTTAATAAGTAACCCTTATTCACTGATTTGCGCATTAAAATAAATGTAGGAATGGAAGAAATTGTAAAGTATAACCAGGTTATGATTTCAAACTAAACATTCGTTGGATGATTTTAATACAGAGAATTATATGGGAATTGGTAATTGAGAAATTTATAAGGGCACTACCCGTTTATTGACGTTGTCATCTGTCGTGCTTTTGGAAACTAAATTGTTTAGCATGAATTTACGAGGATAAAATCTTAACTACTCATTAATTGAGAATTCCACGGTCCTTCTATGCCCTATGTGGTATCAGGAAAATACCAGATATAGTCACGAATTATTTTGGTCCCATAAAATTTTTTTTTTGTTTTAAGGNGACTACTCATTAATTGAGAATTCCACGGTCCTTCTATGCCTTATGTGGTATCAGGAAAATACCAGATATAGTCACGAATTATTTTGGTCCCATAAAATTTTTTTTTTGTTTTAAGGCGTAAAACAGTTCTACCGTAAAATGATTGAAGAGAAATATCGCTGGCAAACCCACAATATTTCACTTTTATGTGAATAAAAACCGACTTACTTAATAACACTGTTAGGTATATTAGTTGAAGAAATAACATTAGTTAGACTAAAAGTTCTTTTTTTACTCTACAGTTACAAATTTGACGTTTAGTGAGAAAATGGATAATCTGATAGTGACGTTTGAAGCAAACTTGAAAATTGAAGATTCTGACATCCGGGAGATATCATGTCATGCACCTATTTCGTATTCAAATAAGTGGAGAATTGTCTCCCAAACGGTATTCGTTAAAGGTAAGCGTCAAAGTAAAGCACTTTCCGCTGATTCTATCAACCCATTGCCTCCTAAGAAAACAACCTAACAAAAAATTCTAACACTAATAAAATCGGTTGGTGCATAGGGCTGATACATTAGGCTGATACAATCAGTGGACGGTGCTTTATTCCTACCGGTAAGTAAAGTTGAAACATACTTAAGAAAATCTTATAATTTGACATAAGGTGTTTCTAAATAGGTTTACGCAATTTGAAAATGATTAACTTAAGGTTTTATGTGCCGATGTTTGTTATCCAATTCGCAACCCGAAGCAGGATAGCCTGTCTGACTTTGTGTGACTTCAGATGATGACGATTACTAAGATCAAATTGTGCCCAATTATCGAATCTCTGTTTTTAGCATTAGTTTGGAATGGAGGAAATCGTGTAAACAACAACTGATTCTCTAAGCAAAGAAGCAAACCACTTAGTCAGAGACTAAACGATTTCAACTAGTTAATTGAATTTCATTAAATTAAATTCTGAACCTGAAACGGAAATGATTCGGCTTACAATTGTATTCGAATAAGAATTTAATCANAACCTGAAACGGAAATGATTCGGCTTACAATTGTATTCGAATAAGAAATCATCCAAAGTGAAAACGTTTTTAAACAGACATTAATAGTACAGTAGTCAATAGTTATAAGACCATTGCATAGTGGTCTTACGATGGGTATTTCATCCGTTGTGTCTTATAAATAGTATATGGAAATAGTAATCTTCCTTTGAGCTAGACCCAATCTTGAGAAGTGGACCTTAAGTGAAATAATATAACATCAAAATGAGATTTTCATATTTGGCTCCTATTGACGTCAGTAGGCATCATCATGCTTGGTCACAAAATATCAGACAGTCATTCAGAACTAGGGCATTTAATCACGTATTGATGAGTCACGGGATCGTGGTGCATTTTTCTACTCACAAAAATCACGGGATTTGATCATAAAATTCCAGTGATTTTCGTGATTAATTTTTGGCAACTAAATCTATTGATTCCGTAATATATTTCCATATTACAAGAAATATGTATTTAATATGGTATATTTCTATCATGTTTGGGAATTGATTATGGCTGTTGCACGTCTATCTTAATATTTCTGATTCTGAAGGCAGAGTCGACTTTTGTATTATATTTCTAACAACCACACTGTTGTAAAAAAATTTATGTTCATGGTAAAGATATAGAATTGTAAGCTATTATTTGGCACCATGAAACTAAATCTACATTTCTTAAAGTACTATGTTGTTTCAACAAACCGTCGCTTCTGGCACTGTTTTCAACTCTACATTACACCAACGCTTTAAGTTTATTTCCTATTTGTGGCACTTAAAGATAAATTAGAAGTTGAATGTTCAAAATAACTGTTCACAATTTTTTTAAGTTTTGATCGGTGTCGGTAAAAGCTTTTGGTGACAGTACACTCATTAAATATTAGATTTAGGTTGTAAGAAAGAAAGTCTGATTGTTAGCAAATTTGGTCGACTAAATGCATGTAAATGACTATTTACGTCAACCACGAAAAATCACGTTACTAACGTGATTGATCACAATTCGATCACAAAAATCAGGTGATTGAANTTTTATGTTCATGGCAAAGATATAGAATTGTAAGCTATTATTTGGCACCAGGAAACTAAATCTACATTTCTTAAAGTACTATGTTGTTTCAACAAACCGTCGCTTCTGGCACTGTTTTCAACTCTACATTACACCAACGCTTTAAGTTTATTTCCTATTTGTGGCACTTAAAGATAAATTAGAAGTTGAATGTTCAAAATAACTGTTCACAATTTTTTTAAGTTTTGATCGGTGTCGGTAAAAGCTTTTGGTGACAGTACACTCATTAAATATTAGATTTAGGTTGTAAGAAAGAAAGTCTGATTGTTAGCAAATTTGGTCGACTAAATGCATGTAAATGACTATTTACGTCAACCACGAAAAATCACGTTACTAACGTGATTGATCACAATTCGATCACAAAAATCAGGTGATTGAAAGTGGACCGTAATTGAATGTCGTACTCAGATTGTCAGTTGTACAAATTTAAAAGCGTAAGCTTAATGAGAAACATCCTGTATTTGCTAAATCCATTTTCCAGCCGGAGTATTTCCAAATATCACTAGTGAAGAGAATGAAACACTTGTATTCAAATATGGTGACACGGATCAAACTCTCCAGTGTGAAGCATTTGGTGACCCAGGGCCAAAAGTTGAATGGTATAAGGATCATGATGTAAGCTAAAAAATAGCACACCAACAGAATAATGGTTATCACTGGATTCTATTCTAGTTACTTTCAGTTCAAAACACAAAAATAACAAATTTTGAAATGATTGGGAATACAAGTATTATGCATCTAGCAAAAATTATTGGATCACATGCTGGTGAGTATGCCTGTAGAGCGGTAAATCACAAAGGAAGTGTAGAGAAACGATTCCAAGTAGCTGTTGAGGGAAAAGAGGATGAAAGTTAGTATTAACTTAAACATTATTAAGCAGGATATGCAACGACAGCTTAGCCAAACTGGTAGAACAGAGCTGAACGGAAAAATTAAGCTAAAATGACATAAGAAACCAGTTTGCAGTTGGTGCTTCAGTCGACGTCTGCTGAGGTGTATTTAGAACAACTGAAATACATTCTGTTGTCATCTTTGTAGTAAAAGCGATTTCTCACTTTCTCCACTTCAAAATTGGAAAAAGTGGGTGGTTACTTTCGGTACAAAGTAATTCAAATAGAATCTACCAAAAAATTGTTGGATTTAAAATTGCTGCACGAATGATTCAACATGTCCCGAACTATGCACGTTTGCAGGAATTTCACTTTGCGGGAATTGAAAAAAAAAGCTTTTCAACTCTAGTTTGAAAATTTTCTGCTCTCTGTTCGGCTTAGCCTGAATACTGAAGAACTAACAAAAAAATTTCAGTTCAACTCTGTTACGCTCTACTGCCTGTATATCTCGCTTTAATTCTGAACATGTGCAGTTTTTAGTACAATAATTTTCATTAATTTTTTTCCTTATAGAGAATTCTCCTTTCCTCTATCTTGGGATTATAGGATCAATAATTCTGGTAGCAACAATTGTCATTTGTATACTTATGCGGCAACTTAAAAATCGATCCGTAATCATCAAAAATTAACTCATGGTGTATAAAAATTTTTTAAATTATTTAATTAACTATATATTTTTGTAATTTAGAATACAATTGAATACCTCACTGAACTGGAGATACATGAATTTGAATACGGAAATCAAAATTTAGCCAAGAAATTTGCAGAACTAAATGAAAATGCGAGATACTTACCCTATAAACATGATTTTGAAATCCCTAAAGACAAATTAGAATTCAGTAAATTATAATTCACTAAGCACTTTTCGTTTATAATTAAATTTCAAAGTTTATAAAAAAGTGATAGATTGTATAGAGGAAAAGCTTAACTTATGGGTGATGTGGGTGTCATCAAGCGTCCAGCCGATTTTGTTGAAATTTTGCGGACCGGACTGAAATTCTCCGGACCATACAAAACAATGTTCAAATGGCTATCAAGATGATCTGATCTACCGATGCCATGCAGTTAAGATGAGTGGTTAACATTATGTTAAAGCCAACGGCACTTTTAATATTTTTAAGGCCAATTTTAACATTGTTGAGAACGGCCTAGAGAAGAGCTGTGCAAAGTTTCAGCACAATCGGCTTCAATCAACAATTGATTACCATCGATGTTAAATTCAAAGCCCCCTAGCGATTAAACGCGACAAAGTTTGTTGCCGCAATGATCAAGAATGTAATATTTGACCTGATAAACAACACACGTTGAATTCAGAAAATTCTGTTAGACGCTGATTTGCGTTACTCCCCCCCCNATGAGTACTGTTGACTTTGTTAATGGTCACATGGTATTTTGTGACAGTTACATGTGTTATAAAACTGTTTTTATAAACAATAACAAAATTTCTGATATGAAACGTTTTTGAAAATGTTTGCCAAAAAAAATTTTCAATTCCAGAAGTTTTATAACTTCATAAGTCATGTTAGAAAGCGAATCGCCCAAACAGTGTCAATGGACTCTGAAACAGAGGTAAAATCAAAACTCAAACTGTTATATTTAGGAGTTTTGAGAAAACGTAAACATTCTATAAAAATTTATAAACTTTGAAATGATTATAAATGAAAAGTGTCTAATAATTTATTGACTATTTAATAATTTATAAAGTTTATATTGAAGTATGTACTTTTATGATACAGAAGACGAAGAGTTATTAGGAAGTGGAGCATTTGGAATCGTGGCTAAAGGGTATTTAACAAGACATGATGAAAGGTTGACAGTTGCAGTCAAAACTGTCCGACCAACTGCAGATATTTCACATGTCAGGAATTTACTTTCTGAAATTAAGATTATGATGTACCTAGGGAATCATTCTAACATTGTTGGTCTCATTGGAGCTATGACAAGGGAATTACGAGAAGGTATATTTTGAACTAAAATTTTTGTTATAACATAGTGCAAGCTTTAATTTATGATAGGTTTTATACTCACAGTAACGGTACTTAGAAGCAAAGATTAAATTTCACTTGTCATTACACACTACAAAAATATTTATTTTGGCTCTTTTGAATTAAAAATTGTTCTTAGGTAAACTTCATGTTGTTGTCGAGTATTGCACACATGGTAGCCTCCAGTCTTATATGCGCCTCAGGCGNCACACATGGTAGCCTCCAGTCTTATATGCGCCTCAGGCGAGACACATTCATCAATCAAATTATGGATGAAAAATTATCTTTCAACATTCCCATGGGAAAAAATACAAAGTAAATTTAATAATAATATTATTCCAGTACATAGATATTTATTTAAATGATTCAAAAGTTAAGATGTTTCCTATTTATACTTATAGATTACGACCTGGGAGTAATCTTTCAACAAAATCATGGAAAATTGATGACTTTTTACCTGAACCAGGACCAGGTTTAGAGAAAAGACGCAGAAGCAGTACTCCTTTGAAAACACTTGATTTAGTGACATGGGCCTACCAAATTGCAAATGGAATGGAATACTTAGGACAGAAAAAAGTTATTGATTATTTTTGAAATGAATAATTTTTATTAATGTAAAATATATAAGTCAAGTTCTTTAATAGGTAATCCATGGAGATTTGGCAACAAGGAATATTCTCTTGACACGAAACTTGGTTGCAAAAATTACGGATTTTGGACTTGCGAGTCACTTATATGATTATACCAATTATATCAAAAAACAAAAGGTGGAATTTATGATTTTAATAATTATTGAAGTTCAAGGGGTTTGAAAAATATAGACGGGAATTCGTAATATTGAAAATCAGAGGTAGGCGGGGTAGAAGTTTTCATATGGTAAGCAGCTCAGCTAAGTAGAGCTTTTCAAATGATTTGAAAAATGTAGAAATTGAAAGATACGCTGTAATTATAATGAATTAGTTTGAAACAGAGTTTGAAGTAAATCTGATTTAAATCAGATTTAAATTCAAGAATAAAAATCAATGATTTTTTTGATTTTGATTTTTAGCCATTAAGACAAATTTGAAGCTAAATTTTAGCGCTAACACTGTATCCAAATTCAGATCCCTGGCTTCAATTTCGTTTTAGGTGAAGTCAAGCACTTTAAAACACTTGTAAATTTTGAATTCAAAAAAAAAATTTTCAGAAAAACTTGTAATCTGCAAAAGTTTAAAAAAATCTTTTTTTCAATGCGCTTACAGACATCATATTTTTTAATTTTGACAATCGAAACATAAAAATCCAAAAAAAATCAAAAAAAAAATCCAAAAAATCCAAAAAATAAGATTTAAATACAACAAAATTGAAATTTTTAAATTTTTATATCTGAAAAGGTATTGTTTAAAAGTAAAACATGTAAAACGAGTGGGGTCTGATTCGAGACAGCAGAAATAGTAAAACCATATCTGTAAAATTCTTGAAAAAATCTCTTAGCTTCCTTCCCTTTCCTCTTGATAAGGTGAAAGTCAATAAGTCAACTAAACGTGCCTTTAAACTTTAACCTTAAATATCGTCCAGAAGTATACATATGTTTTGTTGTTTAAATTTAATCAAATCTGTCAAGAAAAAATTCTAGTGATTCAGTTTCAAACGCATTCATAATAATTAGACTGTATCCTTCGATTTCTCTGGCTATTTCTAAATTTTTAAATAATTTGATTAAATTCGCCTGAGCTGAGCTGCCACCATATGAAAAAATTGCTCCTTCACGACCTTTGGTGCTCGACACTACAAACTTACAGTCTACAGGGTGTGGCGGAATTCATCATACAATGGAAGGGAGTTTTCCCTCCCTCACATAGCAAAAGCAGATGGTGTTGTGAGGTGAGGGATAGGAGTTAAGAAAAGATACTTTTTTAGTATTTACTTTTACTGCGACACTTTACTCTATAGTATGGTGAGTGCTGCCACACGATGTATATTCTCCAAAAGCCTCTTACTTTACTATTGTAAAAAGACTTGTGCTATTATTTCTAAAGTTTAATCTTTGTAGGAGGAACCAGTGCCTTGGAGATGGTTATCTGTAGAAGCAATTAGAGATTCAAAATTTTCAGTTGAGACAGATATTTGGGCTTATGGAGTAACTTTATGGGAAATATTCAGTTTGGGAGAAGTACCATACCAAGGATACTCTTGGGGGAAAGAATTTGTACAGGAATTGTATGATGGTTATCGATTACCTTGTCCACAATATCCAACTCCTGACATGTAAGTGTTATATTGTAACATTCTCAATAGTACGAAGAACTTAACAAATTTTCAAATACTCTAATTCTTATATATTAAATTTTGAATTTTTACAAATATAGCTATAAGCATATGAAGAAGTGCTGGGAATACGAACCTGTTAGAAGACCGTCATTTTTGGATTTAAAAGAATATTTTAATAAATTAGTTCCCAAAAATTCTTAAAAATTAACTTCCTGTGTGTAATAATTTATTACTAATAAAACTCATTTGAAATTCTATATTACTATNAATTCTTAAAAATTAACTTCCTGTGTGTAATAATTTATTACTAATAAAACTCATTTGAAATTCTATATTACTATAATGTGGTATAAAGTATTTATAAACCTAAAGCAATAACAACCTAATATCCTGGCATAGATATAACGAACATAGAAAAAATTTTGTTTACGAGAATTGAAAAAATAAAAATTTAGACGATTAGATTATGATTTACATGTTTTTGCGTAGTATTAGTATTGAGACGGTAATGTTTCTGTATTATGCAAGCGTTAGGCTTGCATAATTAACCTATTTTTGATCCCTTTGTCTTTTGTTTTCTCGGAAAAAGCCAACGGACTTTTGTCCGATTGGCTCTTCTTCACTATGTAGTTTTTGTCTTTGTTGTGTACAAAGATAAAAACTACATTGTGAAGGGATGTTGGATTCATTATTGATTTGACGTCCGGTTCGTCAAGTCTTTTTGTTTAAAAGTCTCCATTCGTTGGAGATTTGTTTAGTTTAAAGTATATTTATTTGTAATATAAATTATTGGGACAATAATTGCCCAGAAAAACTTACTTGCGACATTTGTATTATTATTTTATAGTTTATTAGGGTCATAGGTCAGTAAAAGTAAGTAGCGTAGGTCAAATTGGAGAAATCGAGTTAGGATTTTGAGTGAGAGAGTGAGGAGGAACCACGGACGGTGGTTTCTGGGAGTTATCATAATCATCAAGTCCGTCCGCTCATCATTTGGAATCCAGGAGGATTCCAAATCGTCACATCTGGTGGAGGTAGAGTCGGTCCCACACCGTCTCTCAGGTCAAGTTTTTGGTTAATTTATAAAAATAAATTAAAATTAAAATTTTTTTTAATTATTATTTGTTATTGTTTATTACTATGACCACTAATGAAATAGCGAAATCTGCGGGTAGTGCTGCCGTTGCCATGCCAGGAAGGNGCCATGCCAGGACGGGTCCAGGCAGATCTCAAGTCGGTCTTGAGGTCAATTCCCAAATTTGATGGGAAGTCTGATGTAGATATGTTCTGCATCAGATGCGATGCTGTGTTAGTCGCAGCATCAGGCGACAGCGGCTGGCTGATTTTAAATTTTCATCAGCTAATCGAAGGAGAAGTCCTCGATTGGTGGAAATTTAATCAGGTTAGGTACATAAGGGACCTAAAGCCCGCGAATCAGGCTACTAAGTGGGATTAGCTAAAAGCTTTTCTCAGAAGCTTATATAACCGTGAGTCGGTCAGAAAGGAAGATAAAAAGGCGGCAGATGCTGTCAGTTTCATGGCCTATGCGCTGCGGGAGAGTATGTCTCCAAGAAGATGAGTTTCTTCGGGGTCATGGATCCAAACATGACAGACGCCAAGCAGGTGGAAAAGCTTATAAAGGGCTTGCCCACCTCATTACGGAACATTATGTATTGTTCTGAGTCTTTAAATGCAAATGAGTTTTTGCATAAGATAAGGCGAATGGAGAAGCCTGATAGGCCAGAACCATTCAAACCGGCTTTTAGTAAGCCAGGGGGACAAAGCCAACCCCGAACAGGTCCCCGACCTGGGACAACTCCCCCGAGCACTAGTAGCTCGGAAAGGAGACAAACCCATGGGACGCGTGAGTCGCGTGAATTTAAAGGGAAATGTTATATGTGCCGTGAGTCGGGGCATATGATAAGGGAATGTCCCAAAAATATTGTGAAGGAGGAGGCACGCTCTTTCNCCGTGAGTCGGGGCATATGATAAGGGAATGTCCCAAAAATATTGTGAAGGAGGAGCCACGCTCTTCCAAAGTGTATGGGGTGTCAGTGGATACCACACAAGCTTGTTCGTTTTCAAAAAACGAATGAGGTGGGCAAGGGGAACCCACAAACAAACCCCCAAAGAGATTTTGTGTGAACCTCCTAGTACGCAGGTTACTAGGAAAGAAGAGGCTGAGTGCAATCTACTAGGAATTAGTAGTAAATGCATGAAGCGTATTCCTAATCGAAATAGGGTTAGGTACCCTAAAGCNTTAGGTACCCTAAGTCAAGTGGTCGCGAGGAGGACCACACCTGTGTAGAGGGAGAGCGCCTGCCGGTTACGTTCCGACAGAGACATATAGGACCCAAGGTTTTAACTAACCTTGTATTTGGCAAGCTCTCCTATACGGTCCGTGTAGACGAGAGGTCTAATATATCGGTTATTAGTCCCGAGTTCTTACATACAGTAACAGGGTGTGTACATAGTGTACATAAGGAGTACACAGTACCCCCACTGTGTGTGAGGACAGCGTCGGGAAGAATTACCCAGACACGGTATGTGGAATTAGTATTCACATATAATAAGAGAAAGTCTCTATGGAGTTTTTATGTAATGCGCAAGCTTCCAGAACCCTTGTTGTTGGGGACATACTGGACCAGGCGTTCTTCATCACTTAGTACGGATGAAGATTGTATGCCTGAAAAGGGGAGTAGTCCCACAAGGCTTAGTTTAAGTAACGGCCAAAGTGAGGAAGCCTCCAACCCAGAGAATCTAAATGATTCGGAGGGAATTCTCCCAGTCGACTTTGTACGCGACCGGCAGACTGAAAATAGAGTTTGTAAGTGTTCATTGGTTGACACGGTACGCATTCCTCCAAGGTCTGCGAAACGAGTCAAGGTGAAGACACCTGACATCTCAGGCGGTTCAGTGATTTTGGTCCGAACCGAGACCTACAATTAGCTCATAACATAATACAGCCGTATGTGTATGCTGTTATTNGTCCGAACCGAGAGCTCCAATTAGCTCATAACATAATACAGCCGTATGTGTATGCTGTTATTGTTGACCATGTAACTGATGTATGGGTCACAAATTTTGGCCGAGTTCCAATTACACTGGCCAAAAATATGACCATGGCTACTGTGGATATGTGTCCAGGAGGAGCTCAAGTTTTGTTACTTGGTGAGAGTAACTCGTCCTCTCAATCCAATGTAAGTCATTCTGTTGAGGAGTCTAAGCAGAGGTTTGGGTTAAAGTTAGGTGAAAACCNCAGAGGCTTGGGTTAAAATTAGGTGAAAATCTGACTCTATGTGAGCAGAAAGACATTCTTAAGCTGATAGAACAGTTTTCTGACGTTTTTGTAACTGAAGAAGCTGATGTTGGTAAGACCAACTTCTTTAAGCATAAGATAGATACAGGAGACCATCCGCCAATAAGGCTGCATCCTTATCGAGCTTCTTTTGTAGAGCGCGGTAGGATCAAGGAAAAGGTGGATGAGCTCTTGGAAGCAGGAATTGTAGAGTAGTCTACTTCTCCGTAGGCAGCGCCAGTCGTTTTAGTGCCAAAGAAGAGCGGAGGTTTTCGTTTGTGTATCGATTATCGGAAGCTCAATGCGGTGACTAAGAAAAATGCGTATCCGCTTCCAAGAATAGAGGATGCTCTGGATCGGTTAGGTGGAGCTAGGTACTTCACTGTGCTAGACCTTATCTCTGGCTTCTATCAGATAGAAGTCAATGAGAAGGATAAAGAAAAAACGGCATTTGTAACGCCAGACGGCCTCTATCAATTTAGGAGACTAGCGATGGGTTTATGTAACGCATCATCTAGTTTCCAGTATTTAATGAATGCAGTGTTGTCATGTCTTAAGTGGACCATGGTATTAGTATACCTAGACGACCTCATAGTGTTTGCCAAAACGTTTGAAGAGCATCAGCAAAGGCTCAGAGCTGTGTTGCAATGTCTTCCGAAAGCCTCACTAACCCTGAAAACGAGTAAGTGTCGTTTTGGGGCAGACAAGATTGAGTATCTTGGCCATGTTATATCGGGTGAGGGAGTTGAAGTTGACCAGGGAAAGGTTTCAGCGGTTACCAAATTCCCTGTTCCAACTACCCTAACTAACGTAAGGTCGTTTGTTAACATGTGTGGTTATTACAGACGATTTGTAAAAGATTTTGGCAAAATAGCCATGCCTCTCAATTTGTTGTAGAGGAAAGATCAACCCTTCGTGTGAGGTGAGTCCCAGCAGATAGCGTTCGATAGGCTTAAGCTCGCATTAGTTACGAGCCCGGTGTTAGCTTATCCAATGGAAAATGCCGAAACTGAGATTCACTGCGACAGCAGTGGATATGGAGTAGGAGCCACTGTTGTACAGGTACAGGAAGGTAAGCCACGTGTCATTGCCGACGCAAGTAGATTAATGACACAAATAGAGAAACGCTACACTGCGATGGAGCAAAAGTGTNCACTGCGAGTGAGCAAGAGTGCTTGGCCGTAGTGTATGCGGTACAAAAATTTAGGCCCTATGTGTACGGGATCCATTTCACTGTCCTCACGGACCATAGTGCTCTGAAATGGTTATTCTCAGTAAAAGATCCACATGGCCGACTTGCTAGATGGTCCTTTGTACTACAAACACAGGATATGACGATTCAGTATCGTCCTGGTAAAGTCGCCAATGACATGGACCCATTGTCGCGTTTCCCAGTAGACCCTCCTGAGTCCATGGAGTCGTCGGATGTCCTGGTGCTCGAGGGTATAGAGTTAAGAGCAAAGCAGCTAGAGGATCCATTAGTTGAAAAAATCCTTACTTTCATTGAAGAAGCCGAAGGTCGCTCCTCTGGGGAAGAGGCCGCAACACGGGCGCCAGCACCCCACATAGAAGACTATAGTGTCCAAGACGGAATTTTGTATTTCGTTGGTTATGAGCCAGAAGGTAGGTCTTGGAGATTGGTTCTACCAAAAAGACGANGAGCCTGAAGGTAGGTCCTGGAGATTGGTTCTACCAAAGGGACTAAGAAAAGAGATTCTCTTGTCCATACATGCCAATGAGTTAGGCGGTCATTTAGGAATGACTCGAACATGGACTACTGTGAAATCTCGTTTCTATTGGAAGGGAGTCTACAGAGACACTCGTAGGTTTGTTCTTGGATGCTCTGTATGCCAGATCCATAGAGTCCGCAGAAGTCCTGGCCAAGGACTTATGCAAGACTTCGAGGAGGTATGTTCTCCTTACCAAAGAGTTGGAATAGATTTTATAGGACCGTTTGTTATGTCTGAGAAAGGAGGCAATAAGTATGCCTTGATCTTTGTAGATGATTTTAGTCGTTATGTCGACTCATTGGCAGTTCCCTCAGCGACGGCTGAGTGTCGTGGATGCCATACGGGATAAGATCCTGCTGCGACACTCAGTGCCTAAGGAGTTTGTGATAGACCAAGGTCGCCAGTTTACCTCGAAGCTTGTAAAAGCTGCCAGTGAAAGGTCGCGATATAAGTTACGCTTCACAGCACCTTATCACCCTCAGAGTAATGGTATTACTGAGAGGTGTAACCAAACTCTGAAAAGATGGTCGCCAAATTTACAAGGGCTGACCAAAAAGACTGGGACGAATGTTTGTCAGCGGCCACATTCGCGTATAATGCCATAAGAAATGAGTCTACTGAGTTTACGCCATTTTACTTAGTATATGGACGTGAACCTAGACTCCCAATAGACTTGGATCTACCTTTGAGGTCAGATCCGGAAATTACGAAACAATTTCCTAGAGATCTGGATGTAGCTAGGTGCACAGCACTGAGGAATTCACTTNCTCAGAGGAACTCACGTAGGGCACATGAAAAATCGAAAAGTCGATTTGATAAAAAACGTGTTCCAACAAAATTTTACATAGGAGAAAAAGTTCTTCGTATAGTACCTGTAAGAAAGAAAGGTCTTTCACAGGCTTTTCTAGCTCAAAAGGTTGGTCCTTTTGAGATAACTGGGCAGATAGGCCCAGTAGACTTCAAAATCAAACCGCTAGATGGAAAGAGAAAGAGACATATAGTTGTCCATGTAAACGACTTAGTTTCTTTTCATAGCGAGTTTGACACTATTTCCCCCTCATGGAGTTCGTCCCATAGTAGAAATAGAAAGGTTAGGCAAATTTGTTTATCTTCAAGTGATGAAGACAATTTAAATAAACTAGTTAGTCAAAAGTCCTCAGGTATGTCCAGTAGGCAAATGAGTTCGAAGACTTCTTCGGGAAAGTCAAAATCGAACTCATCAGATAGTCAATACAGCGTCAGTCGTCTGTAAAGTCACCTTTGGCGCGACAGGTAACCTTTCCTCTCAGTTCAAGCGATAACGAAAAGCTTATAAATACTGCGAGAGGAAAGGTAACGGTTGACAAACTAAATCCAGTCGCCGTCGAAGACCCTGCTCAAAAAAGTAGACGCTCCAATCGGTCCAGGAAGCCTCCAAGACGCTTGGGTTGGAGTGATTCTTCGTGAATCTTTTTCAAAAAAAAAAAAAATCATGGAAGGTAAGTACCATTCGCTTACTGTTTGTCAGTAAGCGAAATAATAACAAAATTTTTAAAAGTAAATGTTCTTTTTATAATTTGGTTCTAATAGTTTCCTGTATTGTGTATTTCAGGTATGCCAATGGATACTGAGGACGCGGTCGTAGAGGTTGCGTCGACCTCACCCCCAGGAATTGGGCCTCGGGTCGTGTTAGTACCCTTGCCATTTCCTGAGGAAACGGCAGCACCGAAGCGAAAGAAGCAGAGTGTCCCATTACCGCTCCCTCGAGCGAAACCAGTGCCACCAGCTGCAACACCTCCCACAGCTACAGGGTCTCCAGCTTCGACACCATTGGCTTATGTCAGAGCCCATGTGGAAGCTGCAGCAAGGGCCCATGCCGAGGCCGCAATACAGAAGGCTGAAGCTGCTGCAAAAAGGGCTGAAGCAGCTACAGCAAAAGCAGCGGCAGCAAAAGCTTCGCCAAGGGCACGAGTGCCCACCTCAAAGCCTATTATGCCACAGGCTCAGACACCGACTCATGGATGGGAAAATTTCCGGATTCCAATGGTTCCGAGACCGGCCCCATCGGGACGAAAGATGGTGCAGGCCCCCTACATCATCGTACAGACGGCGGAGGATTTGTTGGCCATAGCAGGCACTATGAGGTCCGTGGTGATTCCACCAGTTCGTGCGCTGGCGCTTCCTTAAAATCCGGTATCGGGCAGGAACCAGGGGAAGGAGAGGGGGAGAAAATCTCTCAACTCAAAAAAATGTTTCGTCTGCCGGCAGAGAGGTCACGAGGCAAGAAACTGCCTCATTCAGAGACCTCATCCATCGGATCTGGAATGAGGTCAATCCAGCGGAAAAGAAGGGAGCCCTGATTCGGTAATGTTTCTGTATTATGCAAGCGTTAGGCTTGCATAATTAACCTATTTTTGATCCCTTTGTCTTTTGTTTTCTCGGAAAAGGCCAACGGACTTTTGTCCGATTGGCTCTCCTTCACAATGTAGTTTTTGTTTTTGTTGTGTACAAAGATAAAAACTACATTGTGAAGGGATGTTGGATTCATTATTGATTTGACGTCCGGTTCGTCAAGTATTTTTGTTTAAAAGTCTCCATTCGTTGGAGATTTGTTTAGTTTAAAGTATATTTATTTGTAATATAAATTATTGGGACAATAATTGCCCAGAAAAACTTACTTGCGACATTTGTATTATTATTTTATAGTTTATTAGGGTCATAGGTCAGTAAAAGTAAGTAGCGTAGGTCAAATTGGAGAAATCGAGTTAGGATTTTGAGTGAGAGAGTGAGGAGGAACCACGGACGGTGGTTTCTGGGAGTTATCATAATCATCAAGTCCGTCCGCTCATCATTTGGAATCCAGGAGGATTCCAAATCGTCACATTATTAAAGATGAAAACAAATTTTAATTAAAATAATTTATTTTTTTAAATAATGAAGCAAATCCGAAACTGCTAACAATTTCCATGAGAGTGAAAGCTAAAAAGAAAATCTCTCGCAATAACGGAGGAGAAAATCTCGAAAGTTGAAAGCAAAACAATAAGTGAACGTGACCATCAATTTCAAAGTTTAGTAACCGTTTTTCATTGTGACAATAAAAAAAATTGATTGAATTTATTCTAAGGTGTTGCTTAACCAAACAAAGAAAAGATTGAAAANTTCTGGGAGTTATCATAATCATCAAGTCCGTCCGCTCATCATTTGGAATCCAGGAGGATTCCAAATCGTCACAGTATTAAAGATGAAAACAAATTTTAATTAAAATAATTTATTTTTTTAAATAATGAAGCAAATACGAAACTGCTAACAATTTCCATGAGAGTGAAAGCTAAAAAGAAAATCTCTCGCAATAACGGAGGAGAAAATCTCGAAAGTTGAAAGCAAAACAATAAGTGAAAGTGACCATCAATTTCAAAGTTTAGTAACCGTTTTTCATTGTGACAATAAAAAAAATTGATTGAATTTATTCTAAGGTGTTGCTTAACCAAACAAAGAAAAGATTGAAAATGACTTTCAAGAATTTTCGAGAGTAAGGAAACTTTGAGTTTCGGAAATCAGAGGTTCAAGCTAAACATTTTCAATCTTTGAAACAGGTTCTCATCATTGACTATTTTAGTATCAATTAGCTTTCGAATGATTTGTATTTAATTAAAGCCACCAACTTAATTATATAGACATTTGTGTCAGTGGTACTCGACTATAGTAAATACTTTACCAATACCCCGTTTAGTTTTCTATATTTTTATAGTAAACTCCGGCTTTAGTAAATGAAAACATGCGTTGTCATCAAAATTACTATAACCGACTTCTACTATATCTTTAAATAACTACAGAATTTAAATAGCAGAATACTTTAATGTTTACCAATTCCGGCAATCATCTGAAAATCTGCATGTTNGTGGTTCTCGACTATAGTAAATACTTTACCAATACCCCGTTTAGTTTTCTATATTTTTATAGTAAACTCCGGCCTTAGTAAATGAAAACATGCGTTGTCATCAAAATTACTATAACCGACTTCTACTATATCTTTATATAACTACAGAATTTAAATAGCAGAATACTTTAATGTTTACCAATTCCGGCAATCATCTGAAAATCTGCATGTTAAATAAAATGTTCCTCTGACAGATAGATGTTCCTTGAAGTTACCTTCTCCGTGTACGCTCAATTTCGTATCCATTTTCAATAAAACGCCTGCGCTCATAGATGTACGAGTAGAATTTGAGATTTCGAGAAGAGGAGTGAGTCTGCCTTTCCATAAGTTTCGTTACATTATAATTCTATAGAGTATAGTTTATTATAACAGCTCTGTATACTTTGGTTATTTATTCGTCAACAATTGCTTTTAAACATTAAGCAATACTTATTCTAAGATTTTTTCTTGCAATATTCGAAGGTACTTTCTTAGTATCCGATGTTGGTAATTTCTCTACTTTCCTTTCGAAAATATTATCCAACTGATCTGGTTGTGTATCTGGTTGTGTATCTGGTTGTCTAACGTCCAAATACCAGCTATTATTTTCTTCAATATTATCAATCTTTTTTATTTCGCCAACTTCTGCAACAATGAGTTCAGTGAATTCGTCCTTAAATTTGTCAACGTTTTTGATTTCAGGTTTAGCTATGATCNATTCGTCCTTAAATTTGTCAACGTTTTTGATTTCAGGTTTAGCTATGATCCTAACTGAATATATTGATTTCTTTTGGGAAACTGGAATGCTAGCCCACAACTCGACAAGCTCCATCAAACGGTAATTGCATCCATATAATCTGAGTCTGTCAACGAAAAATTAACAAATCTATAAATTTCATTTTATACCACTTCATCCAGAAGTATCAGGAGATTGTGATACGAAGGAATAATATTTTATTAATGTAGTAATTCAAGAACTAATTTTGAACCTAAGCCAATGTGCCTTGATGTGCTAATTGAACGACATACTACCTGCATTAAAAAGACCTGCACTAATATGACTATAATGGAAAGACAAAAAATTCTACCAAATTAGTCATGATTTGGTAGAATTAAACGACTCATTATTTTGTTTTTATGCTTTTTATGCCTTATATTTTTCGGGAATCAGTTTACCCTAGTGTGGAGGCGTTTGTACGATACCGTGAGTGCCGTGGCAAGTCACAGTCGCGATTCGGATTTAAACTTTTGCCAAAAGTTTCATTTATTCATTTTAAGAAAATCCAGTTTTGATTACTAAGCATTTGTGTGCAGAATCATGAAAAACTACAGATAAAATTCTACCATATTGGTTGTTTGCCATTAACATGGGAGTGCCTCAGAAAATGCTTAAATATAAACACTACAAAAGCTCAGCCTCCAANTGGTTGTTTGCCATTAACATGGGAGTGCCTCAGAAAATGCTTAAATATAAACACTACAAAAGCTCAGCCTCCAAAAGAGAATTGAATATTTCATAATTAAGTACACATTATCGACTGTCTACGGAGCTGCATTTATTAATTGGGTTAGCAGTAATCAGTTTTTTTCAAAATGAGAATTAAATGGAAATCGTGGAACCATTTCCTATATATTAGTATTACACTTTCACCAATATTGTAACCACAATCTNTGGTTGTTTGCCATTAACATGGGAGTGCCTCAGAAAATGCTTAAATATAAACACTACAAAAGCTCAGCCTCCAGGAGAGAATTGAATATTTCATAATTAAGTACACATTATCGACTGTCTACGGAGTTGCATTTATTAATTGGGTTAGCAGTAATCAGTTTTTTTCAAAATGCGNGGGTTAGCAGTAATCAGTTTTTTTCAAAATGCGAATTAAATGGAAATCGTGGAACCATTTCCTATATATTAGTATTACACTTTCACCAATATTGTAACCACAATCTTGTAACTGTAATCACAATGCAATGCGGCAACGATAATTGATTTGCAATATTTTAATATCAACAATAACTAGGGGATAAAATTATAAACTCGTTAGAAGAGTTTCTATAAATAATTTCTTTATATAAAAAATTTCTATAAATATGAAATAAATAATAACAATACAATTGTGAAATTGGAAGATTTTTAAAATCAATATAAACAAACATGTTTTTCTCAACAGACGGACTTCATCCTGAATTAATGCGAGAATTAATGTTTTAGTGTTTAATATCTTGTCATTATTTATAAATATTTAGTTGTCTTCTAATTCGAGTTAATTTCATAATTCACTTCAACGAGTAGTGTGGTGTAAAGTAAGCTAAATGATTATAATTCTTACGAGTTAACATCAGGCTCATTTATTTCTGCAGAGTAAAAATGGTCTTCCATAACTGTCCAAGTGGTGCTTTTTTGATATCTTACGTTTGACGCAGTGTTAATGTCTTGATTAGGAGAATAATCCGTAATATCTTTTGTTAGAATGACCGTGTGAGTAATTGTTGCGAATACCGCCTGAAAATTAAGAAAAATACATATGAAGTATATATATATAATTTTACCATACATAGCAATCTACAGGGATAACAGACTGACCCTACTTGTAGCTCTAGAATTCTCTACGAGCGATTTAGCTGAGTATAAGATTTTCTAACAAACAACTCAACTAACAATAGAATACTGCTTTGTTATCGAACATAAGTATTTGAACACTATCCACTATTTGAAAATTCTACGGCTACATCAATCGGATGTAGCCATAGAAAAATTCTAGCCCTTTAGACGACTACTCGGGAGACTTACATGTGCTAAATGTAGGATGATAATAGGTGTTGAAAATGAACTATTTTGTTTCATCGTTTTACTATTGAAGTTGGGAAATCGGGTAACAGAGTTAATTGTTGGATTTCCTCCTGCGAGATAATTTGTATGTTCAAGACTCCACTCCGGTGTCCTGTCTTTAAATACAATTTTATAGTGAACAGATTTATAAACTATGTTACATCTACGGAGAGCATGATCCATTTCGTTACAATTTTATTGCTAGAACCCCGCATTCGATACAATCGGTAACCCAGTTTTTAAAAGATAGCTGAGTAGGTCTTTTAGGGTGATCAACAAGCCAATGGTAATGTGATGTATCACACAGGTTTGAAACCAGAGTAGGTTCCACACTCAAACCTAACAACTGTTACAAATTGCAATTAAACTTGGAAACAGCACGACCACTCGCAGACAGATTAAANCGTTTTACTATTGAAGTTGGGAAATCGGGTAACAGAGTTAATTGTTGGATTTCCTCCTGCGAGATAATTTGTAATGTCAAGACTCCACTCCGGTGTCCTGTCTTTAAATACAATTTTATAGTGAACAGATTTATAAACTATGTTACATCTAAGGAGAGCATGATCCATTTCGTTACAATTTTATTGCTAGAACCCCGCATTCGATACAATCGGTAACCCAGTTTTTAAAAGATAGCTGAGTAGGTCTTTTAGGGTGATCAACAAGCCAATGGTAATGTGATGTATCACACAGGTTTGAAACCAGAGTAGGTTCTACACTCAAACCTAACAACTGTTACAAATTGCAATTAAACTTGGAAACAGCACGACCACTCGCAGACAGATTAAACCAACATATTCAGTAAAGTAGTATAGTTTGACTGTGATACAAAAAGTAGAGTAGCCTGTGTATTTCTACACTGTACCATGGGTCTCCTTATTTCACAAGAAAGTTTTTAACTCATACTTGTGATTGTCTCTGAGGATCAAAGCCTCGCTTGGCTACTCTGAGAGTACGAGTCTCCTCACATCTAATCACCGGGCGATACAGAATCCTTCCCATAACTGACTTGTCTGTGTCGGTTTGATATACAAATGAATACAATGTCTCAGCTTTAAAATAGCAAGTATTAGACCCAGACATCGAATATGTCAATTTTGCAATTTGGAGCTTCTACTCAAAGCTAATTCGTTGATAATGTCACAGTAATAAATTTCTAAAAAAATTTAATTTCGTTCTTGGCAGTTCTGCATGCACTAAATCAAATTTGTAAACTCTTGGTATTTTTACTTTGATCCTAGCAATTCGATATCCAAGTAGGAGTTATCAGTTAGATAAAGTAATAATGACAACTGCTAGGATTTATTCGCTAATACATAATTAATTGAATAATCAAACGTTAGTTTTGAATTTGTGCTTCCAGAAGCTAGATATTGTTGGGTCGGTAATAATAATAATAATGATTGAGTAGCAACCCAAAGCAACCACGAACACAAAAGAATAGATTGATAGGTTGAGAAATGTGCGTATGCGTAGATGTTTAGAAAGATGACAGATGGATAGATGGATAAATAGATAGATAGATAGATATATAGATAGATAGATAGATATATACCAGATGGATAGACAGATAGATAAATAGATAGAAATATAGATAGATGGATAGATAAATTGATAGATGGATAGACAGTTTAATAGATAGATAAATAGATGCACCAAGTATTATTAGCACCTAGTAACGAAATCGTTCAAAATAGATTCAACTTGTTTCATTTGAGTAGCACTAGTCTAAACCAAAATAAACTAAATTTACTAACATACAACTGTAATCACTGCATGCAAATGGCTCAATGTATGTGAGAATTGAAATTACATAGTTCAATACAAACAGCTTCAAAATCTTTATGTATTCATCAGGAATCATGACGAACAGACGGACAGACATGACAATTTTATAATCCCCTACAGCTACCCTGTTCATGGTTAATAATTGCATTTGATTGTAACTATGTGAATGAATCGACTTTCAATTTGTAAATGTGGAAATTTTTAATTTCACTTATTATTTATGTGGCGGTAATAAATTTAAACCTTGCCTAAGCCGAACTTAGACACTTCTTATGGAATATAGTGCAGTTTAAAATACCTGGAGTAGAATATCATACCTTCTAAATGATCTGATATTTATTGTGGTGGATGTTCTGGTGAAGATCCTGAAACAATTAAAAAGGATGTAAAGTAATGCTCGGATAACTAAAAATCGAGTGACCGGATTATTTGGTTCATGGTAGCCATTGTAAAATTCACGTGATATGAATACCGGACGCGAAAATGTGTCCGTCTTAATCGAGGTTCGTCTTACAGGACAGATTCTCAAATCGTAAATTTCGTGATACCTGAGATGAAGTAGTAGATGAATAGAAACACCATGTAGAATATGTAAGCATTTTTACTTTGCAACTCTATATAAACAAAATTCATACATATTCTGCCTGTTAGTGTAGGGGCTTTCGATAAGACAATGTATCTCGCAACCCCTCTTTCGCTGTATAAACTTTATAACTTGTATAAGCATAATAATCTCATTTGAATGCAAAATGCCTAATTTATAATGATACAAATAAATTTATTACATATATTCTAGAATGGCTACAGCAGATATATATTTTTGTGTACCAGCATTATTCAGGATGCATTCAAACGAGAGGTTACACAAAACGCGTTAATAATCAGGAGGGTGTTGAACCATGAAGCGGTTGTGTTTTGAACTAGATCAACAATCAATAGGACATAATTCTCTATAGAACCTGTATAAAATCTGTACTCAGCCGCTGAAATCATCATCTCTGGTTTCGAGCTCGACAGCTTTCACCCAAGTCACTCAGTCCAAGTGGAAATTCAAGATCCAGGAGAGAAAACCAAAGTTTTCTAAAGAATATCACACTGTAAGGGTGCGGCAATTGTTGAAGTGCTTTAAAGATACTTAGGCGAAGAGCTCTTTCAGGATGGTTTTATAACACAACGAACCTCAATCTCTACTCATCCAAACAGTCAAAGCGATGAGAACTTAGAGTATCTTGAAGTAAGGATTGCATTCCCAATTCTCAAAATGATAAGGACCTGGACTGAGCAAATGGGCTTCTCACTTTCTAAAATGGCCGAAGTCTCACAACGAAGTGACATACGAGTAATCATTACGATGCAACTATTCTGTTCACATCCAATATAAATTAAAATTAATTCAAGAACTTGATTTGCGTCATTTCTATCAATTTCTCCAAGGGAACTGGTTTAGTGAATTCGGCAACAGCATCTCTCATAGACGGAACGCAATCATGTATTGATAACTTTCTCATGCCTGAATGTTTCCGCGACAGAATAGCTAAAGATCAAAAAAATTCTTGTATCAAAGTAGCTTTGCTAACAAGACCGCCACATAATTTCTTTTATGAATTACATTACATTTAAGAACATTCTCAGAAATTGTCAAGCGCCAATGGATTAACAGTTTTAAGAGTGAACAATTACGGGACTCACTACTTAATCTGTGTCCAAGCAATACTATTCAGTTTTAGAAAGCAGTGCAATTGTGCACATCCAAATTGTCAATTTTTACTTAAAAAAAACATGAAAATGCCGTACTGTTTCATTCAAAAAATTTTTTTGTTGATGAGTCATCTACAAGTTAATAACGATTTCATCATGTTAGTGTTTAAGTAATTCAATAGTAATAATTTTTCATGCTATGAACAGAAAACACGTACAAGTACTTTTTACCTGCAATTGGTTAATCTTCAACACTCATTGTGGAGTTTTACATTAGTCAACTCTCTCCAATCGTTGTTTAATTTAATCATTAGTGTAGAAAAAATAAAAATATTTAAAAAAAACAGATGAATGAGTTAAGTCAGCAAGGCCACTAAAGATTATTAATGGCTATTTGCTATCATTTTCAATGATCAATTATCACTGATTATTATCATTTATATTATCTATCATCAAAAATGATTCTAACAAGCGAAAGAGTATGGTTATCAATAAGTTAGTTCCTGAATTGTGTCAATCGCTGGAACACGGTCATTCACTGCCATTGTTGTCACTTTTTGTGTATAATAATCAATTTCCAAGTTAAATTAAGTTACTGAAATCACTGCAAAAGCTAGATCACTTTTACTGGCATTATTAGTGAAATTTTAACTTAAAATGAGTTTGGAGCCGCTCTATGACTTCGCCCTTCCAACTACATTTCGGCGCAAATCTGAATCTGTTTTATTGATTGTATGACCAAAAAAGTAAGTATAACCGCTATTTCCATTAGGTATGCCCAAGGTTGCTTATGAGGAATAAAATCCAAAAGTCTTCTAAGAGGTTAACCCATAACTATTATTTTTTTTTAATTTAAATTTTTTTTCCTAGCTGACGCTTCGTCAGCCAGTATAATTTCAAACTATGCTACTATGACAATTTTTAAATTTCAATATTAATTTTACTGATTAAATTTTTATTAGTGTATTTTTATTAACACTAAAAATTATTTCGACAAGAATTAATAATGCAGGTCGACATTTTTCAATTAATTATATTTTTGAAACTGTTAATAATTTAAAATTCGAAAGTAAAAAAAAATTAAATTTGTTTACAAAAGCGAAGGTTTGTTATTTTTTTTTAATTGATAATTTTCCTAAAAATAATAGTTATGGGCTAACCTTTTAGGACTTTTGGATTTTATTCCTCATAGCAACCTTGGGTATGCCATTACGCAAACTTTGAGGTTCATATCACACATGGGTCTCGGTAGGTACGGGGGCTGGATAGTTAAAACCCTTCAAGGGTTAACTTTTATCGATATCACACTATTTCTAATTTTAGATGAATTAGGATGGGATTGATTGGTTAAGAAAATGCTGGTATTCCAGTGATAGCTTTTCCAAGGATCAGAGCATGTATGTCATGCGTTCCTTCGTACGTGTTTACAGCCTCCAAGTTCATTACATGACGAATGACATGATACTCGTCAGACACTCCATTGCCTCCCAACATGTCCCTTGCAGCACGAGCTACAAAATAAAAAATCTGAATTAACAATTTTCAAACCAAAAGTGTCAAAATCTATAGAACATGTAAATTCAAAATGAGAGAAACAAAGCGTTACGCTCGTTTTATGGTTTTTCTTTTTTCAACTTTTTGTACAGAATTCTGTACGAAAACCTAATTGGAATCAATTTATGCTTTCTGCATGTGTTGTCTAAGCGTTGTGAATACGTTGTCTAGGAGTTTTTTTCTTTAATGCTTTGTTTGAAGAATTCATTTATGGTTTCCTTTATTTCTGTATTTGCTTATTCTTACCGTAAACAATTGAACGTTGAACAACTTTTTTTTTAATACAGAAAAACTCTGTACATAAATGATTAAAGAAAGCATAAATAAGTACAAAAACGGGTGGAGCGCGTTATGACAACGCTAAGACNTCTGTACATAAATGATTAAAGAAAGCATAAATAAGTACAAAAACGGGTGGAGCGCGTTATGACAACGCTAAGACAAGGAATACACAATGCATGCGCAAACCATAAAACGAGCGTAAGTGAGATTGAATGGTTTTTATTTTATGTAGCTTATAATTTCGAGGACATTGAAAAAACCCTACTCCAACATTAAGTTTATTGCATAACATTCAAATGCGACACAGATTCTTACTTTACCTAATTTGGCGCGTTTTAGCTGAATTTACGTTGTAGGTGTTAAATTTGTCTCGGGAGATTAAATTTTATAAACCAACAATTAATTCCTGCAAATAAAATTCCTCAGCAAGTTACAAAAATTAGTACGAAGAATTAGTTGGTCATTGTACACCTCAGCAAAGCAATATCGTAGCCAGTTTCAATTTAGAAAAAATCAGGTTTCGTGAATTTCTTGATTTTATTGAAAAAATCTAAAAATCTGATTTTTTTGATAATTATGAAATAAAAAAATTTTTTTTACTGCAAATGGAAAAACACTGATTCCATCAATCTTTCGATCTAATTGTACTCGGTAATAATTCTACACAATTGACTAACAAACAATTCCCGTACTGATTTTTCCCACTAACTTTCAAGCTAAAATAGTGTATGCATTTACTTTACATAAAAATTACATAATTGATTGAAAACGTGTAAACAGTTTGTACAGTTATCAACTGAATTCAGCTTGACGAATTAGTGGAGGAGACAGTAATTCGAATTATTCCTAACTTTTCGAAGCCTGTTGAAGATATATTTTGACAAGAAAAGAGCGACAGACCACTGAAAATCAAAAAAGTCGAAAAGCAGCTGATGGTAGTTTTAGTTTTCTTTATAACTTTAGTATACCAACGATGCGACGAAATATGCAGCGCGTATTTTATTTGAAAAAAATTAAAAAAATCATGATTTTTTCTGTCATAANCGAAAAGCAGCTGATGGTAGTTTTAGTTTTCTTTATAACTTTAGTATACCAACGATGCGACGAAATATGCAGCGAGTATTTTATTTGAAAAAAATTAAAAAAATCATGATTTTTTCTGTCATAATTATCAATAATAATGATAATGATATATTATCAATAATAATGATAATGATGTATTATCAATAATGATAATTATCAATAATAATTATCACGAACCCTGGAAAAATTTTGTAACTTTTTACTTAAAATGATATTTTAACTCCACTGTAGCCATGCCAGAATTAGTTTGCTTAATACTCGGAATAAAGAAAATGTTCACCAATGTCTAAGCTCTTTCCACAAGAATTCCTCTTCAACATAGAAATCATTTCTGGCGTAATTCGATTTTTGTCTTTTAGTCTTCCCAAAGTTAGACATGCATTGAGACCGAGAGTGATTTCAGTGCACATGTCCGCCAATTTCTTTTGAATAAGTTGGTTAGCTGCTAATGGGCGACCGAACTGTGGGCGATCTATAGTATAGTCACGTGCTGTGTTGAAACAGAATTCAGCTGCACCAAGAGCACCCCAAGAAATACCAAATCTAAGTATTAGAAAGCAAATATACAACTTCAGCAGATTACACAATTTTTTCCATTGTTTTAGCATTGCTATAATTTATTAACCTTGCATTGTTTAGACATCCGAATGGTCCACCGAAGCCGATAGCACCAGGAAGTATGTTTTCCTTTGGTACCTCCACATCCTCCATCACAATCTGTCCCGTTTCACTTGCACGCAAAGAGAATTTGCCTTGGATTTTAGGTGTACTGAGTCCTTTCATTCCATTTTCTAAAATGAAACCTCGAAGTTTTCCATTCTCCTTAGCCCATACAATAAGAACATCTGCAATTGGTGAGTTTGTGATCCAAGACTTTGATCCTACATTTTGAATAAAATAAAACATGCTGAAATTTATAAAATTCATAATGAGATATACAGAGCTCCTCAATCAGTGAAACCTCCCCAGCCATATATGTTTCCTTGGCAACTGAATTCCTGAACGTAAATTATGAGGGGAAAATCCAATGAGATACCATTTGAATACATTTCCATACTTTCTGGTAAGGTCATTCAACTCTTCAATTCCCAATTTTGATTATTTAAATTAGATGAAGAAATGAAAATGGTAAAGCAGTGTACAACATAGTGATTTCTTGTAATAAAATTTGCAATCCAATTTATATTATCCAATCAACATCCGACATTACCCCGACCTCAATACCGCCAAATCTCCCTCGTTACCACTTAACCGCCCTCCCTATCGACCTACAGTTCACCTTACTCCCTAGGTTTCGAGCAATGCAACNCCCTCGTTACCACTTAACCGCCCTCCCTATCGACCTACAGTTCACCTTACTCCCTAGGTTTCGAGCAATGCAACACATTATTATGCCCTTTTGCAACGGTTTATTTAATCCTTTACTTTTAGTTATCTCTATCAGAAAAACATAACTGTAAAGATGGTTATACTGGGTCTTACCATTGAGTATGTATTTTCCTGTTCCTTTGTCGAGTGTTGCTTTGGTTTCAAGACCACCAGGATCTGACCCGTGATTTGGTTCTGTGAGGCCGAAGCAACCAACCAATTCTCCTGTTGCTAATTTTGGTAAATATTTTTGCTTTTGCTCCTCACTCCCATAAGCATAAATAGGCCACATAACGAGACTCGATTGGACACTGAGTGCGGACCGGTAGGCACTATCCACTCGCTCTACCTCTCGGGCTATTAGTCCATATGCCACAGATGAGACACCAGAGCATCCATACCTAAGAGACAAAAGTATAGATTCTGGGTGAACATTTTGCTTCAATGGACGTCCGAAAATTTCTAATACATAAAAATAAAATAAAAACTAAACCTAAGGAAAGGAAAATATAAAAACCTAAACGTAGAATTGAAAAAAAAGAGAAAATAATGGGAGGGGAAAGTGAAAATTTTATATGAGAGGTACCCCTTTATTGTTGCTCCAAGCAAGCCCAGGTTCCCCATTTCCCGGAATATTTGCTTGTCAAAACTTTCTGAACGATTGGCCTTGAGGATTCGTGTCATCAGGTTCTCTTTGCAATAGTCGGCACACAAGTCACGAATCATAACTTCCTCTTCCGTCAGTTGTGACTCAAGAATAAGAACATCCTTGTAGTTGAATGTTTCAGACTTTACTGAATATGATCTGTTGTTACTGGACAGGCAACAGGCACTGATACACCAATGTACTTGTTCTTTCTGAGCTAATTGAGCTATCCTTTTCAGAAACATCTCTGTCCAAGTTGTAACAAATTACGGACGTCTAGATATGAAATTAAATGCGACGATGCTTGGATAAAAATTAGTCTATAATCTGGAAAAGAACAAATTAAATGAATTTTTGAATAATTGANATGCGACGATGCTTGGATAAAAATTAGTCTATAATCTGGAAAAGAACAAATTAAATGAATTTTTGAATAATTGACGTTGACAGCAAATAATTCAGCAGCACCGATGAAGAAACGGAAAATTCAGATTTTAAAATTTTGAAAGTCAGTTAATGGGAGCTTAACACATAAAAATTGGGTTACAATTATCACATTTCATTTCGTCAAAACTTTTCGGATCAATTTGAAATTTAGCAAGAGTGTGTAAAAACACATTTTGAGATGATAATTTTTATGGTTTTTGAAAATATTCAAAAACAAAATTTCTATGACTGTTTGAATTTGTAATACCCACCAAACCTAAGATTTAAATTACTAAAAGTTTATTATTTGTGTTATGTAACTCTCGTAACCTGGAGTGGTTTATTTCTGATATGCCCAGCTACGGNACCTGGAGTGGTTTATTTCTGATATGCCCAGCTACCGTGATGATTTTGAGTGAGTTGCGGTGCAAAAGCCTTGCCAAGATAAACGGAGAAAAGTTGAGTAAAAAAAATGACCCATTCGTAACCCTAACAATCTGTAACAAAACAACTTAACCTAACAAACTAAAAAAATTCTAACACTATTGCAATGGTAATGAAACAATCAGCGGACGATGCTTTACTTCTACCCCGTCTTCAAATGTCATGATTTGTGGAGAAATTCAAAAATCCAGATTAAAAAATAATTTTTTTTAATTAGAAATTTTTCGACCACACCACAAGTAAAACTCGATCCAAGAATCGAGCCACGGCTCGAATCGGATCGTGGATCGATGGGAAAACTGCTGTATCGGACCGCGGCTCGGTATCGAAAGATTTTTTTGTTTTTGGCTCGGATCACGAATCGGTATCGAAAGACTTTTCGATCCTTGGCTCGGATCGAGGATCGGTACCAAATGACTTTTTGATTCTTGACTCGGATCGCGGGGCGGTATCGAACGACTTTTCGATTCTTAGCTCGGATCGCGGTTCAGTATCGAAAAACTTTAATTCTTGGGTCAAATCGTGGATCGGTATCGAAAAACTTGTCGTTCCTTGGCTCGGATCGAGAATCGGTATCAAAATACTTTTCGATCCTTGGCACGAATCGTGGATCGGTATCGAAAGACTTTTCGATCCTTGGCTCGGATCGTGGATCGGTATCGATTTTTTGTTGCCCTTTGGCTTGGATCGTGCATCGGTATCGAAATTTTTTCCAATTTTAACCTGTGGACCACACCAACCCACCCAACAACCGACAATATGAAAGAAATCACATTGGATTTGAACCCCTGCTTCTTATTGATTCACCTTAAAAATCAAATAATTTTCAAATCCGAGTTGTTCGTTTCTTTGTCGGAGTGAGGAAATTAAAAAAAAAGTAGAAAATTACCTGTTACGTAATAACTTCCAGCTCAGTTTTTGAGTAAGCTTTCTTTCCTCTGCGAATTCTTTAGTTTGACTGACCTGTAACATGTGCTTTAATTGNCCCTGCTTCTTATTGATTCACCTTAAAAATCAAATAATTTTCAAATCCGAGTTGTTCGTTTCTTTGTCGGAGTCGGAGTGAGGAAATTAAAAAAAAAAGCAGAAAATTACCTGTTACGTAATAACTTCCACCTCAGTTTTTGAGTAAGCTTTCTTTCCTCTGCGAATTCTTTAGTTTGACTGACCTGTAACATGTGCTTTAATTGNCTCAGTTTTTGAGTAAGCTTTCTTTCCTCTGCGAATTCTTTAGTTTGACTGACCTGTAACATGTGCTTTAATTGAGAATAGAGATGACCTTGAATTTTTAAATTTTGAAATCGCGCCACAGTGCTATTTAGTTGTGATGTCACATCACTGATGTGACGGCAATTGACAAGCCAGATACGAGCAAAGATAGGGTTTCTGCCGGCAGAAATTGATTTTCACCCTTTTCGCCCATTTATGCCGGGCGAAATGGGCGAAATAATTCTCAACTTACCCATAGTTGGAGATAAACGTCTTTCATGTTACTTTTGGAATATTAATCATTAGCCTTCACTTTTACTACATAACAACAGTGCTTGCACGGTTTGTCCTTGCTTATCTTCGCATTTAATTAATTCTTAGCCAAATGCAAACATGGTATAGCTTACATTTCTTAGTATCTAAGAAATTGAAGGAAGCCGTGTAAGAAAAACACTTGATGATTTTGAATTTTACAAATTAATCGTACCCATATAGCAACAGTAAAATTCTGTTATAAAAGCCTTGTGTTGTGGAAAGCTCATACTTTTTAATGAATCTAAACCTAAAATTTGAAACTCTGTATACCCAACGCATTGACATTTGTCAATCGCCCACCTCTTTTGAAGATTGAGGTGGACAAAGTTTGGCGTATGTTGCCGGCCTGCCAGGTATACCTTAAGAATTTAATTCCCGTTCGAATGATGGTATACTGGCGCCGGCAACATGGTTTGATGATTTTAAAACAAAGTTTTAGTGGAAATTGTCAGAGAAATCTCTATGTTAAAAGCCATAAGCCAAAAAAATTGTTTTCTCTTGAGGGGCGTGGCCAAATTTAGTAAAAATCCAATCCATTGACAAAATGTCAACTCGTCTCCTATAGTATGCCATGTTGCCAAGTATATTGAACTAAAAGGAAAATGTAATTTTAAATATAATTTAAGGACATCACTAAATTAATTAATTTTTTAGTTACAAAAATTGTAAACTAAAATATTGAGCAACATTTCTCCGCAAATAAAGGCTAAATAATGGCAATATAAAGGATACAGTAATTAATTTTGCACTAAAAATAAGCCTGGAACATAAAGTATTAGCCTAAAAAGTTTATTTTCCAAAAGTCGTATATATCCCTCAAGCCGCAGGCAACTGAGCACACGGCCCGCAGCAAATGTTCTTATTCTGATGCTTTGCACAAATTGCTCTCAAGCATTTACTACAAAATGTACGAGAAACCGTTTTGCATTGGTAACATTTCTGGCGCATAGAAGCAGAAGGCTCAACCACACGCTGTGGGATTTGGATGTTCATTATAGTCAAGGCATCTCTGAGATGTGTCTTCATGTAAGCAACTTTCGCCAATAACTTTGAAATCAAAAAATAATGAAGTGATGAATAAAAAAAATTTTTTTTCAAGGTTATTTAGTTCAATACATCGAACTCAAGCACATAGAAATTTTATACTGTAATTTCCGACAATGCAACGTAGTTGACAAATGTCAATGGATTGGGATTAATCATTTCTGAGTGGGAGGTGCAAGTTGACATTTGTCAATGGCGTTGGTAATCCAGCGATGTTGATGTAGGTGGAGCTTACAAAAAAAATCACTCTAAACAACAAAATAATCAGAGTCGTAATAATAATTATAATAATAAATAATATTTTTAAAATTGAAAATTGTAAAATTTAAATAAATTAAACATGGTTGACAATTTGGCAACATATTGGAAAGACATGTGGGCATATTTTTTGGAAATACGAGGGTTAATAAATTATTGTGACAATAATTGCCCAGATAAACCTTAATTTCGGAGTTTTGTTGTTTAATTTAGTAGTTAGTAGGGTCATAGGTCAGTTAGATTAGGTAGGTTAGGTTGAAAAGTGAATTTTGGGAGTTTGGAGTTGGAAAGAGAGAGTGAGGAGGAACCACGGACGGTGGTTTCCGGAGGTCATCATCATCACCAGTCTGTCCGCTCGTCATTTGGAATCCAGGAGGATTCCAAATCGTCACAATATTAAGTTTATTCGAATATTTTTCGTCTGGAAAAGTATTACCTAATAATATTTTTGTAATANCATTTCTCCGCAAATAAAGGCTAAATAATGGCAATATAAAGGATACAGTAATTAATTTTGCACTAAAAATAAGTCTGGAACATAAAGTATTAGCCTAAAATCGTCACAATATTAAGTTTATTCGAATATTTTTCGTCTGGAAAAGTATTACCTAATAATATTTTTGTAATAGTGCAGTATATTATAGCAAAATGAGAACAAGTTAACAAAGCAGGACGTCTGATTTAGTGTTCCATATGGCTCAGCTTTTGGCGTGAGCCAGAGCCACTGGCTCAATGAGCCATGGCTCATGGCTTACCCGAGCGGTGAGCCAGCTCATGAGCCATGGCTCTGGCTCCGCACTTTTGTTGAACTGGCTCATGAGCCAGAGCCATGGCTCATGACTCAATATAAAAAAAATTTTGCCGTTAATATGCACATTTTGCTAAAAGTGAGAATGACCGATTGAGAATAAGCCAACACAAATCATAATTATGAACTGGCTAAAGGCAAATTGACTTTCAGTGATCAAAAATTCCAAAAATTAAAAAAAAGTGATTATTTGGAAGAAGAAAAAATGAAAAATTAGAGGAAAAGTGGAAGAATTTAGTCGAAAAGTTGAGCCATTGAGCCATGGCTCACAAGTTTTGTTGAGCTGGCTCTGGCTCAAAATTACTACATGAACCAGAGCCATGCACTGGCTCTGGCTCAGACATTTTTGTGAGCCAGCTCGAGCCATAGCCAGAGCCAGAACCATTGAGCCAGCTCATGAGCCAGAGCCATGCGTAACACTACACCCTAGACTCTACTCCACATTAGTTACTCTACGGGTAGTTAGGCCCGACAAACTCTGATTATAGGCACTATCTACCCGACAAACTACCCGACAGCTGTCGGGTAGAAAGAAGATTTGTCGGCTGTCGGGTCCAAAGTACCTAAATTGTCTGTCGGGTGTATCAGCAAAATCTACTTTCTACCCGACAGCTGTCGGGTAGTTAGGCCCGACAATTGTCGGCTGTCGGGTCCATAGTAGTTGCCCATAGGTTACTTTTCCTCTCGTTGCCCATAGCATAGGGGTGAGGTGTAACTATGAAGTGTGCTTTTTAGTTTTGTAACGAAAATTCAGANCTCTCGTTGCCCATAGCATAGGGGTGAGGTGTAACTATGAAGTGTGCTTTTTAGTTTTGTAACGAAAATTCAGGAATCACGGTAACTACGAATTGTGAATTGCAACAATTTATTTTTCGTCCTTCCAGTTCCAGATTAATGTTTCGCATTCGCTAGATGAGTCGATGAGTTAACGAACGGAAATGTCAACACGTTGGTAAGTACTACCAGTATTGGTTGGGTTTAATTAAATTAATAATAATTCAAATTTTAATTCTTAGAAGTAAGCGGTTGATTAACGGATTAACCCACCTTTGTTTTTAAGTTACTGCGAACCTCAGAAAAGTGCTTTATCATGCTTTATTTCTGTTTGATGTATTTTCTGCTACACAACATGGTGTCAATCGCCGTAATATTCAACTACCCGTGAAGAATCGAAGTAGTAGACATTCCATGGTAATTGCCGCAATGTTTTGTTCATGGGTTCTGGCGTTTCTGATAATAATTAATTTAATTGAAACAAGGCTAAAGGCTAATGTGTTTGGTTGGACTACACGTTTACAGAAAATTTTTATTTTAGGAAAAATATTTTTTAGATTTTTGTTTTCTTCACAAATAAGATACTTTTGGTAGATATGAGTTAGAGTCAGCATTTTGGTATAAGTCANTAGATTTTTGTTTTCTTCACAAATAAGATACTTTTGGTAGATATGAGTTAGAGTCAGCATTTTGGTATAAGTCAACTGATATAATGTTGTCTTTACTTTCTAAGGTATCCGTTGTTCCAACCTGGGAATCCTCAATTACGAGTATTTCTACCTAACTTTTGGATGAAACTGATTCGTCCATATGCAGAAGACGACCCGCGTCCCATATTTCCCAATAGAGTTCACTTCATCGTATCAATGGAAATGACGAGACACGATGTCAAGAACTACTTGAAAAAGATATACAATGTGGATACCATCGCAGTAAGGACAGAAATTCGAATGGGTAATCTCAACTATAAATGACATTTATAATAGTTTTGAAATCAATTGAACTGAGTTCATATTTTTCTTGTCATTCCATAGGAAAGACAAAGGAAGTTGGAAAAGAGAGAATGGTCACGAAAGAAGATGACTACAAAATTGCATATGTTACACTTGTAAGTTCATCTTACAAGGTTTCTTCAGCTGATGAGTTAATATAATTATTCGTCTCAAGACTAATAATGTAGTTTACATTCCAATAATTATAGCCAGAAGGTCAGGATTTTACATTTCCTGATATCTATCCAAAGGATAAAGTAGACTCAAAAGTAGAAGATGAAAAGAAACAGATGGAAAATATGAAAACAGGACTCAAACGGGTCAAAGATGTCACCAAAATGAAACCAGATCTCCCAGGATGGTTTACCTAGTAACCTAAGTTTCAAAATGCATTATCAAAGTAGGATTTTTATTATTATTCTAAAGAATTATTGTAAAAATAAGGTGTCGTTGTGTCAATTAAAATGTTAGACAAGGACAGATTCATAGATGATAAGTTGTTTTCCCGTAAGTGCCATTAGCAAGGGCTCTCCATAAATCCAATTTATGCCTTGTATGCTCTGAAAATTCAAAATCAAAGACTTAATTATCATTATTTTTACACTAAAACATTGTGTATCTTGTGAATTCTTGAGTAGAGAGCATCATCAAAATTTTAACACCAAGATTATTGCCAAAAACTTGTTATTTACCTCATGATTTTGACTCCAAACGACATTCTTAAAGTTTTTCTGAAAAGTTTTTATTTCTGCTTTCGGTGGAGACATTGTGGCAGTGGAAAACTGTTGAGAGTCTGTGGAACTAAACTTGATACAATGTGTTGCACCAAAATGCGTCTCAATTCGTTTTCCTGGCCTGCAATGTTATCGATTAAAATGTTAGATGAGCCCAAAAATTCAAATTATTCTTTATATAATTTCGAATATAAGAAAACTAAATATTAGATAACATCTTTCCACAGAAGCATCAGTAGCAACCACTTTACCTTATATTCAATCTACTTAAAATCAAACTAATCATGTCAACGTACTCGGAGTTAAGAAGTGAGAGATCAAAAATGTAGGCGCATTTATTGGTTCCGAGTCCGACCAACTGACTGTCAGATTGTGACCAATCGGCAGAATATATGGGTTGGACAAGAGTATTGATCGTGAGGATAGGACACCGTTTGAGTGTATTGTACATTCGGATGAGTCCAGCTTGCTCCACAATTAAGAGCTTGTAGGGCTCCGCTTTGTGCCATAGACAGGCGACTCCTAAAGAAAAAATAATAATTATTAGTATTTTTATTTACATAATCCCAACAATTGTAGCTTTAGGTCTATAAAATCCATAACTTTTCTAAACTTTGCAATTGATTATAAACAAAAAGTACCTAATAATATTAATTTATTGTTTCCATTTACTGAAATGATTCTTCTGTTTTTCTGGTAAAATTATGATTTTTCATTTCTCATTTTTCGTTTATATGTGCGTAAAGTACCCTAAAGAAAAGAAGAATCAGTTTCACCATTGTATTTTGTACTTACCCGGTGATTGGAGAGAGAAACAAGAGACTTGTTGCTTCGTTGCGACAGCCCAAACGACACAAACGGAGTCATCTGACAAAGAAGCCAGTAGCTCACCACGCTCTGCGTCGAAAGCCAAGTGCCGAACGGCGTCATTGTGACCATTCAGAATCGTAACCTTTGAGAAAAGGTCAGATTTATTAAAAGTCATTACAGTAAACCTGACAGCCCAACTGAGAGGAATATTTGGTTCGTGCTAGCCGAAGTAAAATACACTTGATATAGTGTACCGGGACTGCGAAAAGGCGTTCGCGGTAACCGAGAATTCGATTAATGTATAAAGTAAGAAAACATGCATACTTACATCCTCTGACACCGTTGTCTTAACTTCTGTGAAAGGAGCTTGACCTTGTACATACTCGGACACAAAGTAAATTCTGCAATCTCCCTCGTAGCTGAAGGCATAGGTTAAATTCCTCTCGCCAAATGGAGATAAATTCGAAGTGGAGTTTATGGAAAAAGAAGAAATAAATTTCGGTAGTTTCTGACCTGAAGGCATCGTAGCAAATTTCTGTAGCTTTCTCAGTGTCACGTACTCATCCTTTAGGTCTCTCTGGAACNGACCTGAAGGCATCGTAGCAAATTTCTGTAGCTTTCTCAGTGTCACGTACTCATCCTTTAGGTCTCTCTGGAACGATTGAAAAATTTATTCAAATTATCATAATAAATATGAGTTGGGGGAGGAGGGTCACTACTACTCACTCATACATACATACCACTATCTCCATTTGGTAAATGGCCACTCGGTGCTCAAATTGTATACCAAGAATTTCTCTGCCCAAGTCATGATTGATGCTGATAANTTGGTAAATGGCCACTCGGTGCTCAAATTGTATACCAAGAATTTCTCTGCCCAAGTCATGATTGATGCTGATAATGGCTACTGGTCTTTCACTCAAAGGGAATATCTGTACAGGTTTGTAGTCGTTGAAGTCGGTGATGTTGTTCCTCTCATAGACAACGGTACCAGTCCCACGGACTGCTACACCAAATGACTCTTCATTCCCTGAACTTTGTATGAGGTCCTGCATGGCGGATGTCACCAACTGTTTTTGGTCTTCTAAAAAATGCTCTCTCACTGTCTGCTTCCACTGGTTAAACAATCATTTTTACCCTCTTCCGTCTGATAAAAAAAAGTAAGTTTATTATAATTGACGCACAGGCAAAGATCGGAGGTTTGGGCTCCCAGCTTAGGCTCCTGCTCATTCAGGATTTTTTCTGAATATAATAATAATGTTCTCCATGACTCTGACTCACGGAGTCATGACTGACTCTGACTCGCAAGATTTTTAGTCGGGAGTCATTTGACTTCGCGTTTGGGAGTCAGAGTAATGAGTCTGGGAGCCAAATCCAATACTTGGGAGTCATGACTCTTTTCCAACAAGTGCAAATGAGCATAGCGGACTTATTTTCCGTATTTTTTCTCATCTACTCCCATCATCAAATAAAAAAANAACAAGTGCAAATGAGCATAGCGGACTTATTTTCCGTATTTTTTCTCATCTACTCCCATCATCAAATAAAAAATTTTTTTTTTGTTTCAGATTCTCCTAATCGATTTTTCATGTTTTGTATTACGTCATACGTTAGAGTCAGATTCATTTCATGTTAGAGTCAGAGTCTCTGGCTCTAACAAAATCCAATGAGTCGAAGTCATGACTACGATAGTCGACTTCCAACGTTTATAGAGTCATAGTCATGACTCCCAGAGTCGACTCCAAAAGTTTAGAGAGTCGTCTCCCAATGTTTAGAGAACCAGAATTATGATTTCAAGCGTCAATGATTCTGACTCAGGCCAAATGCTGTATCATGGAGAACACTATATGTCAATGTGAAAAAGATTATGTTTTTAAAACAAGTTATGTTTGATTTTTTTTTTAAAGAGCTCGAGTACGAGCAGAATTGGACAAAAATTCTGGAAAGAGCACGAACAGAACAGAGCAAGAGAATATTTTCAAAAGCGCCAGAGCCCAAAGGAGCATGTTGAAAGAGCCGGAGCATGAGTAGAGTGAAAAAAGGATTTTCAAAAGAGTACAAGCATATTCAGAACTCAAGGGAATACTTTCAAAAGAGCGGATGAGCACAGCCCAATGAAAGGGTAAATTTTTTAATATTCTTAAGAAACACTTCCAAATGACTCAGAAGAGTCTAGTAAACATTTTAAGAGTTCAAAAAGAGCACAAGAGACAATTTTCAAAAGAGTCTGAACAAGAGCAGAGTTCTAAGGATTATTTGAAAAAGAACCCGAGTAGAGTCGAAGGAAAATTTTATGTATAGTCCAAATAACGAGCACAGCATAGGGGAGTCTTTTCAAAAGAGNAACAAGTGCAAATGAGCATAGCGGACTTATTTTCCGTATTTTTTCTCATCTACTCCCATCATCAAATAAAAAAATTTTTTTTTGTTTCAGATTCTCCTAATCGATTTTTCATGTTTTGTATTACATCATACGTTAGAGTCAGATTCATTTCATGTTAGAGTCAGAGTCTCTGGCTCTAACAAAATCCAATGAGTCGAAGTCATGACTACGAGAGTCGACTTCCAACGTTTATAGAGTCATAGTCATGACTCCCAGAGTCGACTCCAAAAGTTTAGAGAGTCGTCTCCCAATTGTTAGAGAACCAGAATTATGATTTCAAGCGTCAATGATTCTGACTCAGGCCAAATGCTGTATCATGGAGAACACTATATGTCAATGTGAAAAGGATTATGTTTTTAAAATAATTTATGTTTGATTTTTTTTTAAAGAGCTCGAGTATGAGCAGAATTGGACAAAAATTCTGGAAAGAGCACGAACAGAACAGAGCAAGAGAATATTTTCAAAAGCGCCAGAGCCCAAAGGAGCATGTTGAAAGAGCCGGAGCATGAGTAGAGTGAAAAAAGGATTTTCAAAAGAGTACAAGCATATTCAGAACTCAAGGGAATACTTTCAAAAGAGCGGATGAGCACAGCCCAATGAAAGGGTAAATTTTTTAATATTCTTAAGAAACACTTCCAAATGACTCAGAAGAGTCTAGTAAACATTTTAAGAGTTCAAAAAGAGCACAAGAGACAATTTTCAAAAGAGTCTGAACCAGAGCAGAGTTCTAAGGATTATTTGAAAAAGAACTCGAGTAGAGTCGAAGGAAAATTTTATGTATAGTCCAAATAACGAGCACAGCATAGGGGAGTCTTTTCAAAAGAGNCGAGTAGAGTCGAAGGAAAATTTTATGTATAGTCCAAATAACGAGCACAGCATAGGGGAGTCTTTTCAAAAGAGTCCGAGCATGAGCAGAGACCAAAGGAGTAATTTCAACAGATCCAACAATATATACATTCAAGAGCCCGAGCAGAGCCCAAACTCAAACGCCGAGCTTTGCAAATACATAATACTGAATTTATCCAACAATTTTTTTTCTCTCACATCAAATAATTTCCCACAATTTTTATTTGAGTGGTTACTCTCAATCTCCCCCCATATGCGTGTTAGGTGTTTATGAGTTTTGATACTGGAGAAGTCTGGATCTAATTTGATGTGGGTGTTGTGTGTACGAATCGGAAAATGTTATTTTACTGGCTAGTAACTGGACTCAATAATTTTCTTAATACTTTTGTATGGAAAGATTTCCTTAATCGTTTTTACAAGTAAATTTTCTAAAGTTTAATTTGTGTATTCTTGTTATACGGTGTCAACTGAAAATTACTTAATTGAAAGTTCCCGAATTTCTAATATTTACGTCCGAGCCTCTTGGAACCTCTTCAAAAAAGTTATTTATTTTCAGACCTTTGGCACACCTCTACTATAGGAATTTTTGTTGATTTTTTAATATCTTTCTCAATGGGTTGAACCCTGTGTCGGAAATCTAGCGTAAATTATGAATCTGTTAACCAAAGTGCTATCAAGTCAAATGTTGGAAACTTTTTCTAAATTTGTTCCTAAAAAAGTTTTTTTTTTNCTGTTAACCAAAGTGCTATCAAGTCAAATGTTGGAAACTTTTTCTAAATTTGTTCCTAAAAAAGTTTTTTTTTTAGTATACCTTACCGAAAGGTATAAGGTTGTTATTATTTAAAAACTTAGATTTTATCATTAACACACTGTCAATTTTATTCCGTTATACTTTTATAAAAAATATTACTTCCCTCCCTTCTGTTTATGATTTTTAGGCTTCTTCCATCCTTTTCCAAATTTCTTTCCTCCGTTCTCTCCTTTCTTTTTTTTCTCTTGAGTGTCACTGGGAGACTCCACTGTTTGTAGTCTTTTCTGTCCTACTTTGATGCTAATGGAACCGAGACTGGAAGGAGTCAAGGCTTCTGACCATGCTTCCTCATTTCCCTTGATTGCGTACTGCGATAGATCTGCTTTCTTCAACCGCTCCAATTCCTTTGCTTGCTTTTTACGAAGTTCTATCGCCCCCGAGTCAAGTTCCTTAGCAAGCGTCTCCGCAAGCGGAACCATTCGAGTAGTTACGTCTGACATATCTCCAGGACTCAATAATTCTCTTTCCAAACCTTCCTCTAGAATAGTGCCGAAGTACTCCAGCATTTTTCGAATTGTACGATTGAAGAGCCCAAGCAATTGTGTACCAGGGAGGTCCAATTCCTTACTTAGCTCATCCACAATCTTGTGCTGCAGTCCGAGTCCGAGCATTATTGCCTACAAAATAAACCAATTACAATATAACTCAAATGAGACTTGATTTCTTTCTTGATGGAGACTGATTTTCCTTGCTGGCTAGCAAGATAATATCTATCGCACTCATTGTTACCGACATTCTTTTCCATTCAAAATTAAATTTTCACGTATGCATAGTACTTCATTAGGTTACATTTAAAAAATTTATTTTCTCAATGATCTCTATGAAATCAACTTATTTTTTTTTTGTCAAACGAGCCTCGAAAATTACGGAGAAACATGTAGAAACTTTGTACAAAGTTTATCTTGAACCGTTATGACCGAACGAACCGAAACTTATTAGTAAATACCACCAAGGTTAGAAACAGCGAACAACACAAAATTTTTGTTTTTGGTGGGTCACTATCCCACATCTTTTACATATGTAAACCGGACCTACCGCNCGAACAACACAAAATTTTTGTTTTTGGTGGGTCACTATCCCACATCTTTTACATATGTAAACCGGACCTACCGCTAGGGATGCACCGAAGACGTCGGCCAAAATTAGGCCGAAGGACCTCCACCAGTCTCCGGCCATTGACCGAAGGANTAGGGATGCACCGAAGACGTCGGCCAAAATTAGGCCGAAGGACCTCCACCAGTCTCCGGCCATTGACCGAAGGATTCGGCCGAAGAGTTAACTATTTATCGCGCATTTTACTGATTATGATGTTGGAGAGTGATTAGGTCACGTAATTAACACCATTAGGAATGAATATAAAAAAAAAATATTTTTCAAACAGTCATAAATTTTGTTTATGAATATTTGCGAAAATCATCGAAAACACCTACTGAAAATGCGTTTCTGCACACCCGTACCTAATTTCAAATTGACCCCCGTAGATGTGACGAAATGAAACTTGGTAATTGAAACCCTATTTTCACATGNCGTACCTAATTTCAAATTGACCCCCGTAGATGTGACGAAATGAAACTTGGTAATTGAAACCCTATTTTCACATTTTAAACTCCCATTAGCCAATTTCAAAGTGGAGTGGCAGAGCGGCAAAATAAAGACTCAATTTACAGTTTTGCTATATTTTTCTGAGTAGCGCAGTAACCTAGTCCATGAATTAAATCACAACCGTTAAGTAAAATATCTAAGCAAGTTCTTTATTTTGTTATTTGTAATTTTGTACAAGAAATTTTGAACACTGGCCNCGTACCTAATTTCAAATTGACCCCCGTAGATGTGACGAAATGAAACTTGGTAATTGAAACCCTATTTTCACATGTTAAACTCCCATTAGCCAATTTCAAAGTGGAGTGGCAGAGCGGCAAAATAAAGACTCAATTTACAGTTTTGCTATATTTTTCTGAGTAGCGCAGTAAACTAGTCCATGAATTAAATCACAACAGTTAAGTAAAATATCTAAGCAAGTTCTTTATTTTGTTATTTGTAATTTTGTACAAGAAATTTTGAACACTGGCCNGTTAAGTAAAATATCTAAGCAAGTTCTTTATTTTGTTATTTGTAATTTTGTACAAGAAATTTTGAACACTGGCCAAAACCCAAACACCCATCAAAGTCCAAACACTCACCAAACTCCAAACGCGCCAAAGTTTTGGTGTGTGTAATAAGATTTTGGAACGTGAATCGGCATGGTGTTTTGACATGAATCACCCTCCATAGGTGGTGTTAAAGGGAATTTGGGATGGAAAAGTGGGAGAATCCACTTTTCCATCCAACATGTTCCCGGGGGGTAGGGGAAGCGGCGACCTCGCCGCGGTGTCTGATTACACCGAGACATTTGAAAAAAGTGGGATGAATAATTTTGTGGTTTATATGGAGTTTTATGAATGATCTGGATTTATGGAAAGAAAAAGTGAAAAGTGGGTGAGAAAATTTTAAAGAATAATTAATTTTAAAGTTATGAGAAGCAACGGAGGGAAACGTATTTTAAGAATTGAGAGAAAGGGATTTCGAGTTGGAAGTTACGGAGGGGGATAAGGTATTAGTTGAACTTGGACGTGGGTGGTGTTTGGTTCGTAAGGGAGATTGCTTTGTCCCTTAAGAAAACGATTCAGTTTGGCCATTACAGTTTTGTTTTCTAGCGGGGATCGTCAACCTAGGAAGCTTGCAGAGGTTTCATAGGTTTTAACGTGGGAAAGAGAATGAACGAGAGACTGCATCTTTTGTCGTAAAGTTCGTAGAGGGAATTCTGTAGCAACCAAACTGTAAAATGGTATTCCTAACAAACTGTCTTGGGAGAGATGTTGACGGGACGCGGGCTGAGGAGGCAGTTATCCACATGAAGAAGCTAGATTTTGTAAGGCATGGGAACCAGACTTCAGGCGCCTTGAGAGGACGTCTGTCGTCTGAAGAGAGGGACGCAAGGGAAAGTGGAGAAAGGTCACTTTCCTTCCAACAGTGGGTAGCCAGGATTTCAATTTCTTTTTAATTTTAATTTTTCAATTTATTTTTTACTTCAAAAACAAATTTTGTTTTCACAATTTTTTAATTTGTCAGAGAACACGGAAATTATGATTACAACTAAAAGTCTGTTGCATATAATTGGCAAATTCTCATGAAGAGATTATAATATCGAAAGGAAACAGCGATAACGCCAAATTTTTCATCAAAATGCTTCAAGTAACCAACCACCCACCCAAGCTTAGTGGATTTGACCCTCCTGGTGAAGCACTGAGGTTTATGATCAACTAATTTATATTGACTTACGGATTGCAAGGCAGACAAATGCATCCCACCCATCTTGTTGAGGAAGAAGAGTTTGGAGAGAGTTGGAACCAAGTCCATGATGAGATGATAATCTGCCATGTTTTTTGTGTACAGTTCTAGTCGTTTGATGTCATAAGGCGTCAGATGGACTCTCACCTCCACAACGCTCAAATCTAAAAGACATTGAGAATCTTCGTTATCATAGCACCACTGTTTCCTCCAAAACTTCGTGACCCCTAATCGAGCCGATAACGTCACTTTTTTTAATTAATTGTTTTCGCGACTTTTCCTATATCAACCTTTAACAAAAACATGAAACCGCGAATTAATAATTAATTAATAGATTGGTTAGATATTTGTGAGGGACTCCTATTGTTTTCAAAAAATTTTGGGCTCAGCGCAGAGAGTTATAGAACATATCTCCTACACATTTTCAGCATATGGAGTAGTTGATGAACTAATAACGAAATTATACTTCGTTTAAAAAAGAAAATTTCGCGCCCATTTTGCCATTTTAGTCAAACTTGGGGTCTCTTTTTCTCTGTGAAGGAATGTCGCAAATGCATCGGGTTTTTTGCATTGGAAGCAGTATACTCACTCCTCCGAAGTGTTTTTCGGAAAACCCTGACTTTAGTTTAAATTTCCTCCGCTAGGAGTACAAGAGTAGGAGCCAAAACTTTTTCTCTAAAAACAATGGAATTGTAACCATTTAGTTAGGCAAATAGTGATTTGCTTTCAATGCACATAATCACTATTTGAATACAAAAGTATTCACACTCGAGCTAATATTTTCGGTGATGATTAGACAACCTGGGTTATTGCACNACTATTTGAATACAAAAGTATTCACACTCGAGCTAATATTTTCGGTGATGATTAGACAACCTGGGTTATTGCAGGGTGCTACTACTCATAGAGTCTACTGGTATTAAAAATAAATAGAAATAAAAAAAAAGTTTTTATACAAAAAAAAAATTAGCCTTTTTTTTTTCAAAATATACAATATAAATACGAAACCCTGTATAACATCTACTGTTACCAGAAACATATTCCATGCATAATAGAAAGTTTTAGCTCTTGTTAATTTGTGANACTATTTGAATACAAAAGTATTCACACTCGAGCTAATATTTTCGGTGATGATTAGACAACCTGGGTTATTGCACGGTGCTACTATTCATAGAGTCTACTGGTATTAAAAATAAATAGAAATAAAAAAAAAGTTTTTATACAAAAAAAAAATTAGCCTTTTTTTTTCAAAATATACAATATAATACGAAATCCTGTATAACATCTACTGTTACCAGAAACATATTCCATGCATAATAGAAAGTTTTAGCTCTTGTTAATTTGTGAAATCAGTGCATATAATTTCTATTCACTTACCAATCGGAGGATCCATACCCTGATTTTTGTTCTGCAGAATGCTCAGTGAGAGAACTGGAAGGAAATTTCGAAACTGGAAAGAAAGAAGCGATACAAAACGTCGTCGGAAATCTGTCCAATATTCCTTCAGCCAGGATGAGTCGAGCTTCTCCGTTGACTTATTTTTCAATACTTTGAGCATGATACAAGAATGTTCTCCTGTGAGTTCATTTGGTGTTTGACTGTAATAATAAAAATAGTTCAAAATTAGTTCACTTGAAACTAAAAGTAAAAAAAATTATATTCGAAATCAAAATGTGATCCTACCGCATGTAAACTGGAATAAATCCAGCTCTTTTCCAAAACTTTAAGAGAGGGAGTGTGATTCCATATGAAACACCTAAATACTGGAGTACTTCTGGTGGTCGCTCAGATAATTTCAGAAGCAATGGTGGTAAATCCTTACGTGGACCTGGTCAGACAAATCTAGTAAAGTTTTAATCTTGTATAATCTCACCTATTCAGTATGTTGGTCTTACCAAGACATTCTGTAAGGAGGTCAATCTCTTCATCTTTTGTAGGTTGAACCGATTGGACTGATTCTATTCCTTCATCTGTAATATCGACAATTTTCATTTCGTAGTACTCCTGCAAAATGCTGATGGCACGTGATCCATACCCCATCTATAAAAATATCACCCAACTACAATTCTTACACATTGTTTCCAAAGTTGTCCCATAACATCAGACTGCTGACTGAGAAAGTATTCGTATTATTATTCACAAATGTTTTTTAGACACAATTTGTGGCCCACAAATTGTGGGCTATCGCGTCGATCAACAAGACAAAAAACGTGCATAGAAAAGGCAATAGTCCACAACCCATCAAAGAATTCTACTTTTTTTTTCTAGAAATTGACGGAATATATAGTTTTCGACGCCATTTTTTATCGAACCTTGGGTTACCTTTTTCTCAGCGGAATGAAAAGCTTCAAGGCTATGAGGCACGAGGTGTAGTAGAATTCTTTGATGATGTTCTTATTGTTAATAATTTTCAAAGGAAACCATTATGGTAAATCCCAGTTTCCCAGTAACATTGACAAAAACTGCCTCTTGAAAACATTCTGTGAACAATTATACCTGCTCTGTTTTAAAATTATGAGTTTTTGTCTTAAAATGAGAAGTTGTGTTAAAAACTGCATAATATAACAAAATGATTCTTACTCCTTGATAGTCAGGATGGGTAGCAATTCGAATAATTCTCGCACCAGAGAGTGAGGGAAAATCTTGATCTTGGAACTGCTGCGCAACTGTCCAAGGTATGAGGTCTCCGGATGCTCGCTTACCCCTAGACAATCCGTCTAAGATTGTTTGCTTAGAAATTTCTCCTTCTAAACAAACCTATCAATGCAGAATTCCTTTTTTAAAACTTTTCCTAATGGGCAATATTCATCGTATTGTATCATACTTGTATCACAGCGAGGACTTCCGGTAGTGCCTTTGTATTAGGGTTGACACGTCCCAAGAGACAGAACAAATGATGCGAGGGTGAATCGGACAACATTTGAAGGTCATTTGGAGAGTTCTGAAAAAATTCAAAACGGTTCAACTAATGGTTATAATTTTTAATACAAAATTTTTAACCTTGTAATGAGAAGCTACATAGAGTGACATTAGCCTCTGCAGAAATCCTTCTGAAGCCTTATGGTAACAGAACAAAGTGTCTCTAGAGAAATTAACATGAACAAAATTGACAACAAATTTCATGGGATGAAGATTGATTGATTACCAACCTGTTGATGTAGTAGAGATCACATTCTTGTGGAGATGGACATCCGGATGTCAAGGGTGGAGTCAATGTAGCATCAAGACAAAGCAAATCTGTTAGCCACGCCTCTACTTTATCACCTGGTTTATACCGTATTGACTCCTCCAAGGAAATCTTAAGATAAGAATAAAATCAGAAAAAAAGAAAACATTCCCACTAAGGATGTCGAGAAGCTTAGCCAGCGAATCTCCTTAATTTTCAGGGTTCGCTTCGCTTCGTATTCGCCAATTTTGAGCGAATTGCTGCGGTTAATTATGAATTTAAAGATTCTCGTAAAAAAATTCAAATTGAGGAATTTTAGTGATAAAATTATTAGAATAATTCAAAACTCCAAATTTAAAAACAAATTTCAAGTTACTCATGCTTTTTTAGATTAATGTACCCGTAAGTGAGAAATTTACTACTAGTTAGCCCATTACTAATCATCTGAACATCTGTGGACGCTTGTGGATGGATTCCAGATCAATTTTGTACATACGATTCATAAAGAGACTGTTAATGAGGAAATACAGTGAAGTTATCTCATATCCTCCCAATACCAAAATAGACAGTATACGAAAATGAAAAATCAACAACATATGAGGTGTGTTTAGCCATTTTCATCTACATTGATCGAACTACTCATAATAGAACATACAGTGTTATTTTAAATGGGTAATATTAAAAATGCGCGAATAATAAGGCTCAGCTTAGCGAAGCTTCGAATTCTCGAATATCAAAAAAGATTCAACAGTTCCATTTAAAATGAATATTGGATAAACTTTGTTTTCATTTGACCCATGTACACTACATAGTATTTTGTCATTTGCAAATTTATTTTTTTCATAATTCCTTACTTCTGTCAATGTCCTCCCTGATACTTTTGAATCTCTTTTGCTGCTACCAGTGTCTCCTCCCATACAATTGTTCTGTGATCGGAGCTGCTGAAGAAGTTTGAGCGATAAGGATCTTCCTGTCCCTTCGTAGCCGTTGATTGTCGACGCCAGAAAAATTAAATATGGACCAAAGAGAGATTTTACTAGGGGCAATGGAATAGCCGCGGCTTCATCTATAACCACCAACTCCGCATGACCTAATTTCTGGCTTTCAGAGGGATGGATGTACTAGTGCCGAAATCAAAAAAATTTACATTAATAATTTTTGTGATACGATCTATTGTAATATACATTGCTATAATTCACCTGGATGGTCTGCCTATGGTCACGGAAAAAGTTAACACGGACGATTGCCTTGTTGAACTCTGGCTCAGTGGATTGCGTGAGTTCGTAGTCTATGTGTTCTTTGTACTCAAGCACATCAAATCCTATAAAAGTGGTAGTAATATGTAATAAAGATATTCATTTCTTCAGTTTTTATGGAGATTGTCTTCATTTAGAAAGAAAATAACCAGTCTAAATATCCCATTTTAACCCAACCCTATCTATGTTATATAATAATCCCAACACTCAGAAACTTTTACTAAAGTTTCACTGAAAACCTAAATACAAAGCTAAGAAACTATTAGACCTAAAGAAATGTGCAGAAAACAACTCAATCATAGGTATAAAGATAAAGAAATTCAGATTTTGAGAAGTTAGTATAAAATTTGTGAATGTTTCCGAGCCTTCGGATTATTCTGTAGATTGGACAAGATGTAAAGTCGTCTATTTTGACTNAGATAAAGAAATTCAGATTTTGAGAAGTTAGTATAAAATTTGTGAATGTTTCCGAGCCTTCGGATTATTCTGTAAATTGGACAAGATGTAAAGTCGTCTATTTTGACTTTTTTTATAAAAAAGTAAACAGAAAATTACCTTTGAAGACGAATTCAAACAATGTTTTCAGATTCTCGGGACTAGGACTTGTGACGTAGATATTGGAGTAGCCGAAAGCAATTCCTGCTGCAATAGCCAATCCGAGTGCAGCGGATTTTCCTCGCCCACGGGCAGCAGTCAGCGAAACTGTTGAATTCAAACTTTTTTCGGAAATTGCGTCAATAAATTTGAGAACCGCCTTCCCCTAGGTAGCCCACACAATCACAAAAATTAAAAAATTAAATACTATAATTTTGGTGTCGCAGGTACAGAATGATCCAAACTAAACGCACCCCACTTTCTTCACTTCGGAATATTTCAATAGCTCCAAAATTAACCGCAGGAGTGAGTAACTACCAGAATACTATTACTACCTGTCCACTGAAACTTTGAGAATTCAAATTTATAGCCATACAGCGGGATAACTCTCCAAGTATTATACTGCAACCAATTGNACTGAAACTTTGAGAATTCAAATTTATAGCCATACAGCGGGATAACTCTCCAAGTATTATACTGCAACCAATTGTCAACCTCTATTTGGGTTGGTGGACTGTTGGAAGGGACTAGGCGTTAGACGGAGTGATCCTGAATTTTGATTTTTTTTAAATGTCCCCAAATTATGCGCTTGTTTTCAAATTAGGTTGTTATGATAAGTTTGAAATNACTGAAACTTTGAGAATTCAAATTTATAGCCATACAGCGGGATAACTCTCCAAGTATTATACTGCAACCAATTATCAACCTCTATTTGGGTTGGTGGACTGTTGGAAGGGACTAGGCGTTACACGAAGTGATCCTTAATTTTGATTTTTTTTAAATGTCCCCAAATTATGCGCTTGTTTTCAAATTAGGTTGTTATGATAAGTTTGAAATTTATGAAATTCATGTGTAAAAGTTCATTCATGCGAGAAATTACCTGGTCAAGTGTTTTGCAACAGTTAATGAGAACTCCGACGGGCTGTGTATCTCTGAGACTTGTCTTCAGTGCATTGAGTTCTGCTTCCTCAGGAGTTTCGTTGTTCAGACTGGGATCCACGGCTGAGATGGAAGCGATGCTCGATGAGAGGGGCAAAATATTGAGACTGTCGTCCATTACAACACAGGACTCACATGAGGCCAATGATAGAACAAAACTACAAAAAAGAAAAAAAAACAATAACTAATTACTTTCTAATCACACCAGAAAATGAATAATAAGTTGAATTTATGAAATGAAATGTACAAATGGATTTCAAAAAATATTCTCTATGATCCAAAAAAAATTTTTTTTTGAACTGCAATGGTTAAATTTTTTTGGAGAATTCTGACATTACCATTACCAATGACACGAACACTTTATAAATAAAAATAAATAATTTATGGGCTTTTTTTTACACAATTCATCTCCCGCTCCATTATGTTTACTTAAGCTGGATCTATAGTTGCCTTTCCCCGACCGTGCTTCGAGGAAAGTGCGGTGTGGTTAAAAAATTTCAATGACACAATCAGTTTTTCCCAAGGCAACTGCATTCAAATAGGTTCTGAATGTTTTTAACCACACCGCACTTTCCTCGAAGCACGATGGGGGAAAGACAACTCTAGTTTCAGCTTTACCGTTCATTGAATCGACCCACAATGTCCTGATGAGCTTCAGTGCGAAACCGTGCNCAACTCTAGTTTCAGCTTTACCGTTCATTGAATCGACCCACAATGTCCTGATGAGCTTCAGTGCGAAACCGTGCATGTACATCCATGCTCATTGTGTACAACTGTTTAAGAGAGTCTATTGTCCGGAACAAAATGACGATTATTCCTCCTCCTTCAACAGTCTCAACAGTCCTCGCAAGTAGATTGGGGGTCATTGCTTCGAAGTCCTGAAGGACACACATTCCAAAAGTGTTACCCAGGATTTTATGTGTTTCTGAGTAGTAACAGTAACGAATGTTCGTAGATGCGATGAAAAGCTCAAACGGATCGTCCTCGTTTACATCCACTTTGCCTGATCGTATCTTTTTCTGTAACTGGCGCATCCTTTTCTTCCGATGGCTGTTTAAAAAAATATATATATGTTATTTATTACTTTATTTTGAAATTGAAACTATTGAACAAATAGTCTTCTTTTGAGACTTTCAAATTATAACCTGCTAAAGCCGAGTTCCTTTTTGTAGCACCAAAGTACATTTGGACGAGCCTTCACTGCCGACTTAGATAGCATATGGTGGAGNCCGAGTTCCTTTTTGTAGCACCAAAGTACATTTGGACGAGCCTTCACTGCCGACTTAGATAGCATATGGTGGAGGATAACTACCTAATTATACCATTTAAGAACATAAGTTAGCAAGTATTTGATTCATCAAATCCAATAAAAGTTATTTGAGTAATTTATCAAATCTAATCTAACTAAATATTATTCTAATTACCTGGTCCTTTCCTTTATCTCCGACGATGACAAACNCGAGTTCCTTTTTGTAGCACCAAAGTACATTTGGACGAGCCTTCACTGCCGACTTAGATAGCATATGGTGGAGAATAACTACCTAATTAGACCATTTAAGAACATAAGTTAGCAAGTATTTGATTCACCAAATCCAATAAAAGTTATTTGAGTATTTATCAAATCTAATCTAACTAAATATTATTCTAATTACCTGGTCCTTTCCTTTATCTCCGACGATGACAAACNATTTATCAAATCTAATCTAACTAAATATTATTCTAATTACCTGGTCCTTTCCTTTATCTCCGACGATGACAAACAATGAGCGGTGCCCCAACTGAACGCCATTCTCAATTAATACACGAATTCGATTATCAACCTTCTTTCGAACCATTTTTTTGCAATTTACCAACAATAACAAAAAATAATAAATTTACCAATCAAATAACCTCGTGTCTGTCTGTGGTCAGAGTGAAACATCCTTCGGTAAGTTTAAGTAACTTAGGTGTAGCAGGGCTGGGCAAATTTCCCGACCCGTTGAATGGATGTGGGTCAAATCGAGCATNTTTAAGTAACTTAGGTGTAGCAGGGCTGGGCAAATTTCCCGACCCGTTGAATGGATGTGGGTCAAATCGAGCATTTCCAGAAGAGCACCATAAAGTAAGCAGAAGAATCGAGCAAAAGTATAAAGTTAGCATGCGCAGCAATAAATAGGCGGTGGGCTACATTGCTCAGTAGGCATTCAGTAGTAGTTCAAATTCGTAATAGGAATTCATTGGTAGTTAGCATGTCTTGTCAACATTCAGTGGTCGTTGACATTTGCAGTAGATACATACTNTTTAAGTAACTTAGGTGTAGCAGGGCTGGGCAAATTTCCCGACCCGTTGAATGGATGTGGGTCAAATCGAGCAGTTCCAGAAGAGCACCATAAAGTAAGCAGAAGAATCGAGCAAAAGTATAAAGTTAGCATGCGCAGCAATAATTAGGCGGTGGGCTACATTGCTCAGTAGGCATTCAGTAGTAGTTCAAATTCGCAATAGGAATTCATTGGTAGTTAGCATGTCTTGTCAACATTCAGTGGTCGTTGACATTTGCAGTAGATACATACTGAAACAAATGGTGTGACAAATAAAATCTTAACAAACAACCATTGATGTAACGGAAGACAAAGGCAGTTCGTGTGAGGTTTCAAATAGAAAGAAAATGAAAGACGGTCTTTTAGTACAAGATATTACTNAAGACAAAGGCAGTTCGTGTGAGGTTTCAAATAGAAAGAAAATGAAAGACGGTCTTTTAGTACAAGATATTACTATGTATAAAGCGCACTCAACTATAATGCGCATGGTTTTATAGGTAGTTTGAATTCGAGAATAACGCCCAACTCGTGTAAAACGCGGAGCTGAAACCTAGTCTTATTAGTACTACATAATTTATTGAAAATTTGAACTCTTTTAATTCGTTATTAAAATCTCACAACAAATTGACAAAGCGATCGAGGAAATTTCAGAAATAAGGCGTAAACTAGGTGAATAATTGAGTTAGAATGATTAAGGTTGTAATCCACGTTGTATCAAAAGGAAAGTTTATTTGAAATACTAAACGTTTCGACTTGTTATCGTCTTCAGTGCATGAGATAATTGAAGATTTGAATATGGAAGAATAATTAATAATTGTGTAAACAAACTTGAAAAAGTTGGATTTGATAATTGTAGGAAAATTTGCTGTAGTTTTTGGAATTTGAAAATCNGTGTAAACAAACTTGAAAAAGTTGGATTTGATAATTGTAGGAAAATTTGCTGTAGTTTTTGGAATTTGAAAATCTTGTTATGCCAATTTTCGTGGAACCGGGAAAGGCATTCTCTCAATCTCATTTAAATTATTGAGTGAGCACGCAGCGGATAATTAAGTTTTAGAAAACTCTTCTAAGTACNTTCTCTCAATCTCATTTAAATTATTGAGTGAGCACGCAGCGGATAATTAAGTTTTAGAAAACTCTTCTAAGTACTTACATGAACACTTTGTGCTGCTGGGTCAAAAAATTTTCTCCCTTTTCAAAAACATAGTTTATGGAATTTTNTACTTACATGAACACTTTGTGCTGCTGGGTCAAAAAATTTTCTCCCTTTTCAAAAACATAGTTTATGGAATTTCTTAGATGCCCATATGCGACACACCATTTGATTCGACCAGGCTGTATTTTCTCTGATGTCAGCCGTTTCGTATGTCCGTCAAAGCTGAAATAGTAAAGTGATGACCGTCCGTCGTCCGGTTCAGGTTCGAATAGAAATTGTTTTCCTTTCTTCCTATATTCAGCAGTTGAGCAAATATCTTTCCTCTCTCACTACCTTGGGTGACGCTAAAAACATGGGCAAATCGACAAACAATAATTCAAACATTATGGGTAAATTTTAGCAGTGTGTAAAGTGACTCTGACTCCTGAGTCATGACTCTGACTATGACTCTGACTCTCATAACTCTGACTATGAATTATTATTTATCATTATATGACTCTGACCCACTCCCTGTTTTAGAGTCAGAGTCATGACTCTCAGAGTCAACTCATCAGTAGCAGAGTTATGACTCTTGTGCATTTCCTGCCCAGAAGCCGATTTTTGGTATTCATTCATGTTCAAACACGTTTCATTCATCTTATACATTGTATTAATTTTACTTAAGAATGTTTACTCTTTCTGATATAAATCATCTGTCTGTGTTTTGCGTTCGTCCCATTCTTACGGACTTTCAATTAAGAATGGAGGATGATTGAATTGTGTTAAATGTGGAAAAGTCTCCAGTTAATGAAACTCCAAGTTCATCAACATCGATTCAAATTTACAAAAGGAGAAAAAAAGCAAAGTGGCGTCTACAATTTATAGAAATTTTATACAGTTTATAGAATTTTTCTCAATATTTAGAAGAAGATATTAAACATTTTTTAATGACTCAGAGTCAGAGTCAGAGTCCGAGTCATGACTCAAGAGTCAGCTCGCGAAAATATAGGGAGTAAGAGTCATGACTCCTGAGTCATCTCCTAAACTACAGTTTGTCAGAGTCAGTGACTCGGGAGTCAATGACTCTGACTCAGTGAGATTTGGGAGTCACTTTACACACTGAATTTTAGTAGCTTAAATAAACATAAAATATTCAATTAATCCTAATAATACACTTTTTTAAGCTAAATTAAAAATATTTTTTTAATAATTTTCTGTCTGTTTTGGCAGATGAAACGAAGGCAGACCCAAATAACATGGAATATGCAGATTAGCCAAAAATCTAACACTTAAGTGTTAAATTTAGCTGTAGTCCCCATTTCTCCCTGTCAGTAGGGAGCGGGAATTACTGCTGCTTCCTCTGGGGCTTGAATCTAAAAGACAAAACATAATGATGTGAATTTTAATTCACTAAATTCAATAATACATTAACCTAAATCCAAGTTTCAAATATCCTTTATAAACTTTTAATAAACTACCAATCGTATAAGCCCATCCCTCTGCCCGCTGTAAAATTGGAGCCTGGCAAGCTGAAATAGGGTGGCGAGAACCGACTACCAAACGAAAAGAAAGGGTGATTATGGTAGTCATGGGTGGGTTTATTACGATTGATAGTATAGGCGGATACTTCCTAGCCGACACCCGACACCTGACAGAAGATACTCCCTACCCGACTCCCGATAGTTGTCGGGTCAAATCTACTTCCTACCCGACAGCGCTGCCGGGTAGGGAGTACCCGACAACTGTCGGGAGTCGGGTAGAGAGCAGCTGCCTGATCTGCTGGTCGGANGCCGGGTAGGGAGTACCCGACAACTGTCGGGAGTCGGGTAGAGAGCAGCTGCCTGATCTGCTGGTCGGATAATGCTGATCGGTTTTACTTTATGGTTTGATCCACTACTACTGGTCGGTCTGATGCTGATCTGCTAATTTTATGGTGGGGATCTGATACTAATTAGTCAGCTAACTTTATGGTTTTGGTCTGATATCCGGCTAACTTTATGGTGCTGGGGTGNGAATCTAAAAGACAAAACATAATGATGTGAATTTTAATTCACTAAATTCAATAATACATTAACCTAAATCCAAGTTTCAAATATCCTTTATAAACTTTTAATAAACTACCAATCGTATAAGCCCATCTCTCTGCCCGCTGTAAAATTGGAGCCTGGCAAGCTGAAATAGGGTGGCGAGAACCGACTACCAAACGAAAAGAAAGGGTGATTATGGTAGTCATGGGTGGGTTTATTACGATTGATAGTATAGGCGGATACTTCCTAGCCGACACCCGACACCNTGGGTTTATTACGATTGATAGTATAGGCGGATACTTCCTAGCCGACACCCGACACCTGACAGAAGATACTCCCTACCCGACTCCCGATAGTTGTCGGGTCAAATCTACTTCCTACCCGACAGCGCTGCGCGCTGCCGGGTAGGGAGTACCCGACAACTGTCGGGAGTCGGGTAGAGAGCAGCTGCCTGATCTGCTGGTCGGATAATCCTGATCGGTTTTACTTTACGGTTTGATCCACTACTACTGGTCGGTCTGATGCTGATCTGCTAATTTTATGGTGCGGATCTGATACTAATTAGTCAGCTAACTTTATGGTTTTGGTCTGATATCCGGCTAACTTTATGGTGCTGGGGTGGGGAGCATACTTTACTGTTTGATCTGTTCTGCTAACTTTATGCAACCCCTTCGTTGTTACTGTGTGTTGTCTTCATTGTTTTGATTCAATCTGCCGCCGTCGCGTCGTCGGCCTCCAGCCGCAGGCATCACACGGTACAACGATAAACATGTATTTTGTCGTTTAGTAATGCTCGTAATAATTACCGCGGATTCGACATTCGAAATTGGATTGAAAATTGACAATTGAAAAGAAAACTGAAAAGTGAGAAATTATTATTCACTTCACATCAGAATGGCAATTGAGAAAGTGCTTGCAAAAATCGCTTCACACCAAAACCCGAAGCACAGCATACATGCAGAAACAAAAGAATTCAAGCATTTGGAAATGATTTTTCGGAATTGTGTCTTGAATGCTGAAAGTTCTTCACTCATTGTTCTAGGCCCTACGGGATGTGGAAAGACTACGGTAAGATTGTAAAAACTAGACTATTGTAATAAATAATAGTTAATCTAATTTTATACCCTTAAAGTGCATCATCATATCTTTGGTTTCTTTCATTAGTTGATCAACAGCGTGGTAGAGAGTTTAGACAAATGTCAGAATTTCTCATCCCGAAAAATTATTACTCTATGTGGATTGCTCTGCGGAGACCTCAAAGCGGCAATGATTTCCATTTCTCATTCTCTCAAACTTGAGGATGAGTTCGAAGGTCTTATTGGCGATGGGAATAATTTTGAAGGTAATCGTTAATAATTTTATTATAAAATTTAAAAACAATCTTTACGCAAATACTCCGACTATACATAAAAATACCTAGTATAATCGGATAGTGTGGTATAAGTGTAATAGTACCTTCTAATTTCAACTTTTTCAGATAGACTAGCAGATGTCCTTAATTTTCTACGTGCTTCACTCGCATCCACTACACATTCTAGTCCATTGATTATAATTTTGGACCACATTGATTTATTATGCGATCATAGAGGACAAGCACTCCTCTACAATCTATTCGACATCGTACAAAGCAAGCAGGTAGTGCTGTTTTCCATTTCATCTCCTTGGCATTGGCGTCCTTGCGATTACGAACCGACTTTTTCTGCTATTTTTTGTCAAGTTTTCCTGGTAACGAAAATATTAAATTTTGAATGCAGTCACTGCGAAAGGTGTCATCGTTAGGTAGTTTTTTCAAAAAAAAAAATTTTTTTTTTTTTTTGTAGTAGGAGTGATTGACACAAAAATAACATAATCAGTCTGCCCACTATCGCTACTAAAATGGCAAGGTTAGGATGTCATTCAATTAAATTACAACAGCGTAAGGGGTTTTTAGTCGCAAGACATTAATAAAAAATCCACCATAATTTTGGTGGATCTACCAAATCAGTTCGGCAAAATTCACCGCGGATCGGTTTGTTTGCTTGCATGATCGCTAGGATCGAAATTTTTTTCTCTCGCTTTCTGTGACAGATGTAAATGAAATTCAATCCAAGAATCTATCCATGGATCGGATCTGTATCGATGGAAATTTTGATGTATCGGATCGTGTGGCTCGATATTGAAAGATATTTTAATTCTCGGCTAGGTTCGTGGATCCGTATCGAGTGCTTTTGTGATTTGTACTTGTTGGCTCGGGCATCGTTATCGAAAGCATTTTTTTACTCTTCGATCGGTATCGAACGATTTTCTGCCTGTTGGCTCGGATCTTGGATTAGGATCGAAAATTTTCCAAGTTTCATCTCTGGTAGACAGCCAATGAGTAAAAACAATATTAAATGCTTCTTTTTTTAAATTCTTTTGTGACATAGAACCACTTACGCTATTGTGATTAGAAGGAATCGGATTGATGAATTACGCAAGCAAATGACAGTCGATAATAAAAAATTTAAGACACTAAAAGAATTCTCATTCAATTTTCACTGGTCTTTTTGAAGTCTCCTTTATGCGTGGTTGGGGTCACCTCTCGAGTTGACATTTTGGAACTACTGGAGAAACGAGTGAAATCAAGATTTAGTCATCGGATACTACAGTTGGGTTCATCTTCCTTCAAGGACTACTGCCAATTTACACAAAAGTTACTCACACTCAGCGGTGATACGGTAAAATCACTTAATAAAAGTTCGAATACTGAATAATTCTGCAAAATATTGCTTTCATAAATTGCAGAATTATTCATAAATTGATTTCCGTATACAGTGAACAACGGAATGAAATGAAACGGAAACGGCTAAGTTTTTCGTGTTAAGTTTAGTTTCATGCCTTTTTTTTGCAGAATACTTTAAACCAATGGAATACTCAAATAACTGAACTGTTAGAAAACAAACAAGTGGAGCAAGTACTGCGAAACCTTTACGATACTGACAACACAGTTGGTACTTTAGTGAAAGTTTTGGTAAATTTATACAAAAAATTAATTCGGTATTAGTTTAATGTCGAATTGATTAATTTTCATTTCGTTTTGTAGTATACAGTGTTGGTGAATTGCTGTGATGATGGGGAAATTACTCCTGAGAGAGTATCAGAAAACTTCTCAAGAATTTGGACAAGTTCGAAAGTGAATCAAGCGATGAATCTATCCGTTACAGAAATGTTCATTGTAAGTTTAATTCACATTATCAAAAAAAAACAGTAAATTACTTAATTTCTTTTCCAAGATGATGGCTATCTACCGGGTTACAAAAAATAACCACCCTACTTTCAACTTTCTTGGTCTGTACGAAATTATAGGAAAGTCCGCGGCGGATTCGAACTTAAAAAAGGAAGATTTGTATGAAGCTTTGTCATCTCTGGCTGTAATTTTTCTAATTCCTAATTTATAACATGTTAAATTTTTTGCTACTTCATGTTTACAAGTTTGTTTTATGAGTAGGAGAGTCAACTTGTAATTCCTGTGGACAAGAAAAGCGAAATTAATGAGCGGTACTACAAGTCCGAAATTACTCTTCAGGAATTCATGCACATTTTCAAACTATATCCAAAATTACCAAGTGTATTACAACGTTTGTTGTAATAATTCTGCGTCTCATTTATCTTGATCCATTGATACTTTCACTCATACTTTGTACAATTATTTTAAATTATTTATCTCGTATTTATTTAGTACGCAGACTAAGTACCGTGTGACTTTCATAATATAGCAAGCTTCGGATAAGCCGACTTCGTCTTCCATGAACCCTCGANTACTCTTCAGGAATTCATGCACATTTTCAAACTATATCCAAAATTACCAAGTGTATTACAACGTTTGTTGTAACAATTCTGCGTCTCATTTATCTTGATCCATTGATACTTTCACTCATACTTTGTACAATTATTTTATATTATTTATCTCGTAGACTAAGTACCGTGTGACTTTCATAATATAGCAAGCTTCGGATAAGCCGACTTCGTCTTCCATGAACCCTCGAGTACAACGAAGCAAATTGTCCAGTCAGATATAAGAAAATTGTATACAGATGGCACGGCTATGTCGAAGTCGGCCAACACTGAAGCTCTATTGGAACCCCAAAACAATCTTATTGTGGTTTTGGTCAACATCGACCAACTTACTTCAATTTGGCCGTGACGAAGTGTATCCAGAACCAGAACTAATAAACGTAAAACTTTGAAAATAATATATGGTGAATTAAGACGAAATATAGTTTTCACCATGACATCGGTTGATTTGGGTTGGAGTCAGTAACTCCAGAGTCACCAACTCTGACTGCGAAATCTTTTCGGGGTGAATCGAGAGGCACTGAGAGTTCGACTCCGCAGATTTTCGGAGTGACTCTGGAGTTCGTGTTCCAACTAGAAAAAAAAAAATTTTTTTTTTGTAAAAAGGGTTTTAAGTCCAATAAACAAGTAGAACTTACAGTCCAACTAGTGTTTTTGGGACGACTGGAAGTTACTATTGAATTNTTTAAGTCCAATAAACAAGTAGAACTTACAGTCCAACTAGTGTTTTTGGGACGACTGGAAGTTACTATTGAATTTTGACCCATGCTATTTGCTGGAGAAAGAGGTGCTCCAAAAATTATTGCCAGTAAGACTTCTTAAAGCAAATTTTTTTAGATGATACTGTTTACATGTTTCAGAAAGATTATGCGAAAGTAGAGAGGAGAATTTTTTTAATCACGTCTCTGCGACATCTAGAAAAAAAGTTACGATTTTTTGAAAATTGTAATTTCGGAACATTCGTTTGGGACACTGTCCCAAAAGAATGTTCCGAAATTACAATTTTCAAAAAATCGTAACTTTTTTTCTAGACGTCACAGAGACTTGATTATAAAAATTCCTCCTCCTCTGGATATACTTTGGTACCGAGAACCGAGGACGGAGAAAAAGTAACCCACTTTTACTTATCTTTATATCTATTTGACTATTGCTTTTCATTCAATTCCTCAACTTTTCTTCATTCTTCTACAGGAATTGGATCTTCAATCTTCATGGTTGCCCAAAGCCACCTGTCTTCATCTTACACACTTTTCTCTCGGCGAAAATTGGAAGGCTTCGAAAAGTTGCGTGAGTGTGGATTACAAAAAAAAAGACGTCAGACTGACCGAGAAACTACGATTTTGTAATAACTTATTACCTCTCGCTCTCAAACGTTCAAAAACTTAGGAAATATTGAAGAAAACAGGAAATTTAAAAAATTTCCTCACTTAATATGATCAAACAGAAGACATATCTCATCTCATTGGACAATTTTTTCGCCATTTTTTTTTCCCTATCGAATCGGACTTGAGAGAAACTTCTTTTCCATACTTCCAGCCCATTACCATCGAAGAGGGAGAAAATAAATTATAAAGTAATGTATTACTAAATAGTGAATTTCTAGATGTTAAAGCTTTGTTAAGCTATGCTATAACTTACATGTTAAAAATCAATATGTAACTCTTGTGCCTTAAACTTATTCGAGGTTATTGGNATCTTACACACTTTTCTCTCGGCGAAAATTGGAAGGCTTCGAAAAGTTGCGTGAGTGTGGATTACAAAAAAAAGACGTCAGACTGACCGAGAAACTACGATTTTGTAATAACTTATTACCTCTCGCTCTCAAACGTTCAAAAACTTAAGAAATATTGAAGAAAACAGGAAATTTAAAAAATTTCCTCACTTAATATGATCAAACAGAAGACATATCTCATCTCATTGGACAATTTTTTCGCCATTTTTTTTTCCTATCGAATCGGACTTGAGAGAAACTTCTTTTCCATAACCTCAGCCCATTACCATCGAAGAGGGAGAAAATAAATTATAAAGTAATGTATTACTAAATAGTGAATTTCTAGATGTTAAAGCTTTGCTAAGCTATGCTATAACTTACATGTTAAAAATCAATATGTAACTCTTGTGCCTTAAACTTATTCGAGGTTATTGGGAAATTGTTAGAGTTGTGGGAAATTTTAAATGTCGGGTTCTACTTAAATTATTGGGATACTTTTCAAATGGATTTTTGACTTAAAGCTACGATCAAGCTTTCGAATTTCTAATTTGATATTTCTTATTTTACTTTCATTTTTTGAAAAAAAAATGATGGACCAATTATCCTTGATTTTAGTAATCATCGGAAAAGGGATGATAAAAACGAAAAAAACGAAACTGCACCTAAAGGGTGGTTCGAACTATGCTCTTATTATACTTCATTTTAACTATTTCATCATAAATAAAAATCACTTCAAAAAATTATTATTTTCCGTAATTCAAATAGGAGTTTTCGGGGCAAGTTGATTCGGTTTTGACTTTTNTCACTTCAAAAAATTATTATTTTCCGTAATTCAAATAGGAGTTTTCGGGGCAAGTTGATTCGGTTTTGACTTTTGCTGTTTTTTTTTGTTTTTTTTTTTTCGATAAATTTTGAAATTTCTTAAAAAAATGTATCGATTTGAATAAAACATGAATGAGAATATAGGAAAAATCAATGTGTAATAACATCCTGAAAGACGGAACATGAAAAGCAATTTGTGCTTTAGGTTTAGAGCATAATACCAACTCAAAAGAGNTGTGTAATAACATCCTGAAAGACGGAACATGAAAAGCAATTTGTGCTTTAGGTTTAGAGCATAATACCAACTCAAAAGAGACAGAAACGTGTAAAGGGAAAGGAATTATAAAAATACGAAAAGCGAAAAGCGAAGAGAATTCTGTAAAAATGGAGTATAATAGGAAAATTTATTGAGAAATTAAAAATTTTTTGAAGAAAAGACAAAAATTATGAAAGAAAAAAGCGAAAGGTTAATCGTAGCTTTAGTCTCATGACTGGAGAGGTTGATTCTTCCTTTTTGAAATTATTCCTCTACACTTTATACTGGTGCATTTTACATTGTAATTGAACCTTAGAAACTTGTAGATCTGAAACACCTTTTATAGATTTTAATAAATTATCTACTATACTAAAACAAATTTAACAAGTCAAAAATTTCTGTTTCATTTCATATCAACTCTTTCTGTCTTAATTGAAACAAATGAAACTAATGAAACTAGCACGATGGTTGAGAAAGAAAGAGAAAAAATATGTACAAAAAAAATAAGAAGAAAAAGAAAAAAGATGCTCCTGAGGATATTAAAGTTAATTTCCTAAATTTTACACAAAATTCCGAAAATTTTAGAGTGAAATAATATTTTTAAGTGTGTATTCATGTCGATGAAAAATTCCATTGGCTCTGATTTAGTCCCACTCCC
>NIPM01000032.1:277403-585145 GCA_002738285.1 Holacanthella duospinosa
ACTCCCAGACTTGGGAGTCATGACTCTTTTGAAACATGCGTACATGGGCATATGGGACTATTTTTTTCACTTTTTTTTCTCACCTACTTTAATCACTTAACGCAAGGTTCCTTGACAAAAAGAAACTAAAAAATAAACTTTCATCAGGCTACAACATATGTCGTAAATTTTTAAAAATTACAAATTTTTTTCATGCATGTTGGTCGACATCCAGACCCAAGGTATGGTAATGGAGCTGCAAAAAAAATTTACATGCAAATATTATTTCGATAGTTATTTTTACGAAGAAATATTTAAAAAAAAGTTATGAATTATTTATTTAACCTGATGAAAGTGGCTAATTTAGTTTCTTGTTGTCAAGGAAACTTGACTAAAAGAAAAAAAATTTTAGTTTCAGATCTTCCTACCCTATTTTCCATTTTTGTGTTATGTGATCTCGGAGTCGAGAGTCATGACTCTGACTCTGACTCAAAGTCGACTCCCAAAATTCAAGGAGTCAGAGTCATGACTCCGAGAGTCGACTCCTAACATTTAGAGAGTCAGAGTCATGGCTCTGGGAGTCAATGACTCTGACTCCGGCCAAACTGGGAGTCATGGAGAACACTAGCGCATGTTTCAAAAGAGTCATGACTCCAAAGTCTGGGAGTCGACTCCCAGAGTCATGACTCTGACTCCCAAAACCCTCGGAGTCAGAGTCATCAAATGACTCCCGACTCCCAAAAACCTTGGGAGTCAGAGTCAGAGTCAGAGTCATGACTCCGGAGTCAGAGTCATGGAGAACACTAACCTGAATTGAACTGAATTTCCAACAACAACACTAACTAGTCCTATGTATTAAGACTTTGACACTATTTTTATTAAGTTCCCACACCCCTCCTGTTTGCCCATATATTTGGGGTGTGTGGTGTTAGGTGTGCTTTTTGATATTCCTGTTCGAAATATTTTTGCTTGTGGGAAAGGTGTTAATTAACTAAAGAAAAAACAGTGTTTTGGTGGTACTGTGTCACTGTTTGTAAGTAGCGTTGAAGAAGTCCAACTATGGATTCACAGGTAAAAGAGTGGTTTAGTATACCTTTGAGGGTGATCAAAAAATTTCAAATTAAAAAAAAATTTCTGGATTTTGGTTAGATTCGAGCCTTAGGGCAGCGCAGCGGTTTCTGAGGCTTTCTGAGTTATTATTTTTCTTTAAGTTTTTATGTTAAGTTTAAAAATTTCTCGAAATATTTCAAAAACTTGCCATATTTAGACTTAAAAATAGCATCAGGAACCCCTGCTGCTGCCTAAATCCAACCTAAGGTTGGACGTCAAAATTTCCTCGGTTTTAGAATTCAATATCGAGGGACATCATAAGTTCCACTTTGAAATATGGCATTATTGGTGCCGTGCTAACACTAAATGTTTATATTTCCAGAAACATAAGGAATACAGTAGCCACAAGTATAGAAATCGAAGTCGAGAACGAGATCGGAGTGAAGAATCACCAGTGAGACGGAGATCTGTCTATTCACCTGACGCATCTCCTCGTCACTACAGATCCAGACCGCAAGGTTCACGGAGGAGATATGATGACGATGATGACGAGAAGAGACACTTCTCAAGATTTAATTCCAGGGCACAGTCACCTCCTTTTCATCGTCGCCACTCCAATCAAAGGTCAATCTTACTAGCTAGTGTGAACGAGTTCAGCTAACTTGAATACTTGAAGTAGTAGTGTAGAGTGCACATTGGGCCATTTTTAATCAAAATGCCTTAGCAACAAGGAAAAAACTTATCATTTTGGAAAACCAATTAAAAATTGCTGTGATCGGTATTCTCCCTTCCTCCGCTCACGCCCGTTGTAGACGTAACTTTATCCTAACTCTCCCGTCACTTTTCGCGTTACATAACGTCAACCGTGACTCTTAGCGCATTTAGAGGTTGTTCGATCACAACGCAGCTACACATTCATCGCATTCTACACAAAAACCAGCTTTTTGAGTAGAAAGAATTGGCCGATTCATCCGCCGATGCATCGCCGGCAGCCGATTCAATAGTCTGCTGCATCGGAGCATCGGCCGATTCGAATTTTAGCCGCATCGGGGCAACACTAATAAAAGCCATTTGGAAAATGGGTAATTTTGATTTATTATAGCTAATAAAACTGATTCAATTTTCTGGGTACAGATATCAACATCGAGAAACCTCGAATGAAAGCTACCGTCCGAGATACAACAATGATAGGCCGAGACACAGTGGACCAAGATCGGAATTCCAATCGCGAGATTCTACCTACTCGAACAGCGGAAGCCTTGCCCAGGTTACACCTCGTCAGTCATTTGCAGAAGAATCCCAATCATACGTACCCACTCCTTCCTATCTCCCACCACCCACCACACTACGTGTCCTCTACTGCTCTACAGCAACTCAATCACACCGTGCCTAATCATATCCAGAACTCCCAGGTAAGTTTCCACTCATTTCAACATTGTCTCCAATTATAATTAAAAAAATTTTTTGACCTCAGATACCAAATCCAGAGCATAATCTGCCTAACAACATAGACAACCATGTCTACAACAACCACCCAGCAATTGGTCAAGCGCGAGACGTAAGAGAAAATGACCAGCCTGCCCAATCAAGAAACCCACGCAGGGATGAGAGAGAACCAGNCTGCCCAATCAAGAAACCCACGCAGGGATGAGAGAGAACCAGATGAGGACGTGGTTGAGAAAATCCTCACTGAAATGAAGGCACAGGGAATTGTTGACAAATTCAGGAGTGAGTTCATGACTAATGTGGATTCTAAAGTGAGACAAACTTCAAAACTAGTTATTGAACTTAAAAATAATAGTGTAAAACTCTGACTTTTAGCCAACTTTTTCCAATCTTAAAAATCGTGTGGAGAAGACAGTGAAGAGCCATTTGGCAACGCTCAACTGGTACCTTGCTATGAATCGTAATATGGAGCGTGATATTCTACGAAAGAGGATTTTAGGGTAAATTACTTAAAAAAATACTAAAAGTGAAAGGGAATTTTGAAAAAATGGAGTATAATAGCAAAATTTATTGAGAAATTAACTATTTTTTGAAGAAAAGACAAAAATTATGTCAAAAAAAGCGAAAGGTTAATCGTAGCTTTAGTCTCATGATTGGAGAATTTGATTCTTCCTTCCTGGAATTATTCCTCTACTCTTTATGCTGGTGCATTTTACATTGTAATTGAACCTTAGAAACTCGTAGATCTGAACTACCTTTTATAANCTACTCTTTATGCTGGTGCATTTTACATTGTAATTGAACCTTAGAAACTCGTAGATCTGAACTACCTTTTATAAGTTTTAATAAATTCTCTACTATACAGAAATCTGCAAAATTTTCCTATCTTTTGATTGAATTAAAATTGTTTTTTTTTAATTTTTGACCAGAAAATTCTCTAAAGTGCAACAGAAAATCACCGTCGGGGAAATTTGTTCATTATTTCCGGTCGGGAGAAACCCAGACATGTTCGGGAAAAACCGTAACCAGTCGGGCAAAACCTCGTTAGACGCTACATTGGCTCTACTGATAAATATAAATTCAAACCAGTGCGCTTCAACTCCTGAGTTTTATTTTATATAAAAAAAAAACCAGACATGTGACTCTTGAAAGGTTCTGATTGGTTGACCTGGTAGATTTCGTAACATCATTCTGTTTGAGCATGCGCAACCTTGAAAAGAGAAAATTCAGGCGTCATTTCCAATCATTACGAAATATTTTTACGTCATAATCGACTAAAAACGTAGCTACCAGAAAATACCACTACTTTTAAAGTTCACTATATTTTTCAAGTTTTAATTGAACGGATGTGTTGATTTTCAATTCTAATTTCATANACTACTTTTAAAGTTCACTATATTTTTCAAGTTTTAATTGAACGGATGTGTTGATTTTCAATTCTAATTTCATATTTTGCAAGGAATAATTTGAATTTCTAACTCCAATTACTAATTTGTTTGCTTATTTCATAAACATGAACAGGGACTCTCTAACCACTCCTCCTCCTCTTCGCAGAAGCAATAGGANTTTGTTTGCTTATTTCATAAACATGAACAGGGACTCTCTAACCACTCCTCCTCCTCTTCGCAGAAGCAATAGGATCCGAAAGCCTAATCAACCCTTTACATTTGACACAGTCCAAACACGGACTATTAAGAAAGTTCAACCTAAAACTAAGAAAGCCAGACCCCAAAAGTCGGTACCTGCACCTGGTCAGCTGATTTTGAGTGGAAGATTCGTTGATGCGACGACGATGGAGTATGTTCAGTTTAATTTAGAAGGTCCAATTATCCTAAAGATGTCTACTCCAAAAACTCTACGAAATTTGAAGCCTACATCTGCTCAAAATTTGTAAGTTCTTGTTAGAATGCTTGTTTGTTTTTTGTTCCTAAAATACAACAAATCATAATCAATAATAATAATTTTTTAATTGAAATTTTTATTTGATTTGTTCCACTTTCAGGTTAAACTCTGATAATGCAGGACGAAATGGTCAAAATGTGACAGAAGCAGGAGGAATNATTTGTTCCACTTTCAGGTTAAACTCTGATAATGCAGGACGAAATGGTCAAAATGTGACAGAAGCAGGAGGAATGGCTACTACCAAAACCATAAGTGGATGTAGAGGATATGCAATTAAAACAGCTTCCAATACAGCGCAACCATCATGTCATCGAAAGAAGACTACACCTAAAGCATCNGGATATGCAATTAAAACAGCTTCCAATACAGCGCAACCATCATGTCATCGAAAGAAGACTACACCTAAAGCATCCACATCTTCAAATCTCTTTTCCAACTTCTGGACAAACTGGAATCGACTTTGTGATCCAAATCCAATGGCCTAGTATCAAGAGATAAAATTTATTCTCAACTACACAAGTAAGATTTTTTTTCACCTTTATTTGTATTTTTGTAACATTTATTACTTTCTAGGTTACATTTGGCAACAGCGAGGGATGATAGAAAAACTGAAGAGGTCAAACTTCTTTTCATCTACGTATTTGAACTTTTGTCCTGATTTATTGGATTCAAACAAGAACATCTCCGCCAATGACCGAATGGAAATAAGAAATTGTTTAATGAATTCTCCAAATTTTTCATTCAAGAGACACAGAATACCTGGTGTCTTTTTCAGTTATATTAATTAATTAAATTTGTTCACAACGTTCAATTTCGTATAAATTCAACCACTCATTACCCACTCTGCTAACGATTTCATTACTTTCAATTGAATATTTGTATAATTAATTTTTAGTGCATTAGGATTTAACCTTCTCGCATTTATGTTGGCTTTAAAAATTATTAATAATTGAATCAAATTTATCCACTGTCAACCCTTAGGTGGTTCGCTTTACCTGCCATCTGTTGTCATGAANATTAATAATTGAATCAAATTTATCCACTGTCAACCCTTAGGTGGTTCGCTTTACCTGCCATCTGTTGTCATGAGTGATCCTTCATGACAATTTTTCATACATTTCCACGACGAAGTTTCCCACTATTAAAAATTTTTTAATTTGCTTCCGATCATCACCAATTCGACGTCGGCCGCTTTATACCTGCGCCTGACCACAAAGCGGGACTTCAAAAATATGAGCGAGGAAGTCAAATGAAGATATGTCTGACTTCAAAAAATGTTATGTAAGGATTTAAAGATTCAAATAAACTTATCAGTACCAACCAACACCATTTGGCTTTTAGATATTATTATCAACATATTTTTCATGATTCCAACTGAATTTTACTTTGAAAATATGACTATATGAGTGTCAATCTTACTTTAATACTACTCTAAGCATATTTTCTTATTGAGTGATGTAAAACTTTGTTATGACATAATTATTATAGAAGCTTCCATTATAATGTTCTTTATCAACTGTTCTTGTCTGATGTAAAATTACTACAACTTCCTATTACATCAGGCAAAATTTTTCCTTTGTTACAAAATAAATGTGATTGATTTCTATTCTAACCTAATTGTCGCAGTGTGTCAAGTAAATTTTTCNTGTTCTTTATCACTGTTCTTGTCTGATGTAAAATTACTACAACTTCCTATTACATCAGGCAAAATTTTTCCTTTGTTACAAAATAAATGTGATTTATTTCTATTCTAACCTAAATAAATATTTGAGTAGTTTTCAGTAGTTTTCAAGCTTTAATAGTTTTCAAGCTTACTTTGAGAAGCTGATGTATTACGTTTTCTTTCAGTGTAAATTTTTAATGCTAATTTAAGCTAAACTATCTGTTTTGACACACCCTGATATATTACCTATTCTATGTATGATTTTCTAAGATGCTAAGCATATAATTTGTTGATTAACTGCAGTGCACCAAAACTCGGCGTTATTCGATTCAAAGTCATGATTCCGAGAGTCGATTCCCAAAGTTAAGAGGTTCAGAGTCATTCCTCCATTGTCAGTGACACAGAGTCAGTTCAAATTATTGGTTAAAAATTATTGGTTAATGCCAAAGATAAAGTTAAGCTAAAATCGTACAACCTTGCATGATTTTACCCATTTCAAATTGATCAAATTTTAGTTTCAAGTCCGGAGCTTTGATAATGCCCGAAATCGGTTATTTTATGGAATTGTAATTTATTTTTCGTTTATGCTATAAACTTACTTTCACTATCATTTTTCACTTTTTAACCGTTACTATTAGAGCTAGTAAGGTATCATGATTAGAATTCATAGAGAAATCGGAATTCCTGTTATGGTGAGTACCATGTACCAGCTGCCGATCGTAATTGCTCAGGGTCATCGTGAACGTTTCATCCTCTCATCTAATAGAGTTCTAGATGTTTCTAAGCTATTAAAATACAAAAGTTGTGTAAAACAACGAATTGAAAAGTTCATGAAATAGTTTACTTGTATATTTCTGAGAGTTCTATAAAGTACTATGTAGATCAAGTTTTAAATTTAAACGAAATGTTTAAAAAAAAGTAAAGTAACTTGTGCGCAACTTATCCGACAAACGTCTAGCCTGGTTTGATGCCTTTTGAGCATTGTTGCTATGGTTTGAAATAGTGCTGGACGTAGATTGGGAAATAGGAAGACATAAATCGATGTTGTCTCCTAGGTCAGCTTGCAGTGCCGAAATGTCAAGTGGTAGTTTCTGTCCAAGAAACATGGCTCGCTCTGTATGATCCTCTATTTCATAACGTGTCAAAGGATGGAGTAGTACTGACAGATTTTGATGGTTCTGCATAAACCAAGACAATGCTGGCGATATTGCTGTCTTATTACAACATGTTTCATAACTTCCAATTGTATGTGGACCTAGAGGGTCAATATTCAAGTGTTAGTACACAGGGAATAGAAAATCAGGCAAATCTCATTTCTAGTGTGTTCTAGTCCCTTCGAACTTTTTTCACTTTCCATTTAAACTTTCACAAAATTTAATTTACAAAACTTGCTTTCGCTATTTTTGACCTATTTTAGGTTTAACATTTATCAACATCGACATATTTTATTTATCTCCCATTCTTTNCTTTCGCTATTTTTGACCTATTTTAGGTTTAACATTTATCAACATCGACATATTTTATTTATCTCCCATTCTTTGAACAATGTTCCAACAATCATTTATTCTGAAATAATCTCTTTTATTTAATCTTAGGTACAACTGTGTGTAATCTGCTCATCATGTTCAAAAAGCTTCAACGCAATTACTCTCTNTTTCGCTATTTTTGACCTATTTTAGGTTTAACATTTATCAACATCGACATATTTTATTTATCTCCCATTCTTTCAACAATCATTTATTCTGAAATAATCTGTNATCTCCCATTCTTTCAACAATCATTTATTCTGAAATAATCTGTTTTATTTAATCTTAGGTACAACTGTGTGTAATCTGCTCATCATGTTCAAAAAGCTTCAACGCAATTACTCTCTCTCTCTCTCTCTCACTAAAAATTGAGATAATAATTTGTTAATTTAATTTCATAGAAAATTGTGATTAAATTCGGCTGATTCTTCGGATTAAAATTCGATGGAATAAGATCGAAATTTGTTTGAATAGAATTACTCTTCGGATTAAAAAATAAACATTTAAAACCAAATCGACTCGGAGCTGATTTAATCGAAATTTGTTTTTTAGTTAATTCTATATTTATTAACACAAAAAAAAAACGTTTCACGAAGTGAACTGTGCAGAAATCTAAAAAAAAATTTTTTTTTTAATAGGATTTTTGGATTGAAAATTTTGCTAAAGTTTTTTGATATTGAAGCTTGAAAACACTTGGAACAAATTTATTTATGGGAATGAGTAGTAAAGTGCAAACTGATGAATACAGATTAACAAATCGTCCTTTGATCTCATTATATCATCGCTTAAAATATATGAATCAAGTTTGTAATTTATGGCGTCAATCAACGAGTATCATTCTTAAATTACTGTTTTCTTTACTTGAAAATCATTAAATCTCACTTCTAGAGGTCATTAAAAGTGTCTACACTGAGATTAACTCGTGCTTATTTGGAATAATCTTGACCAATGAGAAGATTACTTTCTATATTGGAAAAGGACAGTAAACTTAAAATTTTGAGCACCAAATCTTCAACCTTATTAGGAAAATCAGGTGTAATTTTTAAAGGAATCTGCCATATGTTACATATTGACCAAGGGTCATTGACTTTGATTTTGATCATTATTCCTCATGCTCAAATTATTCTAAGTTACCACATTAAACAATTTACAACCAAAGTAGGAATTGTTGGGAAAAATATACATAAAAACAAACAAAGCTAGTCACCAATATAAATTTTTTTATAAATTTAGTTATACAGTGCATTATGGCAATAAAATTTAACNAAGATTACTTTCTATATTGGAAAAGGACAGTAAACTTAAAATTTTGAGCACCAAATCTTCAACCTTATTAGGAAAATCAGGTGTAATTTTTAAAGGAATCTGCCATATGTTACATATTGACCAAGGGTCATTGACTTTGATTTTGATCATTATTCCTCATGCTCAAATTATTCTAAGTTACCACATTAAACAATTTACAACCAAAGTAGGAATTGTTGGGAAAAATATACATAAAAACAAACGAAGCTAGTCACCAATATAAATTTTTTTATAAATTTAGTTATACAGTGCATTATGGCAATAAAATGTCCCNTGTTGGGAAAAATATACATAAAAACAAACAAAGCTAGTCACCAATATAAATTTTTTTATAAATTTAGTTATACAGTGCATTATGGCAATAAAATTTAACTCCGTTGTCGCAAAATATAGTTCATATAAACTAACTAACTAGTAACAACACTAGTGTTGCCCCGAAGTTTCGGCCTACCGAACCTTCGGTTGCCGAATCGGCCATTTTTCAATTTTACCGAAGCTTCTGCTTCGGCTGTTGATTATTTCAGCTTCGGCGGATTTGCCGAATCACAAGCCGAACCAAATAACGTGTGGAAATAGTCCATTTATTCCGGAATTAATTATTATAAATTCGTAAATTATTCAATTCATTGAAATAACTTCCACTTCCTCTTCTGATTCATTCATGATTCGTGTCTGCTGATTTAATTTACTCGTATGTGTGAATTTTAACAAAAAAAAAAACGATAGAAATTTCTAAAGTGGTAAATATTAAGATTTAAAAAATAGTGAATGACGTAGACGTAATAAAATCGACAACTTCTAAATGTAAGGAGAAACTAAAAAAAAAATTTAATACGCATGCGGAAGTGATTAGGCCGAACCNTACTCGTATGTGTGAATTTTAACAAAAAAAAAACGATAGAAATTTCTAAAGTGGTAAATATTAAGATTTAAAAAATAGTGAATGACGTAGACGTAATAAAATCGACAACTTCTAACTGTAAGGAGAAACTAAAAAAAAATTTAATACGCATGCGCAAGTGATTAGGCCGAAGCTTCGGCTACGATTTGGCAAGGTGAATCAAGGGCAGCCATTATTCGGCCGAAGCCGAATCACAACTTTTTCCGCTTCGGGGCAACACTACTTATAACCGTGTATAATCGGATATAAGACCAAGCTGATGTTATAAAAATATATGAAGGGAGGCCATCTTTTTTGATTGTGCTAAAATTCNAGGGCAGCCATTATTCGGCCGAAGCCGAATCACAACTTTTTCCGCTTCGGGGCAACACTACTTATAACCGTGTATAATCGGATATAAGACCAAGCTGATGTTATAAAAATATATGAAGGGAGGCCATCTTTTTTGATTGTGCTAAAATTCTGTGGGATCGATAATAACACCTTGTAAGATAAAATGAACTAAATTGGAATGCCACGCATTTTTGCAATGATTTGACTACAAATAGTGAAATTTTAACGATAAATAATCACCTATGGCAAAAATAAATTAGATTAGAGATTTGTTTCACTATTTTACAACTCAATACTCAACCATTCCTATAAACATTCCTGGTCTTATACGCAGTAAAAAAAACCGAATTATCAAAGCAAAAAGTACGGTCTTATATCCGTTGGTCTTACAGCGTGTTTACTGCCCATCCTAATTACATTGGAATAAATTAAAATGACAATATTTTTAACCTATCAACTGTCTTGGTCTTATATCTAGATCTTAACCGAAGTGTACTGTAACAGGTGAAATTTTTATATTGATGATTCGCAGTGGTAGAAATTGTTGCTAGTTGACTGTAGCAAGTAACAAAAAGCAAAGAACAAAATATATTTAAACTTTTCTTTACCTCTAGGTACCATATTCACATGGTTGAGCCTGCAACNAGGGCAGCCATTATTCGGCCGAAGCCGAATCACAACTTTTTCCGCTTCGGGGCAACACTACTTATAACCGTGTGGTCTAATATCGGATATAAGACCAAGCTGATGTTATAAAAATATATGAAGGGAGGCCATCTTTTTTGATTGTGCTAAAATTCNAGGGCAGCCATTATTCGGCCGAAGCCGAATCACAACTTTTTCCGCTTCGGGGCAACACTACTTATAACCGTGTATAATCGGATATAAGACCAAGCTGATGTTATAAAAATATATGAAGGGAGGCCATCTTTTTTGATTGTGCTAAAATTCTGTGGGATCGATAATAACACCTTGTAAGATAAAATGAACTAAATTGGAATGCCACGCATTTTTGCAATGATTTGACTACAAATAGTGAAATTTTAACGATAAATAATCTCCTATGGATTGACTATAGCAAAAATAAATTAGATTAGAGATTTGTTTCACTATTTTACAACTCAATACTCAACCATTCCTATAAACATTCCTGGTCTTATACGCAGTAAAAAAAAACCGAATTATCAAAGCAAAAAGTACGGTCTTATATCCGTTGGTCTTACAGCGTGTTTATTGCCCATGCTAAATACATTGGAACAAATTAAAATGACAATTTTTTTAACCTATCAACTGTCTTGGTCTTATATCTAGATCTTATAACCGAAGTGTACTGTAACAGGTGAAATTTTTATATTGATGATTCGCAGTGGTAGAAATTGTTGCTAGTTGACTAGCAAGTAACAGAAAAGCAAAGAACAAAATATATTTAAACTTTTCTTTACCTCTAGGTACCATATTCACATGGTTGAGCCTGCAACCTGATAATGTGCCACTGTCAATTGCTGCCTGAATATTAGACCTGTACAAAGAAATACTTTTTAGTCAATTGAAAACTTATAGCTCTTCATATTGCATAATTCTACATACCGAAACACCATAGCTTCTTCTGTGTTAGCAGTATTTGTTTGGAAGAAATATGTATGAAAATGATAACCACGAATTTCATCCAAAATTGGCGAAGAATTTAAACAAAACACTATTGTACCGATGTTGATAATAACCAACAGAATGGTTGTTATTGTTGTTGACTGGAATTTCGTTTGAGTCATAGTTCTCATCTTTCAAGACTGTTTGGGGAAATTGTTTAAAACCTTAAAATTAACGCCAACAACGCTTAACCAATAGAATAGAGCAAAGTTAAAAGGAAATAATCAAAAACGTGAAACAGTAAAAACTAAGCAACAAATGATCCAAAATGAGTGAGTCAAACAGGATTATATAAAGAACTTGAGTGTTCAATGGTTTTATTTGTGTAATAAGTTGCATTACGTAGTTTGAACAAACCCAACTATCTACCATCCGTCATAGTAACTATTAAAGCAAGTGATGTTTCAAGTATATTTCAAGATAATAAATTGGAGTTTCCAGTGATGAAATTCTTAGCAAATGTTATCATATTTCTTAGATTATTTTTGTAACTTTTTTATCATTGGTTGAGCCAAATCAAATGAATTCAGAGAATAAATTTATTCAAAATTCATACATTTAAATTTTGACATAATAACAAAAAATTAAGATTTTCGTCAATCTAATTTTATAGGAAATACTCAATCGAATCCTCCCCACCCCTACCACCACACCCACAGCCGCATGAGTCTTGATTATTCAAAGTTTCCAAAATAAGGTGTTCATATTGTCACTAGAAATGATAGAAATTTTTTTGTAAACATTAGATTACTGATGTACACTTAAAGCTTTATAGTATACCGTATTATCTATTCCAAAGTTTGAATCAATAACATCATATCATATTCTTCATCGAAGTCGTCTAGCCCTGTAACATTACTTCGCCAATGCCCCTTTTCATAAAATTCTGTATCATCATCCCTCTTCGTGTTGAAGTTTTTGGCGTCCTCATCCCCAAAATACAATGGATCTTCACTTTTTACACCATAGTAAACAAATATAGTAAATATTGTGACGGTTTAGCTTACCTTCTTGCTAAACCGCTCTTCTTTTTCAAAAAGTATTCAAAAACTTTCCTATTTTTAAAAACAATTAATTAAAAATAAAACAATAAAACTTTTAACTTAAAACTTTAAGTTAAAAAAAAACAAAAGAAAACAAAATCTGAAAACTAACTTTTGAATTGGAGCTTCTCCCGCTAAAATTCCTCCCACCTATTTTGCCGATTACTGACCAACAAAAGCTACCGACCAAACTTCTAAATAAAAAAACTCTAATCAACTCGAACTGCTTTATGCAATATTTTGACTTTTTATTTAAAACAATTACTGTTATTGTTTAACAAAAATTCTACCAGCCCGGACGGATCGGCGTTCCATCCTAGTGAAGCTGAGATGGAATACTGGATAACTGGATACTCAAACACATAGAGACAACTTTATATACAAAAATTGTAAAAAAAAGGCGAACCACAAAGAAACAACTATAATAAGAAAAAAGTATAATAATAGGATCTTCTGTTTCATAATTAAATATAAATAAATTAACTACTATAGAATTTAACACAAAGAAGGATTAACATAATACAAACTAATTTTTTGTAAGTCATAACAATATGAATACAGTGGTTTTAGCTTCGTGTTACCTCCGAGGGAGCCGAAAAATTGGTTGCCACTAAACAGAGTTTACAACAGCCGATAATGTCAACTGACTGATAATTTAAAGATTAGGTGACATTAACCAAAGTTTCTGTTTTTAGCGGCACATTGTATTATACCATATATTTTTGTAATTTATTTTACAAGTTTTGAAGTTATTACCTAAATATGGAGTTCGTAAAAGCAAATTACTTCTTAAAGTAATCAGGATTTTTTTGCAATATGAGTGAAAAAGTGATTTGAGACATGATTTTCTCAAAACCTTCCAAATTATTGTTAGCTTGTTTGCAAACGACTTCACATTCAACCTTACTCTAAGGTTCTCAAGACTTTTACATTTTGCCATTTTTGTACTACCCAATTCTTTTCAACTCCCGCAACCCACAACATATCTGAGAGTGGGAGTTTGCTGCCGCGCAGCTCGTGTTTAGTTTGAAGCACACCTGCAACTTACACCACTACACATCGAAATCGAGCTCCAGATTTTAATAAAAATCTAAATTCAACGCTTCTAAAAATTTCAACTCACAATCAGAATCGAAGTATACAATAGCCATTTGAAATAGAAATGTAAGTCGAAATCGATGATTTTAAAGAACTACGAAATCTAAACCATAATTCATAATTTTAAATTTGATCTAAATCCATGATTCTAAGTTTCGCAAAATCGAAATCCATAACATTTCAGGCCATCGAAATTGAAATATACTAAATAATCTGGAAATAAGTTTCAAGCATGTATAATAAAACGGAGTTTTCTTAAGATAGACAAAGTTTTATACTTAAAAAAAAATTCATAATTTTAAGGTGCTCAAATTCGAAATCCGTTTCGAAATTTAATTCAACTTTTCAGTCGAAATTGAAATCGAAGTTTAAGTCTGGGTACAAACTGTAAGCTAAATCGAAATTCAAAATTAATCAGTCAAAATCGAAACCCAAAACTTTTCTGTCATTCGAAATTTTGGATTTCGAGCTAATTTAGAAGTGCGGTATGATAATTTTGCTGTAAAATATGAGTTAATTGAACAAAGTCAAAAAAATAACAAAAGTTCAAAACATTCCGATGTGTTGAATCATCGATTATTTTGTAGAGTTGACACGAAGGATCAGTGTAAATATTGCAAGTGAGCTAATTTAATTTTAAATATGATCAAAAATAAAGAAGAATTTCAAAAATTTATTTAATAGTCTATCCGAAAAGAGCAGCTAACTTAGCGTCTTTCTATCACTCATTTTGAGCTTTGAATACGCATTATGCTCATTTTACTGTAAAAAGAAATATATATACTTTCTGTGAATCTGAGTCACTGAGTCATGACTTGTCATGAGTCTGACTCAAGCTTCAGGAGTGATTCTATGAGTCACAGTCAGGTTCACTGAGTCATTAAAATTCATGACTCTGACTCAGTGTGAAAATGGGAGTGAGTGAGTCATGACTCTGAGTCACCTGACTCTGACTCTGAAAAAAGTGGGAGTCATTCTGAACCCTACCCTTTCAGTTCAGACCAAAATACTGACCTGAATTGAACTGAATTCTCAACAACACTGACTAGTCCTATGTATTAAGACTTTGACACTATTTTTATTAAGTTTCCACACCCCTCCTGTTTGCCCATATATTTGGGGTGTGTGGTGTTAGGTGTGCTTTTTGATATTCCTGTTCGAAATATTTTTGCTTGTGGGAAAGGTGTTAATTAACTAAAGAAAAAACAGTGTTTTGGTGGTACTGTGTCACTGTTTGTAAGTAGCGTTGAAGAAGTCCAACTATGGATTCACAGGTAAAAGAGTGGTTTAGTATACCTTTGAGGGTGATCAAAAAATTTCAAATTAAAAAAAAATTTCTGGATTTTGGTTAGATTCGAGCCTTAGGGCAGCGCAGCGGTTTCTGAGGCTTTCTGAGTTATTATTTTTCTTTAAGTTTTTATGTTAAGTTTAAAAATTTCCCGAAATATTTCAAAAACTTGCCACATTTAGATTTAAAAATAGCATCAGCAACCGCTGCAGTTGGATTCGGGCCTTAGGTGCGCAGTGAAATTTTCTAAGTTTTTTAACATTGTATCTCCTATCTCGAATTTTTTCTAAGTTTTTTGACGATTTCGGTTACCTTTATAACAGAAAATTGGTTGAATCACCCATACCGGGGGCAAGGTATAAAATTTCTAAGTTTTTTTCGAAAAAATTTTTTTTCGTTTTTTTCGCATAGAAATCCGTTTCATGACTTTCTGAAGCGATTCTGAAAATTTTTTGAAAAATTTTTTTTTTCGAAAATTTTGTAAGTACAAAATTTGAAAATTTTTGTCTAAGTCCAAAATTTTGATTTTGGGTTACACTATAACCCAAAAAAATTCTTCTATAAAAGTTGCTCAGAATGAAAATCCGAACAACTCTTCCAAAGTATATTAACAAAAAATTTTTTTGTTGAGCCATGAGTAATGGCTCATTGGTATGTTGAGCCATGAGTAATGGCTCAACAAAAACATTTTCTGTTAATATACTCATTTTGCTAAAAGTGAGAATGACCTTGTCAGGATAAGCCATCACAAATCATAATTATGAACTGGCTAAAGGCAAATTACCAAAAATTCCGAAAATTAAAAAAAAAGTGATGATTTGGAAGAAAAATAAACATGGGGAAAAGAGGAAGCATTTAGGAGAAAAGTTGAGCCTTTTTTATGTTGAGTTGTAAGTGTAAAGTTGTAAAAATTTTTATGTTGAGTCATGAGCCATGGCTCTGACTCATGAGCCAGCTCAACAAAAGTGCGGATCCAGAGCCATGCGAACACTGGACTTAACAGGAGTTATTTTTTTAAATCCAAGTGACAAAATATGCGAGGCAGGTCAGAGCGGGAGAGTAAAAAAAAATCAAAAAATTCTTACATATTCCGCATCTATCGGTAGTGTGATACTGTGCTAGTGTTAGTGTTAGTGTGTTAGTGTTCGTAAAAATTTTAGCAAACTTTTCCTAACTGTTAGTGTGATATTGTGCTAGTGTTAGTGTGTTAGTGTTAGTAAAAGTTTTAGCAAACTTTTACTAACACTAACACTTGCTGTTATAACGTATCTCAGAGGTCACCTTGACCTCTGACCTCATGAGGTCACTGCAGAGAAAAATTTTCTGCACAAAAGTTGCTTGTGACGATGTTTGCAAAAACTTTTGTAGAGGTCAAATTTTATCTTATCATGTTGTCTCAGAGGTCACCTTGACCTCTGACCTCATGAGGTCACCGCAGAGAAAAATTTTCCTCACAAAAGTTGTTTGTGACGATGTTTGCAAAAACTTTTGTAGAGGTGAAATTTTCTGTTATAAGGTAACCGAAATCGTCAAAAAACTTAGAAAAAATTCGAGATAGGAGATTAAAAAACTTGCGCACCTAAGGCCCGAATCCAACCGCCGCTGCTGCTGCCTAAATCAAACCTAAGGTTGGACGTCAAAATTTCCTCTGTTTTAGAATTCAATATCGAGGGACATCATAAGTTCCACTTTGAAATATGGCATTATTGGTGCCGTGCTAACACTAAATGTTTATATTTCCAGAAACATAAGGAATACAGTAGCCACAAGTATAGAAATCGAAGTCGAGAACGAGATCGGAGTGAAGAATCACCAGTGAGACGGAGATCTGTCTATTCACCTGACGCATCTCCTCGTCACTACAGATCCAGACCGCAAGGTTCACGGAGGAGATATGATGACGATGATGACGAGAAGAGACACTTCTCAAGATTTAATTCCAGGGCACAGTCACCTCCTTTTCATCGTCGCCACTCCAATCAAAGGTCAATCTTACTAAGCTAGTGTGAACGAGTTCAGCTAACTTGAATACTTGAAGTAGTGTAGAGTGCACATTGGGCCATTTTTAATCAAAATGCCTTAGCAACAAGGAAAAAACTTGCCATTTTTGAAAACCAATTAAAAATTGCTATGATCGGTATTCTCCCTTCCTCCGCTCACGCCCGTTGTAGACGTAACTTTATCCTAACTCTCCCGTCACTCTTCGCGTTACCATAACGTCAACCGTCACTCTTAGCGCATTTAGAGGTTATTTGATCACAACGCATATACACATTCATCGCATTCTACACAAAAACCAGCTTTTTGAGTAGAAAAAATCGGCCGATGCCAACGGCCGATTCAATAGTCTGCTGCATCGGAGCATCGGCCGATTCGAATTTTAGCCGCATCGGGGCAACAATAATAAAAGCTATTTGGAAAATGGGTAATTTTAATTTATTATATAGCTAATAAAACTAATTCAATTTTCTGGGTACAGATATCAACATCGAGAAACCTCGAATGAAAGCTACCGTCCGAGATACAACAATGATAGGCCGAGACACAGTGGACCAAGATCGGAATTCCAATCGCGAGATTCTACCTACTCGAACAGCGGAAGCCTTGCCCAGGTTACACCTCGTCAGTCATTTGCAGAAGAATCCCAATCATACGTACCCACTCCTTCCTATCTCCCACCACCAACACCACACTACGTGTCCTCTACTGCTCTACAGCAACTCAGTCACACCGTGCCAAATCATATCCAGAACTCCCAGGCAAGTTTCCACTCATTTCAACAATGTCTCCAATTATAATTAAAAAATTTTTTTTGATCTCAGATACCAAATCCAGAGCATAATCTGCCTAACAACATAGACAACCATGTCTACAACAACCACCCAGCAATTGGTCAAGCGCGAGACGTAAGAGAAAATGACCAGCTTGCCCAATCAAGAAACCCACGCAGGGATGAGAGAGAACCAGATGAGGACGTGGTTGAAAAAATCCTCACTGAAATGAAGGCACAGGGGATTGTTGACAAATTCAGGAGTGAATTCATGACTAATGTGGATTCTAAAGTGAGCCAAACTTCAAACCTAGTAATTGAACTTAAAAATAATAGTGTAAAACTCTGACTTCTAGCCAACTTTTTCCAATCTTAAAAACCGTGTGGAAAAGACAGTGAAGAGCCATTTGTCAACGCTCAACTGGAATCCTGCCATGAATCGTAATATGGAGCGTGATATTCTACGAAAGAGGATTTTAGGGTAAATTACTTAAGCCATTTCATTTGAACCAAATCCTGAAAAAAAATTACATTTTCAAATACATAATTTTAAACTGTTTTATCTGTTGCTCAGGTCGTCGTACTTTGTGAAGGATATGGAGCATTTGATGGAACAGACTTGTCTTCAGGCAGAAGCTTACTTTATGCCATCGATAGAAGAGGCAGTATACGCCTATTTGGGTATTGAAAACCCAAAGGAACACAGGCGAATGGAGGAGAGAAGCTCAAGAGATGACGATGATTGGGATTCACTCCCTCCACCTTCTCCTATGGACGTTGACAACGACTCCTCCAAGGACTCTGTTTCAGACGATGATGAAGAGAAACAAAACGAAGAATTTGAAAAACGACAAATAACTCTTCCTCCACTTCCGTTTCCTGAAAATTTCTTCCTTCCACCTCCACCTGTACCTCATATGGGCCCAATGACTTCCTATTTCCAGGTATACGGACTCATTAAATTGATGAAATGACAAAATTCCAAAAATTATGATTGACAATATAGCACTAAAAAAGGTTAACTATCTTAATTTTTTTTTCAGCCTATAGTTTCTGGGCACTTGTCATCAATGCCTTCGCTCATCCCAGCGTCTATTCAACATTTGGTTCCAAACCATCCACCACCTCCACTCATACGGTTCAGTGACATCGACTCTCCAACAAAACTCCCACCAGAGCCACCAGCAGAATCAGAGCTTCCACCGCCCCTCCCGCCATCTCCTTGTGAGGATGAAGATAGCATTCCACCCCCACCACCAGATACCTCATCTGAGTCTTCCGAAAGTGAGGATGTGGACAATGAGAGTGAGGACGAATCACTACACCATCCATCTGATGAAGACAATAACTCATTAGAGCCACCGGGAGAAGAGAGTGCACGGATATATGATCCGGATGATGCGAACACGACTAAGTTGTTGTCACGTGGCGAAGACAAATTGAAACTTTTCCGTCATACAGATGAAAATGTAGAAGAATTTGTGCAGGTTGAACATGGATTGGAACTAAGTGAGAAGTCTTCCCCGATTCCATTGGAAGAGAAAGAAATGTTAGAAATTTTAACGTCATCTGAACCAGGTATACAAGTCTGTCGAAAAAGAAATAAATTAATGTATATAATTTTTAGAATGAACATTACGAAATTTGTCAGTTTTATACATGACCTGTTGCGGGTTTGTTTCAGCATTTATTTTTAACTTTGATATAAACAATTTTATGTTTTTACTCCACAGGTACTAAAAACTCACCAGTCACAACATTCATAGAGGATGATTCACAACCATTGCCACCTGGTGAAGAAGATGTAGTGATTCCAAGTTTTCCAATACTTCCAGTAGCTCTCCCTTCATGTCTCCCGACGGAAAGTGAGGGAGTTTTGGTAGAAGCAGAAGAGGGAGAAATAGTGGATTCTGACTCCGAAGATGATATGGAAATTTATGAAAACGCACCTCCTCCTCCTCCTCCTCCTCCTGAATTAGAAATTCCACCTCCACCACCACCAGAATTAGAAATTCCACCTCCACCACCACCGGAATTAGAAATTCCACCACCTCCTCCTGAACCAGATATTCCTCCTCCACCACCGCCACCTCTATCAGGCAACGCCCAATTCCCACCGCTTCCACCACTTCCTCCAACTTTCAATATTCCTAGATCTCCATCCTCAGGAGAATCATCGGATGGTGAAATCCCACTTCCACCCTCTCCATCGCCACCACCATCACCTTATGCAGACTCGCTCTCACCCCCACCATCACCTTTTGATAATTCACCACCACCCTCACCATTTGCACACTCACCACTTCCATCTCCATTTGCAAACGCAGACTCACTCCCACCATCTCCATTTGTATCAATTCCATTCCCACCATCACCCCCACCACTACCATTTTTGAAAGAATTTCTACCCTTACCATCAGGGGCAGATGACTTGTCACCAATTTCTGACACGAGTTCAAAATTAGACGAGTTCATGAGCCCACTTACACCAGTAGACCATTTGGGAGTGGAGAAACACTCACCTTCACAATCACCAATTATCAATGAAGATTTGTCGCCGTGTCCACTTGTGGTTGATGAATCCATTGAGCCAGAAGGAGAACTTGACATAGAAGAAAATTTAGAACTTGTGTCTCTGGCAGAAAAGGATGAATTTACGGGATCACCAACTGGACCATTGTCAGAACCTTCAGAGCCGTCGCCACCTGGTGAAGGTGACACGTCACCGTGGGATAAATTTTGGGCATCAACGGATACAACACAAGGATCAGTAGGTGAATTACAGCAGTCACTGGCTGCAGCAGAAAAATTGTTAATAGAACAAATCCAGTCACCTATTGGAGAAGACTGGTCACCTGTTGAACAAATGCAGCCATCAGATACAGCAGTAATGCCATTTATGGGACGTATGACTGGATCAACTGGACAACGGTCACCCGAAAAATTTTCACTTTTAGTAGAAAGAGAACAAATGTCATCTGGAGAAGTGTCACCATCCCCTCCAATAGAGTCATTGTTTCCCACGAAACATATGCCCCCACCGCCACCTCCACCATCGCTAAATAAATCATCAGAACTCATTCATTCAGAGGCACCCGATGTCACTATGTTCTCTGACGAAGAAGAGGATGATGATGAGTGGGAGTCACCCGCTTTTGAGAAATTTGGAGAAACCTCACCTCCAAGAATTGACAAAGTTGAAATGGAGAGTTTTGAAAATTTGGCTTTGGAAATAGTCACGGATGGTACATGTACTGCAACAATGAAAATTAGTACAGAGACAAGTGACACAACTTTAGGAAAATTGGTGGATGATAAAAATTTGGACAAAGGAAGTTCAAAAAAGAGACGAAATTCGGGTGAGAAGCGGACTTCGAGTCATAGTGGTTGTAATCGTTCTGAAAAGCACAAGCGCAGTTCTCACTCTGAACAAAAACATTCCTCCTCACGCCGAGAGTCAGAATCCAAAAGGAGAGACAAGGACAAAGAGCGACATGGAGAGCGACACAGAGACAAAAAGAGACACAGCAGTACTGACCAATCAGATAAGAAATCTCAAAAATCTTCGACTGAGTCTAAATCAAGTCGAGATAGTGGGAAACACGAGAGTAAGAAAAGCACTGACAAAATCGATAGAGACAAAACTGAACCATGTAGAGGTGAATCCAAAGTTGAAGTCAGTAGAAAAGTGAGCAAATCCGACAGCGGGAAAAGTAAATCAGAAATTGAGAAAAGTGGTAGTAAACCTGAAACAAAAAAACCAAGAAAGGATAGCGGTGATCGGATACATGACACTGTCAAAAGTAAAATTGACAATAAAATAAGTAAAGTCGATATCAAAATGAAAAAATCTGAAATCAAAAATGATGACAAATGCGAAGATGGGATTAAAAGTGAGAATAAACTTGACACCACAACAGACGAGAGAAAAGATGACAAAGAAATCAAACTCGAAAGAAAATTGAGCAAACACGACCGTCAAAGTAAATCATCTTGTGTTCCAAAATTAGATACTAAAGAGGAATTTAGTAAGAAAGACGATAGTAGAAATCGGAGGAAAAGTGAGAGCCGAATTTTTAAAGAAGATGAGAGACAAAAAAAATCTAATTCAGAGAACAGAAGACGAAAATCCTCAAGTTCGATTCAAATTTTGAAGGATTCTGTGAACCCTATTTTGTCTCTTCTATCCCCTGGACGTAAACCTGTTGTACTTCTCGAAAGATTAGAATCCATGTCAACGAGATGCCCTACAGTAAATGAACCCCAGAGTCAAGTGACTCAGGAAGAGACTAATGAAAATCCTCCTGAAAATAATGTCGAAGAAACTAAGATGGAGACAAAACTTAAACATCCCGTCTCTCACGTAATCGATGGTGAAGAGATTCCAGTACTTCGATGGCTTGATGTTGTAGCTACGCTCCAAGTCAAAATGAACTACTATTCAAAGTACACAGACCCACTTCTGATGGATGAAGACGTTTCGTTGGATGACACTGAGTTCCGTTGACCTAAGACAATGGTTCAGTTGGCTTGNCTTCTGATGGATGAAGACGTTTCGTTGGATGACACTGAGTTCCGTTGACCTAAGACAATGGTTCAGTTGGCTTGAGTCAATTATCATAGAATCCTTGGTGAAACACACGAATCTCGTAATTCAAATTTTTTGGAGGTAGTGGAACGGTGGTGTTACTCTAGTATTTACAAAATCCTTTAAAAAAATTATATTTAAATTAAAAAGGTTGCTTGGATATCTTTTAATAGTAGAACGCTTGTTGTTGGATAGTTAGGAAATCAATATCATTCAGTCAGAAAAATGCGTTGAATATTGAGACGCGGTAAGGTAATAGGAAGATATTTAAATGAGTCTTTTTCTCATTCTATTCAGTTTTTTTTTAATGAGACGAGCCAGCTTGTGTGATGGATTTTTTTCTTGAATGATTTTCACTTAACATACAGGGTGATNTTCTGATGGATGAAGACGTTTCGTTGGATGACACTGAGTTCCGTTGACCTAAGACAATGGTTCAGTTGGCTTGCGTCAATTATCATAGAATACTTGGTGAAACACGAATCTCGTAATTCAAATTTTTTGGACGTAGTGGAACGGTGGTGTAACTCAAGTATTTACAAAATCCTTTAAAAAAAATTATATATAGTTGCTTGGATATCTTTTAATAGTAGAACGCTTGTTGTTGGATAGTTAGGAAATCAACATCATTCAGTCAGAAAAATGCGTTGAATATTGAGACGCGCGGTAAGGTAATAGGAAGATATTTAAATGAGTCTTTTTCTCATTCTATTCAGTTCTTTTTTAATGAGACGAGCCAGCTTGTGTGATGGATTTTTTTCTTGAATGATTTTCACTTAACATACAGGGTGATTAAAGTTTTTTTTTTGCATCCTAAAAAGCATGACGTCATTTTTTCAGACTATATTCTCAGCAAANTTAAAGTTTTTTTTTTGCATCCTAAAAAGCATGACGTCATTTTTTCAGACTATATTCTCAGCAAAAGCATAGGTTGGGAGCAGCTACGGTCCAATTAGAGAAAGTGGGTGCAAAAAGAGATTAATCACCCTGTATTTCTTATACTTAATTGTGAAAGTCTGGTAATTGTGAAAAGTTTAAAAAAATACTGTCCCTTCCATTCACTCCCGGTTTAGACTTCCAGATTTTCTATTAAGATGCAGTCAAGATCCAGTTCATATCGCGTTCATTTCATATCAATATTTTTGTGTCAATTTATATTTATAGTTACAGACAGAAATCATTTCAAGATCCCGTCCATTTCGTTTCCATTTCCAAACAATAAATTGTGGAACTAAAAATGTTTTTTTAATCGCATACAAATTCTATTCAGGATGTTTTGCACCTATTTTGAATAATTTTTGCGAAAAATTAAAAAAAAATTAATTCTTGTGAAAAATTTAAAAAATAATTTTTTTTATATTTTGTTTTTTTCAACTTTTTTTTTTAATTTTGAAAAGAAAAATGTGATTTTTTCAATTGTTTTTTTGAAAACAAAACAAAATTTTTATTAAATTGTAGTAAATTTTATTTCTTACATTAACTGTTGTATTTAGAAAAGAGAACAAGGGGGCGAAAATAGAATCCAGTTTTCAAGAAAAGTTGAACCAGATTCAACTTTACAAAAATGGAAATTTTTTAACATAATGGAAGCAGTCCGTGTAAGCAGACTGGAAGTATAAATNGATTCAACTTTACAAAAATGGAAATTTTTTAACATAATGGAAGCAGTCCGTGTAAGCAGACTGGAAGTATAAATTATCAAAAATAAATATTGGAAATGGAATTTACGTAACCTGGAATTGAAATTGAATGGAAAATTTTCCATGTTGAAGTAAACATGTAAATCTTGAAGCATTCTTGNACGTAACCTGGAATTGAAATTGAATGGAAAATTTTCCATGTTGAAGTAAACATGTAAATCTTGAAGCATTCTTGATAAATTTCAAGAAAATAGATCCAGTCTGGATGAAACCTGTAAGTCTAAACCGGAGGTTATTCGTACGACAATGCAGTCGATAACCGTCTAATTTGTTTACATGTTTTTAAACAATTTCTCTGTGGATACGGTGAATTGCCTTTGCGGCAAGGGAGGGTAATTTACATTTAAGTCCGTCTGACTGCAAATTGTAACGGGCCTAATTCCTAATTCTATCGAGTATTACTAGTTTCTTATACGTTCTCTAAACAGCAATCAAACTGAAAAAACACTTCCTCTAAATCTGACTACGGGCAAATGTTGAGGCGAGGTTCATTCAATGGTTCCATGACATAAAAAGGTGTTAGCTAATGACGTTTTTGGCTCCTCAATTGTGTCAAAGCCGGTTGCACCATAGTTTCTAATTTTCAATTAGATGCGACATAGAGGAACTCGTCCTCACCCTGACCCTTATTTTCAAAATTTGAAATTGTTCAACATTTCTTCAAAAATTTTTTTTTGAAAACTGACTATAATGGGCTAAAAATTCAGCTTTCTATTAGCTTATGGGGAAATTGACAAGTTTNGGGCAAATGTTGAGGCGAGGTTCATTCAATGGTTCCATGACATAAAAAGGTGTTAGCTAATGACGTTTTTGGCCCCTCAATTGTGTCAAAGCCGGTTGCACCATAATTTCTAATTTTCAATTAGATGCGACATAGAGGAACTCGTCCTCACCCTGACCCTTATTTTCAAAATTTGAAATTGTTCAACATTTCTTCAAAATTTTTTTTTTGAAAACTGACTATAATGGGCTAAAAATTCAGCTTTCTATTAGCTTATGGGGAAATTGACAAGTTTGGTGGCAATTTTTACATGTGGTTGTCCAATATAAATCCACTTCTTGGAATGTTGTGAAAATACAGTTCATGAGAAAGAAGTAAGATGCAATCAAAATCGAGACTTATTAGACGATGTAGAAAGAATTCTGTATCACCCGGTGGTTAGATGTGAGGAGACTCGTACTCTCACAGTAGCCAAGCGAGGCTTTACTCCCCAGAGACAATAAGTATGAGTTATAAACTCTCCTGTGAGCTAAGGAGACCTATGGTCCAGTGTAGAAATACACCGGCTACTCTACTTTTCTCTCTCACAACGACCACGCTTAGAACAATGATAACGAAAATGTTTATATTTGTCGGAAATCGCATAAAAACCGGGAACCATTTTGCCAATTCTCACTTCGTACTCATTCCATTAAAGGAATTTTCGAATTTTTGACGTCGTCTCTGTTGTAGATCAGGTACACTTATTATTGTTGTTACCTGTAATCGACCTAGGTCAATGGTGACCTCAAAAATATAATTATCTCTCTTTTGGCTGAAATTAAAACTAAAGGCTAGAACAAGCCAATAATTTTGGCCCATGTTGGCATTAATCAACAAATTAAATATATTAATTAATTAATAATTAAGAACATATCAAAAATGGCTGGAGAGGAAAAAGCTGACTATTTATAGTTAAAAACCTTCTGAGTGTATCCACCTGTATAGACTCATCAACAGGTAAGTAATACTACAGTGAGTCTATAGATTAGTGTCCCTATAGCCGAGGTGCTTTCGTTCTTGTATGCTTCTCCCATTCACTCAAATGTCGAAAATGGTGTATTAGGTACTATAATAGGGACTCGGCTATTGGGACACTAATGTATAGATACCCTGTATATATTAATAATGATAATTACTTAGGACAAACCTCAAATTCCACCCAATCCTATCCAACCATTGGAATTTGATAAATTTGTATGTCAACGGCTTATAAATTTTACGAAGATTCAACTGACCCCCGNATAGGGACTCGGCTATTGGGACACTAATGTATAGATACCCTGTATATATTAATAATGATAATTATTTAGGACAAACCTCAAATTCCAACCAATTCTATCCAACCATTGGAATTTGATAAATTTGTATGTCAACGGCTTATAAATTTTACGAAGATTCAACTGACCCCCGTTAGTGTTGGTGAAAACTTTCGGGAGAAAATTTGCATATTTCTGCAAATTGAAAATTCAACAAGTGAGTATTATTTAAGTTATTTATTTATTACGATTTCCTATGCTATGTTCGTTAATATTCAAGTTAATTATTACTGTGCATTTGCTTTTATTAAAGTTATTCGCCCTTCGGATTTTGAATTATTTTCCCAGGTTTCTCACTCCAACCCCTCAGCTTTTTACGGGGTGGGCAAATAAAGGTGTTTTTTTTTAACTTTTTTTTAATTATTTAGTACAAAGAGTGTGAACATAGTGTCAAGCTAAGTTTATTTGAATATTACTTCCAATTATGACAAATTAATCATCTTGATTATTATCTGTTCTAATTTACTCTTACCTCATAATTTCTTTTCAATACTTGATGTTAGAATAGCTTATCACTTCCAATACAAAGACTACCAGGCAGAAGCATTTCGCAGCACAGTATGAAACATTCAACGATAAAATTAAATTGCTCTGAAGACTCAGTGCCTTATGATTTTCATATTTCTTTGTACTTAACCTATTCTTTGACCTTTTTACAATCTGGTTTCGGTACTGCATAACATGATAAAAGATACCTGAGTGAACAATTGCGTGAAGTCTATTATAAATTAAATTCATACGGTCCCACTTTGCTGAATCCACTTTGATGTTTGCACTTAGAGGGAAAAAATCTTCATTGCCGAAATAAATTCTCTCTGATTTGCCTTCTTGTTGCAATTTTACCATCATTTCTTCCAACTTATTCTTATCTTCTAAAACTATTGTGTAATTACATGCTAGAAGCTCCTTCTCGGCAGAGTACTCTGCGGTAGGGACTACAATATTTTCTATTACATTTTTATAAATACGTGTCAAGTTTCCGTCAAGGAAAGTTGTTGCTATGTCAGGACTAACAAGTTCTGATAAAGCATCAAACAGGTGATTATTCCTTGCATACATACGTTTAGGTTCCTTTCTCATCCTTGTCTTCGTAAATTCTACAATTGCTGTCGAGTTTCCAAAAACATCAGAAACAATACCATTAGGAATGGATAATGCAATTTTGTATCCAGTTTCTAGTGCATCTTGCAACGTTCGCAATTGATTCATTTCCAATGGTGCAGTTCGATTTGAAGTAACCTTGCTACGATAAACTGTTGTAACTACCAATCCAAAGAACAGTATGACAGCTAAAACAAGTCTAAATCCTTCATAATGGTTCATTGTTTTAGAAATTCGTACATTTTGTTCAACGATGATATTAAAAATAATTCCCGTAGCACTATCAGGAATTGTTAGATACCAAAATGTAATTTTGAGATATATAACCAATAACAATATTCCGCAGGCAAGGAATATCCAAACGTCAGCAGTAAATGCGCGAGTATAGACCTCGTAAGATANGCTACGATAAACTGTTGTAACTACCAATCCAAAGAACAGTATGACAGCTAAAACAAGTCTAAATCCTTCATAATGGTTCATTGTTTTAGAAATTCGTACATTTTGTTCAACGATGATATTAAAAATAATTCCCGTAGCACTATCACGAATTGTTAGATACCAAAATGTAATTTTGAGATATATAAGCAATAACAATATTCCGCAGGCAAGGAATATCCAAACGTCAGCAGTAAATGCGCGAGTATAGACCTCGTAAGATANCAATAACAATATTCCGCAGGCAAGGAATATCCAAACGTCAGCAGTAAATGCGCGAGTATAGACCTCGTAAGATAAAAAATTACTCTGCTGATAACAAGCAAGGAAATTGTAACGCCTTTCCGCAACAGAAATCACGTAGCCCATGTCCATTTTTATAACTGGTACAATTGAAATGTATGCGTCCGGGTGAACAGTTATGGAATGGATATAATCTCCAAATGTATGCAATTTCTGAAAAATGGTTGGTATTGTTGTATTATGAGGTTGATCAAGTATTGAAAAAAGTTTGATTAACACACGATCAAGCTCGTTGTGAGCTGATGTATCTCGATGTACAATTCCATAACCCGTTTGTAAAAGCAAAACATCTGACAGGAATATACCGGTTCCAGTATTCCATTTGATAGGACACATAGTTGAAAAAAGATTTTTGTAAATTTGGTTTAGCATTCCGCGCGTCTTCCCTTCACCTATTAGGTCCACATTTCCAATTTGAATTTCTGATAGAGATATAGAATCGCAAGGGAAAAATGAATCGAGAAGTATTTCAACTGAATCGNTTCCAATTTGAATTTCTGATAGAGATATAGAATCGCAAGGGAAAAATGAATCGAGAAGTATTTCAACTGAATCGTTGTGTATAGATAAGAAATACGTAAAATCCAGTGGGATTATGATATCCGGTGGTGTGTAATATGGAAAGCGTTTGAACTTTTGTAAATTCAAGCTCATAAGATCTCTTACTTTGATGAAAATTAANTTCCAATTTGAATTTCTGATAGAGATATAGAATCGCAAGGGAAAAATGAATCGAGAAGTATTTCAACTGAATCATTGTGTATAGATAAGAAATACGTAAAATCCAGTGGGATTATGGTATCCGGAGGTGTGTAATATGGAAAGCGTTTGAACTTTTGTAAATTCAAGCTCATAAGATCTCTTACTTTGATGAAAATTAAGTAGGTATTCTTTTCCAATTGAGGTGTGATGATTTTGAATGTACTTTTTTGTATTTTTGCTATATCGGTTAGCGAAATAAGGTGCATCGGCAGCAGCACGAAACAATGTTGCCTGCCATATTTTAAAGCAACCCCAACTTTACCAAGCACATTATCATGATCACCAAACTCTAACCTTGTGGAAGGTGTAGAAATCTTTTGTAACTTAGGTTTTTCAATTACTTCAATTATACCAACATGGCAATTCTCAAATCCGGATAATAAATTGTTCACAAATTTTGTGAGTTTACTTGTGCTAAATGTAAAAAAGCAAATAAATAGCGACAGTTCAATTAATAAGTGCATTTTCTTCAGTTATTGCTATGTAACGTCATTGTGTATATTGAAAAGATAATTTTATATGTGACTATTCCCAAATACTTTCAACGAGTACGGAATTTCAGGTTGACAATTCAGTNTGAAAAGATAATTTTATATGTGACTATTCCCAAATACTTTCAACGAGTACGGAATTTCAGGTTGACAATTCAGTGTCAAGGTAGGTACTTTAAGGTCCAACTGAATATTGCTTTCATGTTGTGATTGTTAATTATAGTCAGAAATGTTTCTTGGATTTCTGAATAAAATATGAACTGGCAATTTNGAAAAGATAATTTTATATGTGACTATTCCCAAATACTTTCAACGAGTACGGAATTTCAGGTTGACAATTCAGTCTCAAGGTAGGTATTTAAGGTCCAACTGAATATTCCTTTCATGTTGTGATTGTTAATTATAGTCAGAAATGTTTCTTGGATTTCTGAATAAAATATGAACTGGCAATTTNCTTTCATGTTGTGATTGTTAATTATAGTCAGAAATGTTTCTTGGATTTCTGAATAAAATATGAACTGGCAATTTCGCAACACCAAGTAAATAAATCGTAGCTACGGTAGAAACAACCGTAGAAATATCTAGTGAGTAAGCGTTATCAAGATTGTTGGCATACAGTTTTGGGCGTCGGGTTTGGTTCGAACCTTTTGGATTTAGAGAACAAACCAGAATGTAAACTATTAAAAACCTAAACCGAATTACCCTGAAGTCAATCTTAGAATACTAATATTAGAAAACCGAAGTGAAAGAATTTCAAAGAATGAAAATGCCGAACCAAACCGAACTGAGAGTGATCAAATATACTAGAACACCGATTTGAACCGAACCGAATGTGTGAAGTTTATCTCCGAGCATGTTAAACGATCGATTTTGTTCCGCTTTGTTCTTGTTTTGAATTTTGGAATAGAGCCGGGAGCCTTAAAAATACTAGAAAGCCCTACCGAACTGACAAAATTTAAAAAAATGAAATAACTGAACTGAACCGAGATTCAAAATATTAGAAACCGAACCTGACTAAACGAATGGAGTAGAGTATACCACTATTGGCCAAATGTTTACATAAGAAATTTTTAGATTCTTGGCGGACTAGAGACTTGAAATATTTCGATGGGCAAAACAGGAATTTCGAAATAGAAATTACCGGAAATCCAATTTCTGCACCTACATCACCCATACCAGTTTTGATTATCAAGAATTAATACACATATTTGAATCTGCTTTTTAATCTGTTATGCTAAGCGAGTACACTTTAATCAAATAAACCAACTCATCGTTTCAATAAACCATGGAAATTTAAAAGTTGTAAGCAAATATATTTTCTGGAAACATTGTATGTTTATTAACTACAAACGCCTCTCCACGATGACTCAGATGACTATTGAAACAGGATTCTGGACATCTTAAGTGATAGCTCTCACGGCTCTTCAACCAACACTGTCCGGTGACTAGCGTTCTCACACTGCATTGCGGTCGAACACATCTGCTATTCTGGAATGCTGTAACAAAATATTTTCTGCATTAACTCTCAAGCTGAAATTAAAAAACNCGAACACATCTGCTATTCTGGAATGCTGTAACAAAATATTTTCTGCATTAACTCTCAAGCTGAAATTAAAAAAAAAAAAAAATTTTATGGGATGATTTTAATACTTTAAAATATTTTATCCATTATCACTCTAACTGCAAAGAATTTATGCCAAAATCAAATCAAGTATCCTGTTTAGTTTTGAAGATGAGTTCTTATAAACGACAACAATTCGGCAGTAACCTCCNCGAACACATCTGCTATTCTGGAATGCTGTAACAAAATATTTTCTGCATTAACTCTCAAGCTGAAATTAAAAAACAAAACAATTTTATGGGATGATTTTAATACTTTAAAATATTTTATCCATTATCACTCTAACTGCAAAGAATTTATGCTAAAATCAAATCAAGTATCCTGTTTAGTTTTGAAGATGAGTTCTTATAAACGACAACAATTCGGCAGTAACCTCCNAAAATCAAATCAAGTATCCTGTTTAGTTTTGAAGATGAGTTCTTATAAACGACAACAATTCGGCAGTAACCTCCTCGAGTTTACCAACGAACCTAACCAAATGAAGTATTGTTGTAACCACGTGTTGCTGGATCACGTTTCCCAAGGAAACGGATGAAATACGGATCTATTCAAACAATTTTGGAATGATATAGATAACCACCCAAATTCAAATATTTCTTCACTATTTGATTTCTCATTTATACATTAGTCACTGAAAAATAATTAAATTCTTTCCAGCAAATTTTATACAATACCTGCCTTATTTCTTAGACAAATGTGCAAATTGATATGGTGCAGTATCCCAATTTGACTTAACTTAATGATATTTCAAAACTGCAATTAAATGAAATATTTTTGTACGAGAATGATTTTTTAACAAAATTTCTCGAAATTTGTAACAAAAATTTCGAAATTTTTGAGAAAAATTTAAGTAAGATTTTTTACATTGAGAAACAAATATTGTGGCTTTCATGATCATAATGGTTTAGAATGAAAATTAAAAACTTAAATAAAGGAATAAGGGGTTTCGTGTTGTCTCAAAAATTTATAGTCTATATGTACAGGCTATCGTTTAGGAATGTACAGAGGGGTCAAATAGTGGCTACCTAGCGATGCTCACTTCACACACTCTTTTATTCATCACCCAAAATTTAATACACGCAGGTGGGCATCATAAATTCTTTTCTGTGGTAGACGCTTAGTGGATTCTGTCTGTTTAAAAAACATTTCTTGCCTGAATTAGCTGAAAATTAATAATGCTCACAATGAATTATGAAGTGATAACTTACCAACCTGTCCTAATGGATCATTTGTTCAAAATCACCGCCATCCATATCCAAACAAAGATCTAGTCGGGCGGAAAATGCTTGTCTCACGTTCTGTAGCATTTGAGGGTTATTAGTCACAGTTGCAATGAAAGTATCAATTTAAATTTTGAGGTCCTGCATACTGATTGGACGAAGGGAATTAATTATGGTTGATTTTATGTAACCCCAAAAAAAAATTTAATGGGTTCAAATCAGGCGACCGCGCCGGCCACTCCCTTGGCCCTCTTCTATCAATCCACTGATGTAGCCAAATGGCATTTGGAAAGTTTGAGAACTCAGGGTTTCAGTTTCTAAATTAAATGTTACTAAATAATTAATTCACTCATCAATTGCGATGAATTTGGATGCCCGTATACGTGGGTGGCGGGTAGAAGTGTGAGGATCACTAGGCGGCCACTATATAACCCCTCTGTATAGTTTCATAATCAAGTTAACTTTCTGATATTTTTTGTTATTTTGTAGGAATATTTATTTTATGAGTTTGGAAAGTTTGAGAAATAAGTTTTTTATTGACAAAAAATGAATTCATTTTAGAAAAATTTCAAACCTTCAAAAATAATTCTGAATTTTGAGTTGGAAAGGCTTTGTTGCCCTTTGCTGCATTATCATTGTATTCTCGGACCAAAAATTATAAGTCCTTCAAAATGGTGGGAGTACAGTGGCGTAACTACCTTTGCTTGCTAAAACAACAAGAAAAGGTGCAGGGATTTTTAAGGCCCTTAAAAACATGTACTACACTTTATTTAATATTTAACAACGCAAATTATGTAGTAATTAACACAATACAGTAGTCTACGGATATAAGACATTCATTATAAAAGGATATTGGTTATTAGAAAAATTTTAGTTGCAAAAACGATGTTTCTATATCTGTCACTTTGTCACTTCTTTCCAAATATACCGGTTTCCTATGAATTCGCTTGTATTTAAAGCCTCATTGCTTAGTCAAACATTTCCGGAATGTTTCTTTTTAATTTTTGGAAAGTTGGGATCCTCAGTGCAGCTTTCCAATAATTTCTTCATTGTTGGAAACTCCTTGCGAGCATAAAAGTGGTGACATACTCGACGGACATTTTAAATTATTTATTTAAATTACCAAATGATATTTTCAGAGACTTATGTGCGGAGTAAGAAAACTCCCATTCATTCCGTTTTCTCTCCCGAATAAATTTTGGTATAATTCTATTTTCAGAAGTTTTCTTGCTTCCTTCACTTTGGTTGAGCTCGTTACTAATTTGTACTAATTTTTTAGTACTGATAATTCTGGTGATTTAATATTCCTATCATTGCAAAAAATTTCAATGTTTTAGTCTTCAAATGTGATAGGAAAAACTTGATGTTACTTACAACTTTGTTAAAATCTTTTTCNAATTTCAATGTTTTAGTCTTCAAATGTGATAGGAAAAACTTGATGTTACTTACAACTTTGTTAAAATCTTTTTCATCAATTGACATTTGGATAATAGTTATACTTAATTACAAAATTACATGAGAAAATATTCAAAGTTAAAATAAGTTAATGGAAAAATTTATACTTAAATCCAAAATTTGTGTAAGAATATTCACGCGGGTTCAGATTGTACAAAATTTATACGGCACAACGGCCCTGAATTTCCCCCTTTCTCATCAACAACCACCATTTTGAAGGACTTATAATTTTTGGTCCGAGAATACCGCCATAATTATCCTACACACATACAGTGTTTCCGTATAGTCCATACTGACTTTTCATTTTACTGTTTCCTACTGTTTAACAAAGAGAAATTCACAAAACGTTTCTGAAAAAATTAGGTAAATGTCGAGATAACTTCCTTGCACGAATAAAATGGTAAAAATTTTAGGGAAATGTTAGCTGGGGATAGTAGACTGAGACAATCAGGTAAAGGTGAGAGGTCAACAAATATCTAAACTAATAATTGAAAGTCGCAATAAGATCATTACATTTGCTAAAAAACTGCCTAAAATGCGAAAATGACAAAAACAAAAGGTAGGAGATAAAATATGTGGACTGAAAGAAGTTCTAAATGAGACTAAAGGGGGAGTTGATGACAGCGCATCATCTTCATGAAAAACTCCTCANGACTAATAATTGAAAGTCGCAATACATTTGCTAAAAAACTGCCTAAAATGCGAAAATGACAAAAACAAAAGGTAGCAGATAAAATATGTGGACTGAAAGAAGTTCTAAATGAGACTAAAGGGGGAGTTGATGACAGCGCATCATCTTCATGAAAAACTCCTCACCAGACGATGAGTGAAAGGAATGAAGAAAATTTGAAGAAAGTGGAAAAATCACTTTTATAATCAAGCTAATCTAAGTGAGAATTATTTTCAAATGAAATGCATAAAAGTGTATATACACTNAAAAGTTGAAAATCACTTTTATAATCAAGCTAATCTAAGTGAGAATTATTTTCAAATGAAATGCATAAAAGTGTATATACACTGAAAACCAGAAGTCTCTATACATTACGAAAATCCTTTAGTATAAAACCATGCAGAAAAAATTGTGGGATTCAAACTCATGACCTCATGGTCTTCACTCAAACTCAATCAGATGGTTGCACGGCAAATTTATTGCAACTAATTCTTTCAGTTTCTTTTACTAAAGTCATTATCTCATTGNTGGTTGCACTGCAAATTTATTGCAACTAATTCTTTCAGTTTCTTTTACTAAAGTCATTATCTCATTGTATGGAACTTGTCTAATGTCAATTTTTTCTCTATAATTAATTAATACTTCGATTCAATTGTAGCAAAAGAGGATCGTTTTGGTTTGCAGAAGGTGAGTAACTTAGGAAACTTTAAATACTTTTCAAAAACTGCTTAATTTGAATAGGATGCTTTGCTGTTTTCAATCTGTTTTACTAATTGTTTTATGTTGCTGTGTTTTTCATCCACCAATTTCTAAATGATCATTACTAACTTGTGAATTGATTATGCGTTAATTCATATCAGATATTTTCTTAAATTCCTGATGTAATTTAGTACCTTATCATAATTTTTTCCTTCCAAATTATTGAAGTTTAGTTTCTTACCCAGAAAATTTTATAATGCCCGGATTCGAGTTTTTTTCCAAAATGAATAATTTTAAAATTCCTGACGTAATTTAGTACCAAGTCATAAATTTTTCCATCCGAATTGGTGAAGTTTAGTTTCTAACACGAAAATTTTTATAATTCCTAGATTCGGGTATTTACCTAAGGTATATCCAAACCTGAAGATTTTTGCAAAATTTCTGACAGAATGTATTATTCATTCGTAATTATTTACATCTAAATAGGTCAACTTCACATTGTAATTTTTATAATGCTCGGGTTCGAGTATTTCCTAATTTGACAAATTTTTCAAAATTAATCATCAAATTTTGACACTCGATACTTCTTTTTTGTTTCCGAAAAAATCAAACATAAATTGTGTCGAACTCAAGGTCAAACTCGTTATCTTGATTTTGCACTATAATATTGCTCTCACTCTCGAAACAGGATATTGACCGTTACTGTTTCGGCTAGTAATTTATCGTAAATACAACACTGCTTTTTATTTCAGAAATTGACGGAGACCTGGAAACCCACTTTCCTATAATTGAAAACGTAGTCACAAAAATTATATAATATAATAGCATATTTTCAAAATTTATTTTGTGCAGTATACTATATGTATCTTGTTAAATTAGTAAGATGCAGTGCAGGTGTCTACAGGTGTCTATCCACTTACAGAATACTAATATAAAGTTACATATTTGGGTTAAAAACACTTTCACCATGTATTGTGAGTTCTGGTTTTAAGTGTAGACCATAATATGACATCAAAGTAGAGTCAGTTACCATTTCAATTTTTGTTCTACAAGTTGACATTCTGTTACTTATTCTTTTGAATTTCTTCGATCTGTTATTGGATGATGTTGTTCATCTTCATGAAAATTTGTTTAAAAAAGGATACCATCATTTCAATAATATAAATTGTAATAGTAACAATGAATATGGAACTTTTAAAAGAAAAACAAAGTTTCAAAATAAGATCATAGAAATATTTTTGGAAACTGAATCCTAGAATCCGAATACATAAATTTACTATTTTTCAAAGGTAACAGTAAAATTAATGTGAATCGACGACAGTCAGTCGAAACATACAAATACATTACTCCTCCAATTTCTGAAAATAGTTTATAAGCAATTATTTGTTTTTTGAATTTATTTCAACATAATAACATATTTTGAAGTTTATAATTTGTAGCAACATCGCAGTGAAGCTTTAATTACCTATTCTGAATTCGGCTATCTAATGATTTTGTTTTTATGGATTCTTATTCATTTTAAACTACATCGCAGGTTGATAGTTGTAGTTTTGTTGTAATAATAGTACTATTAAGTGCTGGAACTATATTTATATCCCCCAGTTAATGGAGAATTATTTTCATATTTAATAGCATCATGAATGAGTGAAATNCAATTATTTGTTTTTTGAATTTATTTCAACATAATAACATATTTTGAAGTTTATAATTTGTAGCAACATCGCAATGAAGCTTTAATTACCTATTCTGAATTCGACTATCTAATGATTTTGTTTTTATGGATTCTTATCCATTTTAAACTACATCGCAGGTAGATAGTTTTAGTTTTGTTGTAATAATAGTACTATTAAGTACTGGAACTATATTTATATCCCCCAGTTAATGGAGAATTATTTTCATATTTAATAGCATCATGAATGAGTGAAATCCTATAATTTACTTGTGAACCTCCTATTTCACTCTATTGGATGACANTCCTATAATTTACTTGTGAACCTCCTATTTCACTCTATTGGATGACATGGACATGAAAGTTGCAAAGATTTCGGCCAAAACTAATGAACATTTCGTGTCTCGGCTAATATTTTTTCAAGCACAATGGCATAGGTGGGCAAATTACTCGATTTAAATTACCAATTACCAATTACATTAGCAAAATTTTCCGATTACATTTTCCAAATTACTTTATTCAAACGTTCGAAAATACAAATTACAAATTACAGTAATTCAATTACATTTTAAATTACAAATTACATTTTGAAAAAAAAATTAGTTTTTGATTTACCAAAAATTATTCGCCTTCATTACTGTCAACTCCTCGACGAGTTCATCTGCCAAAGACTTCCTCTTGGGAGAAAGAATGATCCCTGAGAAGTTGAAGAGACGCTCTACTGGTGCTGATGATGGTAGGGGAGTGTTGTATTTAATGAAGACTTTTTTGATTGTTGGAAATTTTTGTAAAGCCGATAATTCACATTCAGTATCATCCAAATATTGCAAACATTCTATTCGGATTTGATTTCCTGAAACCTTTTCAACCAGGTTTGAATGAAATTCAAAAAATATGTCATCTTGACTATTTTTTTCCATTGAACTTCCGCGAGAAATCTGTTGTAGGCCAGAAGATAAGACTTCCGACTGTGACGAAACGAAGTTAACAAATAACTCACGAAGGTCTTCCCGTCGTTCTTCAGGTATCCATCTTAGTTTAAAATATGGATGAGAAATGGATGCATATATCGCATCATGATGTTGAGCTGAAAAATTTATATAAGAATAAAATCTTTCCTTAAGTCCATTCAGCAAAGCATCCAAAAGCTTTCCTGAGTGCTTAAAACTTTGAAGCTTCAGGGCAGTCAATTTTTTTTTCTACCACGAAAATTGCAGGAATCAGTTCACCATAAAAGCATCCATGCTCTCTTTGAAGACGATCCAAAGCAACAGAAATAGGCATTGTGCAGAGATAATACTCTTCCAGAGCCTCAATCTCCAAAGACAAGAATGCAGGAACATCAGCGACTGCGCAGATGCGGTTTAATTCCCCNTCCAGAGCCTCAATCTCCAAAGACAAGAATGCAGGAACATCAGCGACTGCGCAGATGCGGTTTAATTCCCCTTGTTTCAGTAAATCACTAACACTGTCGTAAAGCGAGTTCAATCTTGTTGCGCAAGGTCTAATCAATTGCTTCTTGCAGACATCANAATCACTAACACTGTCGTAAAGCGAGTTCAATCTTGTTGCGCAAGGTCTAATCAATTGCTTCTTGCAGACATCATGGACATTTTCAGCAGCTTGTGTAGAGCGAGAAATTTTGTTCCAAATTCCCATAGCTTTAGCCAATGCAGACTTAAGGAATTTACTATGACCATCGATGGCANAATCACTAACACTGTCGTAAAGCGAGTTCAATCTTGTTGCGCAAGGTCTAATCAATTGCTTCTTGCAGACATCTTGGACATTTTCAGCAGCTTGTGTAGAGCGAGAAATTTTGTTCCAAATTCCCATAACTTTAGCNCCAAATTCCCATAGCTTTAGCCAATGCAGACTTAAGGAATTTACTATGACCATCGATGGCATCTTTTGTGCAAATTAGATTCAATGTATGACTAGCGCATCTCTGATGTGGTGGTACATGGCAGGGGCCTTCATTATCATCATCTGATGAAGTTGTGCTAAGTATGGTGCTAACCTCTTGAAAATCAAATTCAGTTTCTGAATAATATTCTGCAGTTATTCCTTGTGAAGTAAATGCTTTTACAAAATTTGCGCCGTTGTCTGTGACCAATTTCGTTATTTTTTGTGACTCGATTCCATATTGTTTTATAACTGACGTCCAAAGTTCAATTATCTTGTCGTGAGTATGGCTACCTTTGAAACGTCTACAAGCAAGTGCTGCTGAATGTCGTTCCAATTCATGGGTGATCTGAAACGGTAACGTGAAGTAATTGTTTGAATTCTACATATATAAATATAAGCAGAATCATTAAACAAGGGGCTAAAATACCCAGTGAGTAGTAACTCCCATAAAGCTACGCGTTTTGCCTTTACAAGTCCAAACGTCGATTGTCAGACACAGATAAGGTATTTTTGCAAATTGTGTTTTGTGTTTGAAACCATGTTCTCATACAAACTCGCAATTCGTCTAGATAATGTACGCCTTGACATGATCTCAAAATCAGGTTTGAGTCCTAGAAAAAAATCGCAATTCTAATTTATACTGCCAATAGAAATCAGTTATGATAAATTACCACGAATCAGCTCAACGAAATCTGGGTCTTCTACTGTTGTTAGAGGCCTCATTCCTTTCACAATGTATTTGATTATGAGCTTTTCGTTTGAATTTGGACATTTTTTAATTGTGCAGTATTCCATCATAGACTTCTGCATTTTTGAAGCTACATTCATTGCGCCGTCTCTTTAGTGACGGAGCATCATCCTTCTTCTCTTTTTCATCATCATCGTATACCGATATATGACATCTCTAGAAGTAATAATTTGTAATATCATTTCGATCGTGATTCTCAGTAATTGGATACTAAGACATTGTGATTAAAAATTATTTGTAATTTTTCTTGAAAAAAATTATCTTCAGATGTGTGACGAAATTACTTGTCAATTTCGAAGTTCCGCTGATTGTACCTTTATTTTTTGAACAGTTCCTACATTTAGCAACTACATTGTCACCTTGTATTGACACTACGTCAAAAAACTTTCCGTTCAGAATAGTAGGCAAAACAACTTCAATCTTATCCCTTATTGCTTTTTCAACACTCTCTTCCATGATTAGTTTTGATATTTGTAATTCATATCAGTTTAAACGATATATTATAGAACCAACACAGATTGGATTAACAATGAACGAGAAAATGGAAAATGAAGCAAAATAATACACACTTGTTAGAGTGAAAAGTATAGAACCAACTAAACTTTACGTTGCGTGTGCTTAAATTTTCACGGACTGACTAAAAAACTTACCGGTAAGGTTGACCGAACTCCTTACTACAACTAACACTTCTTTTTCAGACATGGAAACGTCTGTTTCTGGTTCAGTTTCACTGGCGAGAGATAAGCTTACACAGCATTGTTCAAGTTCTGTATGACCGATAAAATGACCTTAACTAAAGTTGTACAGCATGCTAAGCTGAGTAATATTTCCCTATAGTGATTTTTTCTGCCATGACCCATCGAGGTCATAGGTCAAGATCAAACCCCTATCAGCAATAAATTTACATTAATAGAAGTTGTTCAGAATGTTAAACTGAGTAACTTTTCGCTGAGATATTTTTTCCTGAAATGACACATCGAGGTCACAGGTCAAGGTCAAACCTCTGGTTTCTCGTAAGTGATGATATGACCTATATAAAAGTTGTCAGAATGTTAAAGTTGAGTAACTGTTAAATGTGAATTTTTTACCTGTGATGATCCATCGAGGTCACATGTCAAGGTCAAACTAAATTAAGAAAAAAATAATGCTTACCTACTAGAACTGGATACCCATTGGGAATATAAGTAGAAAAAGTACTCGGTTTAACATTCTGAACAACTTTTATTTGGGTCATTTCATCACTTGTGAGAGACCAAAGGTTTGACCTTCACCTGTGACTTCTATGGGTCACTTTAGAAAAAAATTTCTCAGAGAAAAGTTACTCAGTTTAACAGTTTGAATAACTTTTATTAGTGTTAATTTATCGCTTATAGGGGACCCAGGTTTTGACCTTGACCTGTGACCTCGATGGGTCATCACAGAAAAATTCACCATAAGAAAATATTACTCAGCTTAACATGCTATACAACTTTAGTTTAGGTCATTTTATCGGTCATATAGAACTTGAACAAAAAATTTAACTTGGAAACAAATTTTTGTCATTACCCTTACGGAGAAAAACTTAGAAAAATTTACCGCTGCCCNAAAAAATTTAACTTGGAAACAAATTTTTGTCATTACCCTTACGGAGAAAAACTTAGAAAAATTTACCGCTGCCCCTTTGGTAGAATCCAACCGTATTAACCAATTGGTGGCTGAACTATGCTGTGTAACCTTGGTTATCACTTTCGGCAGTGAAAGTGAACCAGAAACAGACGTTTCCACGTTTGAAGATGTTTAATGTTTTAGTTGTGGTAAAGAGTTCGGTCAACCTTACCGGTAAGTTTTTTAGTCAGTCCGTGAAAATTTACGCACACGCAACGTAAAGTTTAGTTGGTCTAATCCCACTCAATTTTGGATTGGAGTTTTCCCGCTGCTCCTTGCTTAAACATAAGTCTTGTTTCACAAAGTAATTTGTAATTACATTACATTTGTATAAACTTTTACAAATTGCCAATTACAAATTACTTTCCCAAAATTATCAATTACAAATTACAATTATGCATTACAATATTGTAATTAGATTACGTAATGCGATTACATGTAATCTAATTACAAGTAATCTGCCCTGCTATGCACAATGAATTCTCACATTTGATCATCATTGTACCACAGTACTGATATCGGAAATTATGTTACATGCAAAACAAAATCTTACTTGCTGAGTTTACCAGCTATCCGCAGGAACTATCTTGATATAAAATTAGTATGGAACATAAGCAGTAATAAAGCGAAAAAATATTAATTGTTAACCACATCAGCATATATTGGAGGAGTTAAAGTGATGATCATGTACGTCTATCTACCCTACTACAGTAAAGTTCGGTTATAGTGAATTTGTAGGGACCGGCAAAATTTTTCAGTATAGCCCGAGTTCATTATATCCGTATAGTGAACGGATACTTCAATTTAATAATTGTTCATTATATCCAAATATTTCACTATAAATTCAGCTAAGCCGATTTAAAAAAGCACTGGATAATGGGGATTTGCTTGATACCATTTGATGAGCGCAGAATTCAACTTTGGATAGTTACATCGGCGTTGGCGTTTTATATTCTAAGAATTTGATTTTTGAATTTTAGCTAATTGCTTAAATGTAACCTAATTATATTTCAACACTTTTATTATTAACTTACACCACAAAATCTTTTGAAGTCTTCTTCAATTTTAGATTTTGATTTCAAAATAAGAGAAATTGTAGAGTTTCCAATCTTATATTTCTCACATAACGTTTGGCGAGGTGTGTTGGAAGACAAGTGCAGCAATGATATCGAATTTATCGTTTAAGGACAACGCAGTGCGGTTTTTGCCTGATTTTGTCATTGTGAATTAGTAATTTACTTAATAAACTAAAACTCACTCATAAGTCAATATGCAAGTCCGGTGCATAGATTGGCAGGCATAAAAGTATAAGGAACAGTAGTAGCAAATGGTCTCATTACGGAATTCAGACACATTTCACTATAACCGGACAAAATGACTCTCGGGACCGGTAGGTTTGGTTCACAAGGCCGGAAGTTCAGTATAGCCGATTTCATTATAGCCGGACTACTTAACACATAATCTCCCATTTGCTTGGCAGCGACCGGACAGTGTGGTTTGCTATAGCCAGAGTTCTGTTATAGCCGGAATCACTATAGCCGAACTTACTGTATTATCAATGTTAAGATGCATCGAGTGCTAATTCATCATTTTGCAACTATTTCTGCTTGCTACCTATCGTATACTCGTATTGTTTTTTAGCATCATTAACAACAATTTAAACTAATCCTCGAGATTCTCTGATTGTTTCAAATCTGACGTTGCTCCAACCTTGATGAACCTCATTCTAACTATATTATTCCAAAATTATTGTTTTACTTGATGTGCTAATGCCACTCTAACTACATACTACAAATTTCCTCTAAGTACCGACATTTGACAGCGATCAAGTACACTAACATTTGATTTTTATAAAAAATTTGGAGCAGATATTTTATTCTATTTTGATGCTTAAGATACAACAATGAGACTAATATCTTAAATTCCGGTTTCACCGTGGCAGAATTCTTTCCACGTAAGCAGCATCTGTCCGTCGTGTATTTCTTACAATTGACAAAAAAATTGTTGCACTTTCTCCATGTATTGGAGCGCCGGGAGCATTGTAAATACGAAAACATAATATTCAGAAAATATCCCAAAAAATTCATAGCATAATTGAAAAATATGATTTATTGTTCATATTTTTAGAAATTTTACAGAGATTTTTGTTAATACAAATGACGAAAGTTTCTTTTAAAATGTACGCCAACAAACCGTGAGAAATATACTACCTCCAAATAAAAAACTTTAAGGTATTTGCATATTCTTTCTTGTAAGCATTCAGTTTGAGTGCTTTTCAGAAGTGTTAAAGTCGAGGCCACTCGGAAATGAAGATCAAGAAATTCTGTATAGAAAAAATNGGAGGCCACTCGGAAATGAAGATCAAGAAATTCTGTATAGAAAAAATCAAAAGTCGGCAAAAAACTCCTTGCTCGCTTTGGATCAGTTAAGTGAAATTTTGGATTAGATGAACCCATTTATTCAGTTTGATATAAAAAATCTAAGAAAAAGAAAGAGAGAGAGTAACATGAATAAGCATGAATTTAGCAAACAGACTTAAAATTTTCATAAATGAATGTTAGTAGTGTAATGTTAGATATTCNTGAATAAGCATGAATTTAGCAAACAGACTTAAAATTTTCATAAATGAATGTTAGTAGTGTAATGTTAGATATTCTTTGAATGAAACAAAAAGTGAATATTATTTTTAAAGAGCATAAAAGTAAGATTTTAATTTACAATTAATACACTAACAAATTTAAAAAAATGTTAATTGAATTAATTGTAGATTGTAAATTATTTTCTTACTATCCAGATTTTAATTCAAAATTTTGTCTAATGAGTTGAATATTTCTGTATATATTTCTGGATACATTTATGGGATTTTAAGTATCTAACTATCTTCTATACTGTGCTGAAATAAATGAGCCCTCCTTACCTGACGATGAATGACCCACGAAAGAGGAAAAAATCTTATCTAATGGAAAGCCTCAATTGAGTAGTTTTGAGATTGAAGCAACTTTTCAATATATGGTTGTGTAGCTCAAATGGTGAAAGCAATTCCCGTAATGGATAAACTTGGGATCATACCCCACCTTGGCTAAATTTTTGTGACACTCTTTGTCTCAAGCTCCAAGTCTACCAAACCATTCTGTAATTTTATTAATGTATCTGGGATACATTACTTAATACATCTTGGATGAATATTCTGTACTGTGGTGTCTTATAAAGTAAAGCTAATAAAATGATTTAAAATTCAATGTTGTATGACGGAGGCATAAGAATCTGTTTCAAAAAATAGTGTACATTTGTACATCAAAATTCTCATTTTAATTTTTTCAATCGAACAAAAACATTTCGGCAATTAATCTCACATTTTTGCTAAACAATTTATTGTGATCTGTATTTCCTCGGAATCTTTGAAATACCACGACGTTGATATAGGTTTAAGAGCCCGTCGTACTTGTTAGTTACTACTTCCTGTGTTTTAAATGATTGGTCAGCTAATCCAGGTTCTCAATTTTCATTCAAAAGATGAATTAATACAAATTCAATATAGCTAGACAATAAAAACGGTCAAAATAAACCATTACACAAAATTTAAAAAGCATAAATTTTGAGAATTTTAAAACTTTTTTCATAGTCAAGGATATGGACAACTAGGTCATCAATTGTTTAATCTTTTTTGTGTGCAATCAGTTGTAAATTATGCACTCTACGTGTTTTCGAAATTTATATTTTATCAAAAATTTTAAAATTTGTTAGAAATCTTATTCAGAATGGTTTGCCGTTTCGTTTTTACAAAATTCTGATAATAGGAACATCTATTTGATTTCGAAAGCTGGATATTTTCAAAATGGTTTTGCTCTTAATATTTTAATTTCTTAATTTTATAAAAAAGTTTTATAATCAATTTTTGATTTTCCACAAAATGATTTTGCAAAAATTTCGCTTTCTTATTTGAACGCGCTATATAATTTATGTATAATGTATAGTCGACGATCTATATAATATATATTATATAATATGTTCCACCTGACAGTTTGATGCAGATTTTTTATTATAAAATTTCTATTAACTTTTATAAATTTTACAACCATTATTGATTGATTACTAACACGAAGTTTCTATTAACAGTAATGAGAAACCATAAATATATTATCTAAAATTTCGATGCAAGGCTGTGACTTAATCACAAAGCATTAAATCTATACAACCACTAAGTAATTACTCAATTTCAAGGTTCAGTAGGGCAGATTTGATGATTAATGATGATTTATCAAACCATAAGTTATCTAATAAAAGAAAAGTGACTTAACAATAACAAAAAAAAATCACGCAATAGTGACACCAGACAGTTGGGATCATCAGAAGAAAATGTTTGAATGCCTATTGGCCAGAAGAAGAGCTCGGAGTCGTTTCCAAACTTCATTGTTAGAATTTTCTTGCAAACTATTCTTTATTCTTTCATCGACATTATTATTCACAATTAATTGTTGCTCATTGTTTTTAAATTCATTTGAATTTGATCCTGAGTTGACAACATCTTCAATCTTTTGTTTTGCTAAGAAATTAGTCCTCGTCGGATGTATTGTTGGTAGCTTGTACCTATAGTTGATATCACCCAGTCGTTGTTGATGATACTGATAGATTGGTAGTGATTTCTTTGTTGTAGTATCATCTATTGTTTCAAAAATTTGAATATCATTTTCAACAATAGCACCATGTTGAGGGTATTCACTACACCAAGAGCGGTCTTTTGCCATATATAATCCCTTGTTGCATTTGCATGTGGCTCGACCATTAGTCCATAAACAATAGCTATTGATTGGACATTCATGATCTCCGATGTATGAATTACATTCAGTTCCTATTAAACCCACACAGCGATTTCTCAAAAGGTCAAAGACCTGACGTTGTGGATGGAGACATGCGCACTTCCGATCTGAACCACACCATAACCATTTACTATAGTCACACCAATTTTCAGGTTCACAAAATTCACCTTGTTTCAACCGTGGATCACTAGCACTCAACTGACACAGAAGTATCACTAATACAAATGGTGATAACTTGACAACTTTCATTTCCAGTGATGATAAATTTGTTACTAGCAAATAGTACCGACTCAAAAAGTTGTAATTTGCAAAAAATGAATAAGCAAACAATGGTGAAGTAAAACTTTAGATAAATTGTCCTCTGCAGTGTATTTACCGTAGTTGAAGGATTATTTGCTCTAAGCAGTTATTGAAATGGTAAATAAAAATTGTGTTATGAAACAAAAAAAAAACCTGCTTATTATATAAAGACCAGATATTCGCACGAAATACAAGAAAAGTTTGTGAAATTAACCAAGTGAAGGACAATGTCAGCTACAATGAGAGTCAAGTTGAGACAAAAAAGTTGAAACGAGTAATGAAATCATAGTTGAAAATTTTTAGCGTTAATTAATGAATAAAATTTAAACTTTTGAAATAGTTCGACTTTTTGTTTTTCATTTTGCATTTAGATTGTTACAATTCACCACCCGTAGTGTTCAAGATGTCATAAGAAATTAACTTTTCACTACCTTGAAAGTATCAATTCATCTTGGTATTATAAAATATTCTATTGTTCTTTATGTTATTTAATAGCTATATTTATTTTATAGTGACTACTCACTGTCCCATTCAAAAATTTGTAATCGAACCGCATCCAAGTTGCACCGAAACTTTGTTCTTACCTCTGTGTGTATTGATAATTCTACTTATTAATAATTAAAATTAATTTTTATTTTGCTTGATGGTAGTTATTATGGTAAAAATAACGTTTTGAGAATAAAGTCATTATAGTGGCACAATATAAATTACTTTTATTTTATTTCATCTATTATTTTATAAAATGATATGATTTATAGTTGGTAAAGAAAGTGTAAGTATAAGTTCAATAATTTGAATGAAGTTTCCGCTCAGCTCAGGAAACTCATCCAATTTATTTATAAAAAACAGTGCAAAATATAATAGAAACTAATAAAAAATTAAGATATTCGCTATAAAACCTATGAAAAATTAGAAATCCAATTTAAAAAATTTTTATGATAAAACATTTAAAAAATTTTAAATATCTAAATTGGTATGAGAAAACGTTTCGAAATTTAATAATAACAAAATCAGTTTCTCAGAACAAATAAACCTAACGAACAGACTCAAACCTTCAAAAAATTGTTGAGTACACGGAAACTAAAAACAAACTTTTCGGAAGCAGGAAATACCACAAAAAGTGAAAACTCTGAATAGGGCAAAAAATAGTATAAAATCTATTATTCTGGATTTTTAACACCACAAATAATATATATTGTATTACAAATTATTTATTAGTTGGAATAACTGTCTACCCTTAAAAATTCATGAATAATTATATTATAAATAAATTCAAACCGGTGATAATTTAATTTATATTCAAAATATGGGTCAGCATTGTACATATTCGTCAAAATCTTTTTCCATTTAGTGGTTAAAGTTTTGCGGTTGTGATAAGTTGTATTATATTTAGGATTCGAAGATAACATTCCTCCAATGCGGCGACAAGATTAAATATCAATCTGTGGAAGGAAGTATCTGCAGCTTTGCTTAGAAAATGAAGCACTGTTTTGAAAAATACGTGTATGCATAACTTGTAGTAATTACTTACAATTCTCTGCCATTATAGAAGTAATGCTCAGCAAAACAACTGAAAACCAGGAGTAATGCCTACATACGTACAGGCACATGAAGAGGATGCTGGAAATAAATACTGATTGAGGTCTGATTATATAATCCTTGATCCGTAACGTAAAAAAAGTTGATTAGGTATAAAAAATTAAAATCAGGTGGTTTTATATAAATATGCTGGTTTCTTGCCAACCCTTCAATTACACCCATATGGTGGACAGCATTAGCTCCTTTACACTCAGATCCAGCCACATGGGTTTGATGAAGTGATTTAATTAAAAAGGGGACTTTCAACTTTAAACTAAACAAACTTATTTTTTGGTTAGACAGATTTGTTTTTAGTTTCCGTGTATTCAACACTTTTTTTAAGTATGAGTCTATTCATTAATATAGTTTTTAACTTTGCAAAAAATTTGATTTTATTATATTAAATTTTTTCGAGACGTATGCTCATACCGAACTAGATGTTTAAAATTTCTAAAAGTTTTATCAAATAAATTGTTTTGAATTGGATATTTGACTTTTTATGGTTTTTATAGAGAATATTTTAATTTGAAACGAAAAGAAATGCTGGCATCCCAAGTCACGAAAGACCAAGCATCTAGTGTACTTGCTCACTCCAGACGTTGAGCTCCAATTTTTATTCATACTGTATCAAAGACTGTTGTGCGCCCAACTATAGAGATTTATTGGGTCCTATGCACAGAGGATCAGCGGGTAATGCTAATATATCAGAAAATTGAAATGTATAGAGCAAAGGAAGACTTACGGAGTAATGGCGGTCTAAAGGGGTCCGCAGAAATATGTACACATCTAGGAAGTGAGTTAGATGTGAGTTAGCATGAAGTGAGATCGGGGGTTTTAACTCTCTAATTTTTTATACACGGCTTTTGCAGTTAACACTTTCTTCATGTGTACTTATTTCTGCGGACCCCTGTATACGAATCCCAATTGTAGTAAACTCTAAAAAATAATTTTAAAAATCTTCAAAATATCTTAAATTATTAATTTTAGTTTTTGCAGTTATTTGTTTGGTGTGACGAAAAATCGACTCAAAACGGGTTTTGTGGTAAGCTTATTAGGTAAACGTTTTAATTCAACTTTCTTGCGTCACCTATATGAGTCTCGGTTAGCTAAATTTTTGTGAATGCGGTATCATTATATTTACCTTCACACTCTCTCGTGATCTTTTCTTTTCGATCCTCTATTTCTGTATGATCAACTAGCTTGTTTCTATATTTGTTACCTTGACACATATATGATTAACTCACAGATGCACTTCTAAGCAAGAATTTACCTCGGCGAATGTAAAGAATCTAAGAGTACAGTGGACCTCGGCTATTACAAATTTTTAAGGACCAGGAAATTCGGTTCATAACACCCGATGTTTATTATAGCCGAATAATGAACAAATATAAAATTTAAAGTTATATTCATAACATCCGATGTTTTTGAGTTTTCTTAGTTCAATTATTTTCTTTTTCTAGAGTCTGCTACCTCACAATCTAAATAAATCAAGATTTTAGTTGAACAGGAAAAAAGCATAAATAAAACTGTGTTGAATGCCTTCAGAAGTCTGCAATGCTAGTATTTAGTTTCGATTTAGAGATGCTGTAATAGTGGATGAAAAATAATAGATAATTANTATAAATAAAACTGTGCTGAATGCCTTCAGAAGTCTGCAATGCTAGTATTTAGTTTCGATTTAGAGGTGCTGTAATAGTGGATGAAAAATAATAGATAATTAAAATTTGACAATTGTCTTATTTTGTTCAATATGTCATTGAATATTAGGAAAACGTTGGTGCAGTGATTCAAAACTTCNGAATATTAGGAAAACGTTGGTGCAGTGATTCAAAACTTCAATTTTTCATTCATTAACAACGCATTTTATTATATTTGCATGACTATTTCAACAAATTAGGGTCTGGTTCATCTCTCACAATGGTGAAATAAAGGGTAGATCGCAAAATATGGTTCATTACACCCGAGTGTTCATTTTAACCGAGTTCATTTACTGGCTCCAAAAGTTGTAATTAAACGGTATCTCTAGGCAGGGACAGGCGGTTCAGGTTCATAATAACCGTGTGGTCACATTACATCCAAGTCATAATAGGCGAAGTCCACTGCAGTTCGTGATTGCTAGAGAATATATTCTCCGTTTATGCCGTCGTCTATTTCAACTTTGAAGCATTTGTTAATGTCGTCTAATGAAAGTATTTATTACGAACAAAGCTTATGAGAAGTAGTAGGGTATTATACTATTGTTGTTCGCGTCTGCAACACCCTACCTCTATACATTTGTCGTCTGCCTGACAAGAATCACGGTGCTATTCATGGAATCAGACGCAGACTATCGATGATGTCGATGGATATCTGAATTCATCACAAGCGTAACAAGAAAGTTGAGTCTATAATGTGAANCGAACAAAGCTTATGAGAAGTAGTAGGGTATTATACTATTGTTGTTCGCGTCTGCAACACCCTACCTCTATACGTTTGTCGTCTGCCTGACAAGAATCACGGTGCTATTCATGGAATCAGACACAGACTATCGATGATGTCGATGGATATCTGAATTCATCACAAGCGTAACAAGAAAGTTGAGTCTATAATGTGAANCAGACTATCGATGATGTCGATGGATATCTGAATTCATCACAAGCGTAACAAGAAAGTTGAGTCTATAATGTGAAATTTGAAATTTGTGCGGTCTATACATGCGTTATTATAAATGAGCTAAGAAATGATTTGTCTAATTTGTAAATGATTTGTCTAACAACTTGATTTACCCATGTAATAACAGTCTCTAATGTTGATTTTTAAGCATATTCTATACCTAAAAATCATTCAAAAAGTTTCAATTGCTTATAAGAATATAGTTCAACCATAGTTACGANAGCATATTCTATACCTAAAAATCATTCAAAAAGTTTCAATTGCTTATAAGAATATAGTTCAACCATAGTTACGATACTATTTCAAATATCTGCTCAATTATCAGCCTTCTCTTCTATACAGATCTATCAAANTACTATTTCAAATATCTGCTCAATTATCAGCCTTCTCTTCTATACAGATCTATCAGAGTTGCAAAGCAACTATTTGCAGTCAACATCTTAGTTACCAATAGTTAATGTCGCAGGTTGTTAATATTACATATGTTCTCGGCTACCTGTTATATACATAATTTGGTTTGGTCTACAAGTGCTTCAACTGTTACTATGGTTTATTGTATATAAAAGTTTAAAAAAAATTGAAATGAAGAGATTTCTGGTATCAACCTGGTTCTATCGTATGTACTTTTGGATGGGACGCTAGGTAGTACAATCTACAGATAATAATTTAGGATCGCATAAAATAGCTCATTTATATGTCACTCATTATATCATATAATTTATACCAATATATCTTCATTAGTCTCATAATATTAATTAACTGTCAACTATTTCGAAGTTATTGTATTATTGGCTTAGGAGAGGCAAGAAGTAGGTTTAAAAGAATAAATGCAATTCAAATTAAGAAATTTCCAGAAAGTAAACAAGTTAATTAGTATCTGGCATATGCGTTGTGTATCACCCATGCTCAAGGTTAGTTATAAATTATCATGCAGAGATTGAGACAATTGAATGAGATGTAAATTAATACGTATTTGAAATTTGTTTCTTGTAAGTCACAAGTACCAAGATTAGACGAGAATTAATTGAATTGGAAATGTCAATGTCAAATGAGAGTTGTAGAGAACAATAATTTTCAATTGGAGTTATCAGATCATGCAAAAGGTTTGTGTGACATTAAAAAAAATGTGTGTCATGCAGGGAATTATTGTTACCAATAGTCCCGATACGTATTGTGTTTGTTGTGTTGTGGATTACAACAAAATTTGAGCAAAATAATTAGACCGAGGAATGCAACAATAAATAGGACTAAAGCTGGATGGCGAAATATATAAATTGATTCAAATGAGTCATTGTTCTTATTGATTCGGAAACAAATTGGTGCTACATTCTCAAAAATATCATCTAGTCGATACTCCGATTTAAAAAGAGGCAAGTATCCATAAACCTGTTTAAAAATTATCATAACTTATACAAGATTGTTTTGGAATTAATGTAATTTGTTACCTCAGTAAAAAAATTAATACAATTGTCTCTTTCTTCAAAATGTGTAGGAATTTTCCAGAGTGGATCTTTCCCTTTTTCTTCCCTGTCACATTTTGGACATAGCCATTCATTGGTTGGAGTCACCTAAGAGAAAAAATATGTTTGAAATCATTTATTTTCAATTAAATTAAAATACAGTAAAACAAAAGATAATAGGAGTGAAAATTTCTACAGCTTTTTAATTGGTAATTTAATTTTTCTACGAATCATGACATCTGGAATCAAGTTGGAGAACTAAANTTTCTACAGCTTTTTAATTGGTAATTTAATTTTTCTACGAATCATGACATCTGGAATCAAGTTGGAGAACTAAAACTTGATTAGTTAGGTTTTCACAACCAAAAACCTGAGTTGATTCAACCTAAGAATAAAACCTATTATAATTTTCTTAAATGACTTCAAACGTCATAATTTCTTGAGAAATTTAAAAAATTTGAAAAAGTTCTGTCAAAAAATAATTTAAAGGTGGATGGATTTAGAAACCAATTTACCGTTTGGTTTTAAAAACCTGGATATAATACTTGTCGTTCAGGTGGTGAAACTAAACGATTTTTAGTACTTAAGCCAATTATTGTTTTGTTATAAGTACATGTAATGATTGATACCAGAAGGTGACAAAGGTAGCTTAAAAAGATTCCATGGTTTTGGAATGACTTGAGATTTTTAGAAAATAGGGTTTAAAAGGCTCATGGGGACAAACTAAATATAAGTATTATTTGTCCCAAAGTCTAGTTAAAAATTTGTTAAATCTAGAAATTCAATTTTTTTTTCAGTTTTTCTGGTATTANTATTTGTCCCAAAGTCTAGTTAAAAATTTGTTAAATCTAGAAATTCAATTTTTTTTTCAGTTTTTCTGGTATTATGGAAAATTATTCAGCAAATTTCTTTAATGAAAAAAAAAATAGATTCCTTTTATCAAAGTAAATGGAAATCGACAGCCAAATAATTAAGGTCATTTAAACATTTTTTGTCCCTCTGTGGCTTGATGAAGCGTAATTTTACTTCAATTACGAANAAATAATTAAGGTCATTTAAACATTTTTTGTCCCTCTGTGGCTTGATGAAGCGTAATTTTACTTCAATTACGAAAACAAATTGCAAATATTGCAAAACGGTGAAATAAATTTCTTGTGCCGGAAGCATTACGTACAATATATTTGACCCATATTTGAACAATGTTGACGTTGGTATAGGAAATCTATTTACCAAATTTCATGCCAATCAAATTGAACATCAAGTATTTATCATACACAAGTATGTCTCCCACTGATGCCAGAACTACTTATACAAATCACTTGACGTAAGGATAAAAATTTGTTCAGTTTGACTACACTTGGAATGCATTCATCGTTACCCAGTATTTTAAAAACCGAACGAAAAAATGGGTTTCACGTGACCACTTGAAATTTTTGTAATCACGTTTAATGATTTAATCACAAAGGACATAGTCATACTTAAAGTTGGTAAGAATTTGTTAGATTTGGCTAAATTTTTGTATAAAAATAACTAAGACCTGAACATTTATTTAGTGGACATTGTTTGATTTGGACTTTTGTTTGGTTTTCAGAGGTTGCTGAAATTAACATATTATTTCAAAATGGGTGTGTCCAGATCCGGTTCAAACTTGGTGCAGATATATTAGGTTACTACGATCCTCAAAAAAAGTTTACACTGAAAATTTATTATTATTCTCATTTAGTTTGCCCTCCACTGTTGACTGAATTTTATACATGAACTCAAAAAAAAATGTATTATGGAGGTCAAACTTAGAGTCAATATAAAAAATTTTCTATTTAAACCGTATCCAAGATACTCCTGAGTACAACGATGCCAAGTTTGAAACAAATTGGACAGACGACCTATGGAATCACACTTGAAATTCATTGACCTCTAGAAATCGAATCGAAACATTGAATATACTAAATATTGTTGAGTATAGTTTTGAGTATCCTTACACAAAAATTGGACCAAATCTGACAAATCCCGCTTGACAACGCTAACTGTGATTGGTTCTTTTTTATACCTTAATAGGAGCCTTTTGTGTTACATGTGATACAAGAAAGTTCATAGCAATATCTTCACAATTTGTTAAATTGTCTACCCTTTGCCGAATCACTTCTGGCATTTCGTATGTGTAGAGATTCATGTATTTTTTATGAAAAAATGCCAAACCTGCAAAAAAAAAAATTTTTTTTTTAATATTTTTTTTTTCAAAATTATTACAATTTTTAAGAAAATTGAGAAATATCTACCGGTGAGAACAAGGGAAATGACGCAAGGATGTGGATCATATTCCCACCGACCTCCTTTCCAAACAACCCCTCGACCTGGAAATCCAACAATTCTGTCACGAAATTCTTGCCAAACTCTGTATCAATAACAAAAAAAAAAAAATTTTTTTTACTGTATTATCAAAGCTTTTAATAGTTAGTAGATTTCTGTTTAAAAAAAATTCTTTGTTACCTAAATGCAAAAAGTAGACTTTCGTGTGACGGAAACATGTCATCATCCATACTTAATATTGCTTCCGTTTCTATAATTTCTAGTGGTAAAAATCTATTGTTCAGACTATTCCTTCCGTTTGTGAGAATCTAATATTTTGATAAAAAATATTACAAAATATATAACTAAAATGAATAATTTTAATCNAATTTTTTTTACTGTATTATCAAAGCTTTTAATAGTTAGTAGATTTCGGTTAAAAAAAAATTCTTTGTTACCTAAATGCAAAAAGTAGACTTTCGTGTGACGGAAACATGTCATCATCCATACTTAATATTGCTTCTGTTTCTATAATTTCTAGTGGTAAAAATCTATTGTTCAGACTATTCCTTCCGTTTGTGAGAATCTAATATTTTGATAAAAAATATTACAAAATATATAACTAAAATGAATAATTTTAATCAAATTCAATTGTATTAGGATTACCTTGTATGGAAAATTGACTGTTGGCCATTTGAGACTAGAATCTGGAGGTTTTTCTCCATTCCATATGACTAATACCTTACTAAGTCTAGGGAGTCCGGTCAAATGCTCTAAAGAACTAATTACCTCAGAAGTTCGTTTCCAATGTGTTAATAAAATAATTGTAAATTCTTCATCATAGGACTTGCTACTATTGGATTTATCATGTTCCACAGAATTGAACGGAATTGTAAACAAATTCTCTGATTTTTTCCAATCAATTGGTTCTAGTTGTGAAACTGGTTGAGAAACTATAGCGTTCAAGTCACCATATTGAATACCGTCCAAATTAGTCTTAGCAACTTTTTCTTGAAAAATAGGCTGTATATATAAAAAAATTATCAAAATGAGTTCAAAATTACCAAAAATTTAATATCATTAAATGAAATTTGTGAAATTTTTTTACCAGTAGGTTAGTGCCACTGTTTTGAGTTCCAAAAATTCGAAGTAAGAAGAAAATTAACACTAAAATCACTAACACAGATATGGTAAAAATTGTTTTCTGTCTCATTAGAAGCATAGTTGCTGATGGACTACTGGTTTCATTTTATGTAAGTAAAACTATCAGATATTTAGCAATTTTAGATACTACCCACAAACACTAGAGATTTGAATCTCTTAATGGTGAAATTAGTCTAAAGTTTTGTAATTTCAATTGCAAATATGTACCTAACTGTATATTTTTTGTAATATAAATTCAGAAGAATTCGTTAAAATTAAACGTACAAAAAATTATGAGAAAATCAACTTGTAAATTGAAACTTTAGTTTCAAAATTACTAGGAAAAAGAAAAGTCACAACAAAACGAAAATCGATAATTCCAGAGTTCAGGGTTTTTTCTCTACTCGAGTCTCAATAGTGACAGAAGTTGTTGGAAATTTTAATTCACTTGAGAGTCGTTTTGAAAGAAATGAGTTTCAAGTTTCAAAAAATTGCTCAGCTAGTTAAAAATTTAATTTTACTTTCTGTGTAAGTGGTTTCCACTGATTAATCAAGAGATTTGTTGGTGCTTGTGGTTATAGAATGATAATAAACTTTTTCAATATCAGTTGACATTTGGCAACCACATAAGCTTAGTTTGATATTGTAACTTTATAGAATTTTGACTTTGTATCATATTTTGATAAGTAAAGGTCAGCTCTTGGGAAAATTTTAAACTGTTCTAATTCCTCAGACTGGTGAAATTGTACAGTACTCATTCGACTTTAATATGAAAGTTTTACATGATCATCACAACTTTTTCACTATCATTCCATAGCAGTAGGATTGTGAGGGGTTAATTCGAGATTAATAGAGTGTAGACGAAAAAAGTAGTATATATTTTAACCCTCTAGCTAATTTCTTGGTGAATGCCTATACACGCGTTTTACATTTTTTTAGCGCTCAGAATTTTAAATTATAACTAGCTTATGAACAATAAATTTTTATTTAGTCTATGCTATACTTCTTCAAATCNATATATTTTAACCCTCTAGCTAATTTCTTGGTGAATGCCTATAGACGCGTTTTACATTTTTTTAGCGCTCAGAATTTTAAATTATAACTAGCTTATGAACAATAAATTTTTATTTAGTATATGCTATACTTCTTCAAATCTATATTTGAAAATTATGTTGCTACAATATGACCCAAAAATTTAGAAAAAAGGCCNATAACTAGCTTATGAACAATAAATTTTTATTTAGTCTATGCTATACTTCTTCAAATCTATATTTGAAAATTATGTTGCTACAATATGACCCAAAAATTTAGAAAAAAGGCCTGGCTTGAGTTGACTTAGGACCACAGTAAACTTCGGATAAAACGAAGTTCAAGGAACCGAAATATTTGGTTCGTGGTAGCAAAGGTTCGGCTTAAGCGTAAGCCGAACACACAACTTGGGGAATAATTTGTTCGTCTTAGCAGAGGTAATCTTAATTTACCATTACTTTATAATAGTAATTTGTTGTGGAGTCCAAAAATGACTAAAAATATATCATTGGTTCATTTTCTGTAGTTATTTCAACGTTTGAAAAGTTATTCAAAAGAAGTTATTCATTAAATTTTGTAAAAAAATAGTTGAAGATTCTTTAAAAATTGATCAATTAATTGGTGTTGGTGTTAACAGAGGTAAAAAAAAACATGTGCCTGATGGACTGGGACCACGAACAGGCGTTCGTGGTAGCCGAGAGTTCAGCTTAACCGAGTTCGGCTTAGCCGTTCCATTTGTACACAAATTCCCTATTTCAGGGCGCGGACCGGACCACCTTATGCGTGGTAACCGAGGTTTACTGTAATACGTACCTAATCAGAAAGTTTGTTGTAGAGTAGCCAACCAATAGAAAAAGTTGTACTGTATTCGACACAGTTATAAGACCATACGTTATAAGACCATATATTCAGTAGGATCAGAACGATACAGATGACGTCATTTTTTAAAGCTGTAGTTTTGACGTCCCAGGACGTCGTTTTTGGAAATCAAAGAAAATTTGATCCTACCGGAACGTCAATAGTGCCGTCCGAAAGATGATTAAAAATTTTTTTACTTGCACGTCCTTTGCCAACTAGCTTGAATATGGTGTTATTTTTATTGGATTCTAAATAATATTTATTTACAAAACTTAGTTGGCATTAGACTTGCAACCTCTTCGGTTCTGAGTCATTGAACTTTGACCTTCCATTCTTGTATAACCAATACGATATATTGCGATATATGTATTTGTTTCAATTCAATAATTCAATAATTCATTTATATAGTTTTTTTTGGAAATAANAGCTTGAATATGGTGTTATTTTTATTGGATTCTAAATAATATTTATTTACAAAACTTAGTTGGCATTAGACTTGCAACCTCTTCGGTTCTGAGTCATTGAACTTTGACCTTCCATTCTTGTATAACCAATACAATATATTGCGATATATGTATTTGTTTCAATTCAATAATTCAATAATTCATTTATATAGTTTTTTTTGGAAATAANATATATTGCGATATATGTATTTGTTTCAATTCAATAATTCAATAATTCATTTATATAGTTTTTTTTGGAAATAAACATTGAAATAAAAAATTTTTTAATTATAAAAATAATTTATTTAAAATTAATTATATATTAACATTTATTTCACAAGTTATTGCAAAACTAAGAATTTGACGTCATGTATGACATCCTTGTTTATAATAGACGACGTCCGGATGGAATACATGATGTCCGCACATAAGCAACAGTACGACCAATGCTAGTGTGTTGTAAAAGAATAAATATTTTTGTTATAAATATTTAATTTTGAGATATAAATAATTTTTTTTTACTAATTTTTATTTCTTCTTAAATATTCTTATTCAATTTGTCCAAACTATTGATGAAAAGCATGGGAGATATGCGCTCATTTGGAAAATAGTTATTTTCCCTGAATCCTCCATTCTAGATGATTGATTTAAGTTTCACAATATGAAACAAATTATAACAAATAATTAATTTGTGATAAGTAGAACTATTGTAAAATTATCGGTTTCAACCTACGCCGCTCATCCACTATCTGAGGTTAACCTAAATTGAAAAACCGTTCACAACTTATCTGTTCGAGGTTAACTATCCACAACGACGTAAGAATATAGAGCCGATATACATAAATTAATAAACTTAATAATTGATTTAAATTTTTTTCATATCATCCGTTTTTTCAAACCAATTAGTTATTTCTTGTTATTGCATACGTATACTGTAGAACGAAAANGTTCGAGGTTAACTATCCACAACGACGTAAGAATATAGAGCCGATATACATAAATTAATAAACTTAATAATTGATTTAAATTTTTTTCATATCATCCGTTTTTTCAAACCAATTAGTTATTGCTTGTTATTGCATACGTATACTGTAGAACGAAACATGAATCAGCTCTGAGCACTACTGTCACCAACTTGTTTTCCGTCAAAATTTCATTGCCAGCAACCAGCACTGAACTGAAGNCATAAATTAATAAACTTAATAATTGATTTAAATTTTTTTCATATCATCCGTTTTTTCAAACCAATTAGTTATTTCTTGTTATTGCATACGTATACTGTAGAACGAAAAATGAAACAGCTCTGAGCACTACTGTCACCAACTTGTTTTCCGTCAAAATTTCATTGCCAGCAACCAGCACTGAACTGAAGNCAGCTCTGAGCACTACTGTCACCAACTTGTTTTCCGTCAAAATTTCATTGCCAGCAACCAGCACTGAACTGAAGTTTTTCAATTATGTCAATTTATTTACAACAATGAAATTCGTATAGTTTCTTGAACTCATGAATCTCTCCGCTAACAATTTTAATAATTTCAATTAAATGCTTGCACACTCAGATTAAATTCATATTCTATTTTTATAATTTTTACAACAGAGGCGGGATTTCAGCACTCATTGCCGGATCCACCAACGGAAACAAAATCAGGGACCATTGCTGGACCGGTCGTGGCCCACTTGCTATATTTCACTTTACCGTTTATTTGCCAAATCCATCCGGTAATACAGCCGTTCATGGTACACTAATATGCCAACTAATGCCGTTGAAGCAAAAAAATACACATTTTTTTACATGAATATTAAATTAACAGAATAAAAAAAAAANCCAACTAATGCCGTTGAAGCAAAAAAATACACATTTTTTTACATGAATATTAAATTAACAGAATAAAAAAAAAATTAATAAAAAGTGAGGATAAATGTAACAGTAATAATGTCCTAAATCTAAATCTATTGAAAGTATTACACATTTCGCTTCTATTTCTTCAATGCCAATCTTCAATATTTTGGAGGACACGCTTTTGACTGAAAATAATCTTACTTTGCCACTAGAGCAGGGATAATGAGGCATCTCCTCCTTTCTTCGAAAGCACTTACACGCCATTTCATTGCATTCTTCAATGTCTACAATAATAAGTAATACGATTGTCTTTTGTGATGAAACAATTGTCTCCAGAAATTGAAGCTTAGCCTAAAGTCAGTCAATATATAAGCCAAAATGACTCAGCCTTTTTTGATAAAACCCTTCTGAATTTTGTGTCATGTTCAGCACTTACTGATTCAGATTCTTTAATAATAATCCTGTTCACAACATGCGTTTTAGCGTCTGCATATAATTTTCGAATGAAAACGCGCTAATATTGTCCANCTGAATTTTGTGTCATGCTCAGCACTTACTGATTCAGATTCTTTAATAATAATCCTGTTCACAACATGCGTTTTAGCGTCTGCATATAATTTTCGAATGAAAACGCGCTAATATTGTCCAGTTTTGCAAATCTCAAACAGTCAACNTTTAGCGTCTGCATATAATTTTCGAATGAAAACGCGCTAATATTGTCCAGTTTTGCAAATCTCAAACAGTCAACTGCTAAATGCAACAAAGAATGAGCATTGTAGAATATGATCTCATCACAATATAATTTATCAGCTTTCTTTACAAAACGGAGAAGCAACTGCGAAGCTAATTTATTTCATCCACATTCACAGTATTCGACTCGCCGACAAAAATTAAAATGGTTACGGTGCCTTGTAAGTCAAGAAACTGAGTTTAGAAATCAAGTGGAACCAAAACCTTTAAAGTGACTGCGTCAGTGTAAAGCAGAAATTGCCTCAACTATTACTTTAAAATGGTCAATTTCCTTTAATGCCTTCTAATGAACGGAAGAAAGTAAATCACACGATAATTTTTTTTTATAATTTGAGTCATTCATTTGTGACTCCCGTGAAGTCTACATTTTTTAAATTCTGAAAGAACAACAGTACGTCATTTTTAAATATCCTTACACTGACGAAACTTTTGTAAACTGTTATAATAATACGAACCAGAAATTTATCTCGCATATAAAGCTTCTAAAAGAAATAATGTGCATTTGAATGAATATGAAATGGATTTACTCGTAAAATCACGTCGTTCTTGTGAGCCTCTAGTAATTGAAGTATTCAAGCTTTCTTCGTGTAATTTCTATATTTGGGATTACCTCGTTCCCTAAATTTGAAATTCCTAGTGCAGAAAAACATATTGTTTTGTCAAGTCTAATTTAAAAAAATAAAATTTTGCAATGTGAACTTCTTACCATGAAGTTAAGCATCCGGAATGTCCAGCTGTCCAAAATCTTCGTGACTCTCTTTCTACTTTACTACACGGTGAACTCTTGTTTCGTGTCACCAGCTCAGTAACGTAATCGTCTAAACGTGATGCTGGTTTCCGCTTTTTCAAAGTCTGTAGCTCAGTGTCCATGCTTTCAAGAGCTCCATTGTGGTTGACTAAGCTCCTGGAACAATAGGACAAACAAATTTGGTCAGTTCAGCACCTTGATATTTGGCCAATAACATTGCTGATCCCCTTCGCCTGAGTATGTTAGCCAGTTGGAAGGTAACTGCCTCCACTTCTGGAATAACACTGGAATAACAAAATTCAAACATGAATTTATTCTGAATCATAACTTTTGAAAAGGTGCACAAATTAGCAAGATTAAATTCCAATTAATTAAGCTGATTCTACGGACTCGGTTATTACTAGTGCACAAAATAAATCAAGGTTGTAATTTAAACGTTTATTTATATAATAGTGTATATTTGGGATGCAACTAGCCGAGTATTTGCTTCACTCGGCTCGGCTCACTAATATTTCAGCTCAGTTGGAACTCGCATGAGTTCGGAAGATATCAGCTCTGCTTGGCTCGTAGCTAAGGTCACTCGAGCAGCTTTTGAGTTGGCTCGTTAATCATAGTTTTGTCAAACTCAAAATATGCTTTTACTTTGACGCTGTGGTTATAAAAGTTGATTATGAGTGATACACATTGATATTCGTGAGCTCCTTATGCCTTAAGTAATCATCCTTTGTATCATTTTCTGCATACTCAAGAACGCCATGACTTGAACAAAGTACGTTGCATATCTTCAACTTTGTACTTGCAAACGAAGTTTGGAAATTACGAAAATAGATTTGGAAGCAGTAGTGAAATAAGTGGTACGCCGATTTATGTAAGCATGCATTTATGTAATGCATCAAAACTGAGTTAGCTGATTACTTCAGTTTATTGAAACAATTAACTAAATGTAGTAAAAAATAGCGAGGTTAAATTTTCGATAAATTAAGAATATTTTTGTGCACTCTTTATGGATAAATTTTAGCAATTTAAACTGAATTAAAAACCCAAAAATTTGTCGAGCTGGCTCACGAGTTATTCCGACTAAACGAGACAGTCAATATTGAATATTCCAACTCAGCATGGCTCGCGACTCGCTTTTTTTTATAAACGAGTTGAATTATTGTAGCTCAACTCAGCTCAAACTAGGCTTGTACGGTTAACTCACGTGCTATATTGGCTCGTTTGCATACATAGTGTATGTTTTAAGTTCCAGAAATGTAAGGCAAGATATCACACTATCTCTTTCAATACAACCAATACAACCAAGTTTATCATCAACGACCAAGTCAATGTTAGTGATGACATAAAAGAAGACCGCCGGAGAGCATTGTTTGCAAATTCAAGTCCTCATATGCATTACTCAAAAACAAGACAATGCATTTGTAATACATTTCATTTGTAATTCTAGCAATTGGATAGAAATAAAATTATAGCAATTATTAAAATAAGTATTTGTTAATCATTTGATTTTTAGTAATTCAGAAATTTGTCCAACTAGTGGGACATTTGTGTACCGGTTGTGATTTAATTCATGGACTAGTTCAATGCGCAACTCAGAAAAATATATCAAAACTGTAATTTCTGACTTTACAGCTGAAACCTAGACTAAACCAAGACAACTAAAACTTTCTCATAGGCTCAACAAAGTCAGACGCATAGATGGGCATACAAGCATATTAAATTAGACTCAGAAGTCTAATTTAATTGTACCGGGTAAAGCTGCTAATGACTCCTATTTTCTCCTGTGAGTCAGATGAACCAGTGACTCACATTCAAAAGAGTTTAAAAAAAATCAGCTACAACCTTTAAACAATAAAATTAAGGAGAATTAATTTCGACTCCAAATTTTTCTTATGCAATTAAGAGCAACATGCGTAAAGGTCATTTTTCGGCCTATGAGGGAACGGAAACTCCAAAATAAAATATAAAAATTTTAGGATATGAGATTCAATGTTAACAAAATGAAATATTTTATGCACCATTTGCTGAGATTCAACCTCAATAACAGTAGGGTTTAATTGTCGGCATGTTTTTAAAATAATTATTTGAAGTTTTTGACCTATCTAGATTACTTTTTTGAAATAATTTCTTATCAAAACTTTTCAAGAATATGGAATGGTTTCAAAAAAGTAATCTCACATCCTAAAATTTTTCTAATTTTTTCGCAGTTTCCGTTTCCTCATAAGTCGAAAAATGACATTTACGCTTGTTGCTCTTAATTTTATAAGAAAAATTTGGAGTAAAAATTAATTAATTTTCTTTAATTTTACTGTTTAAAGGTTGTTGCTATTTTTTTTAAACTTTTGAATGTGAGTCAATGAGTCACCTGACTCACAGAAGAAAATGGGAATCATTAGTCAGCCTTACCCGATACAATTAAAATAGACTTATGAGTCTAATTTAATATTCGTGTATGCCCATCTATGCGTCTGATTTTGTTGAAGCCTATAAGAAAGTTTTAATTGTCTTTTAGTTCAGTCTAGATTTCAGTTGTAAAGTCAGAATTTACAGTTTTGCTATATTTTCCTGAGTTGCGCAGTAAACTAGTCCATGAATTAAATCACAACCGGTAGCATGGTTAGACCTTCCTCCATTTATTCAAATCATAATATTGGTGAGCTATCTGAACCTGATTAACGAATCCCAAAAGGTAGCTGCCGCACATCAGCGACATATTTCTTAGGGGTCCCAGTTCCCAGTACCTGCCCACCCTCCAGTTGTAGGGGAGCCTGCCGCCTGACAATCGTGTAATAATTGAGAATAAAAATTTCTCAACACTGACTAACTTCTCTCATGGCTTATCATACAGCAAACAAGATCAGATTCGTTCAATCATGTTTAGACATGAAATCTAAGAAACGAAAAAACAATCCCTTGGAAACTAAAATTTTTTTCTAATGCCCGTTATACACGGGGAAAGAAAGTTTACTGTGAAGGAAACTTTGGAGGTTGAAAGTTTTCGTTTTCTGTTTCGGAAACATTTCTTCTTGCTTGGTTACACGAAGAAAGTTTATTTTATTAATTTTTGAATCGAGATATTTATCATGAAAATGCTCGCGTTCAACTGGCATTGCGACATACATGCGGGAGATGAGTTGAATTTATTTATTTATTCCCCCGCATGTTTTCAACTTGCCCCTACTTCCAAACAAATCAATTTACACGAATATAAAATCAGATATTTCTCAACAACTTTTCTCAAATTAGAGCTCGGTCCTATTTGAGGAAAGGGAGAGAAAATTTCCTGGAACAAGTTTTTAAGAAAAGTTTCTGATGTGGTTACATGGTAAAATTCGACTTTTCACGAAACTTTCCACCTTTGCAGATAGTTTCTTTCTCCGAGTATAACGGGCATAACAAATGTAAATGCAAGCCCGCACATAACTTTCTAACATTAAAGGATTTTAAAATACGAAAAACGACATAAGCAGCCATAGACATGTTTAACCAGAAAATGTTTTTATTCTTTCAGAAATGCAAGTGCGAAATACAACAAAATTTTTTATATTTACGGAACACTATTAACATCAAACGTAATGTATTAACTTCATGAACAAAACAAAATTTCATTTCTTTTCAAGTTTTAACTTTTCAATTTCTTCTTGCCATGTATATGCCATGTTCCGTCATAATTAATTACTTTATTGGCAGCACCTACTGCCCTGAGTCATGAAACGCTAACATTATTTGGGAATCATTATGAAATTATAAAATTTACTTGTATAGACAAATTCTTGCAACAATTTTATCATAAAATTAATAGTGTATGCCAACTTACACAACCTGTGTGTGTCTGTTACCCTATGCCGTTTTTGGTGAAANATCATAAAATTAATAGTGTATGCCAACTTACACAACCTGTGTGTGTCTGTTACCCTATGCCGTTTTTGGTGAAAGGCAGAGAAAATTAGTATCCGTTTTTTGTAAACATGCTGTACGTGTCCAACGTATTTTCTATAGATTTGGAGATTTGGCAGATGCGATACAAAGGGCATCTCTTCTTCCCGAGAGTTTTCAGATTNTGGCAGATGCGATACAAAGGGCATCTCTTCTTCCCGAGAGTTTTCAGATTTTGTTAAGACTATAAGAGATTTATTAGAGTTGAATGGATAATTAAGAGAGTAAAATTGATGCTCAAGAATTAATTATATTATCCTTTTCCTCAAATTCAGCAACCAATTAAGTTGCAAAACTAACAATGAACGAAGTTCTTATGCTTGAGACAGAATATACCATTTTAGCTAGTTCGACTGACATTAAAAATTTACAGGTTCAAATAAATTTATTCCAACTCTCCCGTATATATTCCAAAATCAGAACAGGGGAGCATGTATTGCTGCTGTTGATCTGAGGCTTATTAGTGAGAGAACACGGCTCACGAACTATATCAAATTTATTTAATAGTTTCCAACATATTCTTTCTAATTCCCCATTGGAATCCTTACACCGCAAACTCCTTTTCTAATCTTTTCGAAGGACTTCCATTACAAAATAATTAAAAATTTAAATTTTTTCAAAAATTTTATTTAAAACCTTTCTAATTTTCACAAAAGAGGGGTGGAGGGGTGGAGGTGTATTATTATCCGTGGAGGGCTCTTATGTTCAACAGAGGGCAAAAGGCTGGAGTCTTTTTATAGAGCAATAGAGCCATTTTGAACCCGTNGGGTGGAGGGGTGGAGGTGTATTATTATCCGTGGAGGGCTCTTATGTTCAACAGAGGGCAAAAGGCTGGAGTCTTTTTATAGAGCAATAGAGCCATTTTGAACCCGTATTTCTTGTACAATCCATTTATTTTGTTTTGTTTGTGTTCAGGTGTATTCAATATTTAATAAAGTAAACTTATTTAATCACAAAAACAGAATACTACTAAAATGAAAAGGGAATCGATTAGAAATTAACCGAAAATTATTGCCGGATGGATGGAACCCAGTAGGAGCTGTTGTAGGCAGACGCGGATAGGTCTTTGCTGAGTGGACTGGAAGGTGGAGGGGTCAACTTACCTTGAAGTGGTCTTTGCTGAATGGAGGGTGGAGGGATGGAGGGTAAAAATTAGCTTGGAGGGATGAAGGGGTGAAGGGCTGGAGGGGTGGAGGGGTCAATTTAGCTTGGAGGGGTGGAGGGGTTTTTGCTGACTGGAGGGNAGGGGTGAAGGGCTGGAGGGGTGGAGGGGTCAATTTAGCTTGGAGGGGTGGAGGAGTTTTTGCTGACTGGAGGGCGGAGGGGTGGAGGGCACATCCCGTGCCCATCTATGTTTCCCGATATCTCTTTTTAGAGCCTGGACTTAAATATTGTATAGGGATTATAGATGTTTGCGTATTCNACATCCCGTGCCCATCTATGTTTCCCGATATCTCTTTTTAGAGCCTGGACTTAAATATTGTATAGGGATTATAGATGTTTGCGTATTCACATGAAATATCAACGGAAAAGTTAGGTACTGCTTCAACACCTGTAATTAGCTTTCATGAGTCATAAGAACATCCAACTGCAATCACCGTATGCAAATCAAATGAGTAAATTTATACAATTAAAATTACAAAGTCCAAAACAACGAGCACCAAACATTTCATCTATTTCATGCCTTTCGGACGGACGGACAGACAAACCAATCGCATAAACCTCTCCAGTTTAGCTGTTCGCTGCTAATAATTGATTCATTTCTTATTATGCGCGTAAACACCTGAAAGTATCATGTGTTCAGCCGACAGTCTATCTGTCAGAGTTTTGGGCGCCGAATATTCGTTTTCATTTAGCATATTTATTCATGTCATATAGGTCAATACTAATAATCCCGTTGAAATTTTAAACACTTTGATAGCCCATTTGATCCGTCATATTTTACAAAAATAATTTTTTTTCAGAAACAATTTAAAATTTAATTTTTTAAATTTAAATTTAAATCCATATACTGCAGTGTCTGGCAAGATTTTGTCTTGTACTCATCTAAATTCTGTAGAAAAAAAAATTAAAAAACAAACAAATGAGATATTTTGCTGAACCCTGAAACTAAATTTGGAAGCTTTTTGGAGTGATGAGAAATGTTTGCAGATTAATTTGAAATATATGAAAATTATTTTGGACGTACGGTTTATACTTCTGGGATTTAGGAATTATTTGAAGGGTTTGGAAATAAATTTGAGGGATATACAAATTATTCGTGAANTTATACTTCTGGGATTTAGGAATTATTTGAAGGGTTTGGAAATAAATTTGAGGGATATACAAATTATTCGTGAACTTTTGGGATAATCTGGGACGTTCGGGAATAAATTTAGTAGATTTGGGAATAATTTGAGAGATTTAGTGATAAAGTTGGAAATTATTCTGGAACTTTGGGAATAAATTGGAGAGATTTAGAAATGATTTGGGAGGTCATCAGAAAGGTATCTATATTTTGAAACCAACTTAGGTTTGATAACATTTTCAGTGACATGTAAATTTATTAAATTTATAGAAAAATATTTCTTTTGAGAACAAAAACNTATACTTCTGGGATTTAGGAATTATTTGAAGGGTTTGGAAATAAATTTGAGGGATATACAAATTATTCGTGAAGGTTTGGGATAATCTGGGACGTTCGGAAATAAATTTAGTAGATTTGGGAATAATATGAGAGATTTAGTGATAAAGTTGGAAATTATTCTGGAAGTTTGGGAATAAATTGGAGAGATTTAGAAATGATTTGGGAGGTCATCAGAAAGGTATCTATATTTTCAAACCAACTAAGGTTTGATAACATTTTCAGTGACATGTAAATTTATTAAATTTATAGAAAAATATTTCTTTTGAGAACAAAAACNAGGTTTGATAACATTTTCAGTGACATGTAAATTTATTAAATTTATAGAAAAATATTTCTTTTGAGAACAAAAACTTTGTATTCAATTTTAGAAATCTGATTCGTGTTATATCAGTAGCCTCACCAATAAACTATAAATACAACTTTATTTTGTTTTAAAATCTGATCCAACCAAATAATTTTATAATGCTGTAAAGATTTACTTCGGTAAAGGTTTGATGGATTTTTGCGTTTAACTTTGCTCAGCACTACTATTAATATGCGATACATTTTGAATAGAATTTTGTATTCAACAATATTAAACTCAGACCAAAATTGGTGGATGTATTTTGCCGCATACAAGCAGTATAAGGCAAAGTTATACAACGCAGTGTGATTTCATCCTGTAGGATGGCTACAAGATANTGCCGCATACAAGCAGTATAAGGCAAAGTTATACAACGCAGTGTGATTTCATCCTGTAGGATGGCTACAAGATAGCTACAGGATGGAGCGGCGCCGGTTCTAGATTTACACAACACATCGAAAATTATACAAGTTGGCTTTCCAAAACCACAACGTTAGATTATTATAATTAAGTACATAATAAGTCGTCCTAACCCTAATAAATTATGATGGTGTCAGGATCACGTCGCACCTCCAGAAATTGATTCAGAAATTCATTATCTATCTAGTAGTGTGAATCGCCTGCATGTGCACTTCCATCCTGTATGGAAATCAAATTTAGAAAATAAAAAGACAGAATTCAATTTTTCAATAAAATTTATTTTTTATAACTCAGATAGTGACAGGATCAGGTCGCACCTGCAGAAATTGATGCAGAAACTCATTATCTATCTACGAGTGTGAATATCCTGCATGTGCACTACCATCCTGTAGGGGAATCAAATTTAGAAAATAAAATGACAAAATTCAATTTTTCAATAAAATTTATTTTTCATAACTCAGATGGTGTCAAGATCACGTTGCACATTCAGAAATTGATGCACAAATTTATTTTCTAAATAGTAGTGTGAATCTCCTAAATGAAATTTTTGAAAAGTATAAACATTTTTGAAAACTCACCATTAGGTTGTTTTTGGCAGAAATACATACTAAATTTGAAGAAAATCAATTAACATTTAGCAGAGCTAGAACTGTTAGAATGCTGTTTTTTTTCGTTGCATAGTGCTGTTGCCCGGAACTATTAATCACAAAATTGGTCACTATAAATGCTCATAGTCAATTTAGCACTCCACATATAATCATGAGACAATTGATACGCCACTAACGTATTCGTATATCCTTGAAAAGTCTTGGAAAGGTGATAAATTTAAGAACTGTGTTCAAAACTTTTCAAGGATATAAAATGAGTTCAAAAAAGTTATCTAGATAGGTCAATGACTTCAAATAATTATTTAAAAAACTTGCTGACATTTAACCCTTACTGTTTATTGAGGTTCAATCGCAGCAAAAAGTGCATAAACATTTCGTTTTCTTAACATTGAATCTCACATCCTAAAATTTTTAGATTTTTTTTGAGTTTCCGTTCCTTCGTAGGTCGCAAAATGATCTTTAAGCATGTTGCTGTTAATTGCATAAGAAAAATTTGGAGTCGAAATTAATTAATTCTCTTTAATTTTACTTTTTAAAGGTTGGAGCTGATTTTTTTAAACTTTTTTGAATGTGAGTTACTGAATCACCTGTCTCACAGAAGAAAATGGGAGTAATTAGTAGTCTTATATAATATACTTATGAGTCTAATTGAATATTTTTGTATGCCCGTCTATGCGTCCGACTTTGTTGAAACCTATGAGGAAGTTTTAGGTGTCTTTTACTTTATTCTAGGTTTCAGTTGTAAAGTCAGAATTTACAGTTTTGGCGTATTTTTCTGAGTTGCGCAGTAAACTAGTCCATGAATTAAATCAGAACCAGCAATCTATTCCTCAGCGAGTTGTTGTGATAAAAAACTCCTTAGCATGACCATACTCAAATGCAATTCATAGATGGTCTCACACGAGGTTACATTTTTTATGTACATTTAATTTTCAACTTTCGAATTTGAAACTATTGCTTTCAAAAACCCGAACACCTGAAGCATCACTCTTACAGTGACTCTGAATTATGAGTCGGGAGTCATTTGGTGACTGACTCCTTTGTGTTAGAATTCAGTCATGATTATTCACCGACATGCGAAAATGAGCATAACGGACTAATTTTCCATATTTTCCCTATCTACTTTTACCATTAAATATATATGTTTTTCTAATTTCGGATTGTCATACATGATTTTACATAGTTTGTATTACATGACGCATATTTATTTATTTTTATTTCATTATGCACATTTGTTTTATTCAAAATCACTTCCCAAAATCAAGGAGTCATACTCATGGATCCGAAAGTCGGAGATGTTTAGAGATTCGGTGAGTCTGACTAAACTGTGAGTCATGGTGAAAACTAGTTGAAACTTTCGAAGTTGACACTAGTGGAAAGGCGAAAACTTTTGCTTTTGAATTGGATGCAGAGGGTCTTTTTCACATTAGAGTCTGTCCATTTAGAACATGGATGGATTTATTTCAGTTTGAAACAATTAAATGTGCGGCTAAAACATTAGTATTGCATGAATAAAAATAGTTCCGAGGGTATAAAATCTTACTCTGGTTAAATATTATCTAGAAGGAAAGCAAATTTTCGAAAATATATAAAAATATTTGCGAGAAAAAATAATTTTTTAATACTTGTATTTCACGCTGGCAAAAAAAAATGTCGACCCACAAATTTGGATAACTCGAGTCGCAGAATTAAGGTGACGCCACACCAGACGAGTTACTACAACTTTGTGACGTAGCAGGCAAAAAACTGCGTGTTGCGCATTCACACATAGAGACAACTCTCTGCCACAACTCCCTGTGGCAACTCTTCAAAAGTTCCTACAACTTTTTTGATGCGGCAGCAGAAACTGCACATTCACACTAGGAAGCTGACGCGCATCACTTCCAGCTTCGTCCGACCAAGCTGTTCTTCGAAACAGAAAAAGTTGCTTCTTCTTGATTGGTTGATTTTTGGTAGGAGGGAGCTTAGCCGCATCAAAAAGTTGGTTGTGTCGGCAAAAGTAACTTTCTCTCAAAATTATTTCTGTGTGTGAACTCACAAAAAAGTTGTCTGGTGTTGCAGAAAAACGTTAACGCAACACGCAGCTAAGAGTTGCCTGCAAGTGTGGCGTCACCTTTAGACAATTTGAGATTGGACATTTAACATAATTGGAAATTTTGTATTAAGTTTCCAATTCTGATATATGTCCAATCTCAAATTATGAATTAGATTACGCTTTGAATGTGCTCAGATATGTTACGTAGTTCAAGGGATGCATCTTGAGATACAACCCTTTCTTACCAACAGTTTAGGTTTCCCTCGAAAAAAGAAAGAAAAAGCTTTTAAAAAAATTCTTCTTCGCTACCTAACAGACTGTAGCAAATCTGAAGGAAATCGATCAATATTTCTTTAGCAGAACTAGAGCTGTTAGAACGATTTTTTCAATTATTCATTATTTTGATTGTTGTAGCGTTACGTTTTGAATCACCTATTCCTATACACCTTATGGGACAACAACAATAAAAAACATCCTAACTTTGAAGGTTAATAAAAAAATTCATTTTTCAATATTTTGAAATAAATTCAAAACTCCGCCAGATATTCATATGTTCTAAATATTTATAAAGTTTAAGGGAAATCTGTTAAGATTCAGAAAAGTTACAGTTGTTAGGAATCCCCAAAAACTCTTATGGAAATTTTTCATTAGTGAGCAGGACGATCATTTTGTAAACGAGTGAAAAATAACCAGTCCGACGCACAACTTTGTACAACTTCAACTCAAAACAGTCGTACCAATACTGAGGTGTTTGCGCATCTCATACTCACGCAATGTTACACAAAAAGTTTACCAACTCAACCCACGCAAGTTATTGGTATACCCCTAGTTACNTTACACAAAAAGTTTACCAACTCAACCCACGCAAGTTATTGGTATACCCCTAGTTACAAATTGTGCTCTGTAAACTTTGTAATGAGAAAAAAAACACGTGAAGATGGTATTACTCGAATGCACACAACAAATTTGATACTCAGACATTCATTTTGCACAACCACTACGAATTATTGTTAGACCAATTAGAAACTCTACTTTACTATATAGAGCATCGATATATATATATCCTACCATTATATTTGCTAGCCCCTAAAATGAGAACATTTGTAAATTCTGATAAATTCAATTTTGTTTCTAGTGGTCTCAACTTGGCTAAAATAAGGCAATGGGTACGTAGCTAATCCAAATAAAATCTGTGTTTGAATACGTATCCCAAAATTAAAATTATTCGAAATAATAATTTTAATTAATAATAACATAAGTTATGACGGTGAGCTGTTCGATAAGGAACATTGAGATTTGGATTCCAAATATACTGACGTTGTTTTATTTTCATGCTATGTAAAATTAAAACCAAAAATTGTTTTTAAATTGCGATAGCTAAAGTAGAATTTTTGTCTCTTTGTTTAGTTGTAGCCACAAAATTATAATTCCATCGTTCTTTCTCAAAGTGGGGAAAATGACATTTGAATTAAGTGGGAATCTCTGCTTCCATATATTTATTAACATTCTTTGTTTATTTTAGTTTCAGTTTTACTAATTAAACAAATTTTTGTAAAGTAAACAACGGAGAAGCGTTATTTTATAATTAAGGATTTAAAGAAAAGTTTGGAATGTTTGATTTCTGAAATCACAAAAGATGCAAATACTGCGGCTGATCAAGTCTCATCATTTAATAATGAAAATTAATGAGTAAATGTAGTATTTAATATTGTTCGCTTTAATTTGAGTGTATTCAATAAATGTTGACAACTGAGGTTTAGCTAATATAATACTATAGCTTGAATTTTGAAAAATGTAGAAACTTGATACTGGTTTTCAATAATTTCCTTCCAGTCTCAAGCAAGCCAAGATGGTCAAGTGGATAGCGCGATTGGTATTAAATCACAATTCTACAGAAAGTCTTAAGTTCGAATACTGGGAGGGACAAAAAGTAAGAGTTCTTAGACTGTGATTTTTTTTTGTTTTTCCACTTCTGCATTACAATGCATTATAAACAAAATTTCTAAACAAGACTTTCTTCCTAACACTTTAGAAAGGCGACCTGTTATTGTCACAACATTTCTCTTGCGGTTTCGCCTTTCTAGTGTGTTAGAAACAATATTCTGCCATAATTGTAAAAAGACGATTGTAAAAAGCCTTGTATTCAATCCATGTCTAATTTTTTAAGTCGGGTATCAATACTCTTTTCAAGCTAAAATATTAAAGGATGTTTGGCTCATTTTGAACTTAAAAAAATTAAACCTATCTCTTCAAGTAGAGAAAGCATTGACACTCGCTCCCTTACTTCTACCCTCGATTGGGTGGTCACACGTGTTTCATTAAGTAATTTGGTACAGAGTTTTCAATAAATACCCCGCCAAAGAAAGCAACAAGTTAGCAACAATAGTAGCAAAAAGTAATATAGTGAAGAACCATTTTTTGGCGGGGTTTTTATTGAGCGGTCTGTATATGTTACGTACCAACTCCTCTTACGCANGGGGTTTTTATTGAGCGGTCTGTATATGTTACGTACCAACTCCTCTTACGCATGTTTAACTTTTGTTCAAACTAAACGCTCGGAATGCAGTTTATTGTTACCACTCATGTATTTTCCTTGCTGTCGTCACTCTTTCCTCCTTGTCACTCTTACTTACCTTATCACCTTCGCAATGATGTCATTCTTCTTAATTGTCTTCGAAATTTGTTTTCGATAAGTTACGGTGGCTACCAGTTGCTACACATTTTCTTTTTTTTAGAGTTATCTGCATGACTGAAAATCTTTCATGTAATCATCGCTCCAGATATTATTACAATTACTATTATTCTAGGAACGCAGAAAGAATACGATGAAAAAAAAATTTATTGAATCGATTTCTAATACTAAGTAAATAAATGAAAAAACACCCTCTGTTAAGAAGCCGATTATATCTATAATTTTAATTGAGAAACTTAAAATATCACACACTAGGAGTATTTATGGTTGTCTTGTCATTCATAGTTTTTCTTGCTTAATATTAGTTCTAGTCATACTGTATGTGCAGAATTTTGTTCAACTTTGCTTTTCTGTTCTCAATAAACTTTGTTCTCAAACTTTGTTCTCAATAAACAATCAACCAAACGGCTATCAAAGAAAACCATTTGTCAAGTATTAATAATTAAGTATCATATGATAATTTTACAACACCTAAAACAAGGAAAATATTTTATTAACTATTTGTGAATTAGCGGATAAGAAATGATATGACCATCTACTAAATCTTCAATGTATACATTGTAATACACTACTTTTTTTCTACGTTTGCTAAAACTGTTGTCTAGAGTGACAATGTAAGTTCCAGATTTGTCACAAACAATTGACCCATCCTGTTGACACATATGAGACTCAATACGATGATTTTCAACCAAGTCCTCTATTTTCGACCCTTGTGCATCTTTATAAGTCACTTGAAATCCAATATCGTAATTTTCTGACTTAATTTTCCATTTGAGTAATATTGTTAATGGAATAGACTCTTCTATTTTTTCCTGTGATACTTGATACTCAAGCTCTAGTTTTGATCCAGCTAGTAATTCTTCTTTGGAGAACGTGGAAAATGTACCATTGTTGTCGAAACAAGAGAATTTCTTATTGCCATTTTGAATAGCCAACCCTGAATTCAACTCATATATTGAATTCCGTCCTTTGCTCATGTCAGCTCCATAGTAATTTGGTGGAAGTGGACCATCATTCCAGATACCTTCTTCTGAGCAAAACTCATCTGTTCCAGCATGTGTGCCACCATAATGTGGTGGCAAAATTTCATCAGGTATTTTCTCTAGTAAGGCTCGTATCCATTTTGCTTTTTGAGGTCCAAAGAATACCNACTCATATATTGAATTCCGTCCTTTGCTCATGTCAGCTCCATAGTAATTTGGTGGAAGTGGACCATCATTCCAAATACCTTCTTCTGAGCAAAACTCATCTGTTCCAGCATGTGTGCCACCATAATGTCGNAAATACCTTCTTCTGAGCAAAACTCATCTGTTCCAGCATGTGTGCCACCATAATGTCGTGGCAAAATTTCATCAGGTATTTTCTCTAGTAAGGCTCGTATCCATTTTGCTTTTTGAGGTCCAAAGAATACCATTTTACTCATAGTCTTAGCCGATAGGAACGGTTTTAGAAAAGCAAAGAAAATTGGAAAAATTCTAGGTGTGTTGATAAAGAAGCAAGATTTTAAAATTTCAGGATGATTGGCCTCAAAAATTCGAAAAAATTCTATTGCTCCTTGACATACAGTGCGATTGTTGAGTTGGCGATAAGAAAATTGTTGAAAATCAAAAATTGCAATAATTTGATTCACTGGTTTCTTTAGTTTCTTTGATGATGCTATAATTTCGTATTCCATTGCTGAGAGAAGACGGAGAATGGATCGGAATCCAGGAATGACGTCACCTATGTCAACAATTTCACGCATGTCCCACAATCCCACCGGAATAATAAAAACTGAAAAAAAAATCGTGAAAATAAGACAGTGGACAATGATAATTATAAATAAATTAGAGCAACTCGTTGTTTCGTTTCTGACTGCAACCGATTGCAACAACCTATTGTATTCCTTCAAATTAGTTTCTGTCTTTTAAGTTTACTTGTAACTCTTTGTTGTGACAAGTTTTTTAGTTTCATAATGAAGTGTATTTGTTAAATTATATTTGTTAAGCTTTACCAGCTTAGCTTTTGTTGTAACTTAAATCTATTTTTAGGTTTTTGTATTGGGCTAAGCGTGTTTTAAGCTAAAGTTTCGGTAGAAAACGGATTTCCTATCCAATTCTCGGATCAACAATTAAGTTTCAACTATTTTATTCGAATTCATAAACTTAGCCATAAAAACAGATTGATTCAAATTTTTGTAAAACTTAATTAATTTTATTCCATTTAAATACTTTTGTTGCGTGATACTTCTTGACATTTTGAAAAAGTTAACAAAAGGTCTAATGATTAACAGAAAAAAGAAGAAAAAAGTTTTCAGGAGCAAATTTTAAATTAAACAAGAGAAATGTATTAGTCTAGTCACGTGGTGGAAAAATATCGCGGTGGAGCGACGTAAAGTTCTCAGCTACTTCCTTGGATAGAACAGGGGAAATGTTGGCGCTGCATATGGCGAGAATTTCCTCAGAATCCAATTTACTGTTCATGAGCCGATTGCCTTTTATTATTGAAATGCAATACNAGTTTTCAGGAGCAAATTTTAAATTAAACAAGAGAAATGTATTAGTCTAGTCACGTGGTGGAAAAATATCGCGGTGGAGCGACGTAAAGTTCTCAGCTACTTCCTTGGATAGAACAGGGAAAATGTTGGCGCTGCATAAGAATTTCCTCAGAATCCAATTTACTGTTCATGAGCCGATTGCCTTTTATTATTGAAATGCAATACAATCATTGACACTTTTTACAGAAGGATGACGAAAAATCTAGACATTTCTTGCGATTTGTTTAAAGTTTCATTTAGGTTTATTTGTGTAGGCTATTTATTGAATATTATATATAAATTGTTGCATCGAGTTAGTTTTATGTTCTTGTTAACATTCAAATCTGTCGTTTTACATAGAGTGATGGATTAGTTTAGGCTAATTATTCATAGCTTTTTTAATATCTTTATTTAAGTTTTTTGGCTTTAGCTTATGTTTAGTTAAATAACCTTTGTTTAGCCTTATTTACATTTACTTGCAGTCACTTATTTTCATCAATCTCACATATTTAGTTATTTGTTCCGGATTTGAAATATGCTCCNCGTTTTACATAGAGTGATGGATTAGTTTAGGCTAATTATTCATAGCTTTTTTAATATCTTTATTTAAGTTTTTTTGGCTTTAGCTTATGTTTAGCTAAATAACCTTTGTTTAGCCTTATTTACATTTACTTGCAGTCACTTGTTTTCATCAATCTCACATATTTAGTTATTTGTTCCGGATTTGAAATATGCTCCCGCAATAGACAATCACAACAGGCTGTCGAAATAAGATATAAGAGCGTCTCTGGGAATTGACGTGTAAAGTTAATTAACAGCAAATGAATTGATTCAGACGTGAATTATCAAGCACCCTAAATTTACCAACGCGTGAATTGACCGACATGACCGTGGATGAATCAAAATGTGATATTACAACAGACGAAAATCCACAAAAAAAAATTTTTTTTATTAATCACTGCTACAGTACGTAAACATATATCAACGATACTGTCTAACATCTGAGGAATAACCATAGAGGTTATGCTTTTAGAAATATCTTAATCTTAATCTTAAGCCGTGTAACTATTTCACTTCAAAATATAACACATAAGTCTAAATTCATGAAGGCCAAACTATAGAATGTTAGTANTTGACCGACATGACCGTGGATGAATCAAAATGTGATATTACAACAGACGAAAATCCACAAAAAAAAATTTTTTTATTAATCACTGCTACAGTACGTAAACATATATCAACGATACTGTCTAACACCTGAGGAATAACCATAGAGGTTATGCTTTTAGAAATATTTTAATCTTAATCTTAAGCCGTGTAACTATTTCACTTCAAAATATAACACATAAGTCTAAATTCATGAAGGCCAAACTATAGAATGTTAGTAGGCATCAAATCTAAGATTAAAAGAAACAGCAATTATAAAATTAAAATCTAGTGGTAACTGTTTTAAAAATATTCTTAAATGAAATAGATTTGTACTTTAAAAAAGAAAGTATTAGTCTAAAATTATAATTATGCTACATCAGTCAATTAACAATTTTTGTTGCTATTGCCTTGCCGGTTAATGCATGCACTGGTAAATCCGCTCTTTGGTCAATTCATGAATTGGTACACTCAAGTANCTTTAAAAAAGAAAGTATTAGTCTAAAATTATAATTATGCTACATCAGTCAATTAACAATTTTTGTTGCTATTGTCTTGCCGGTTAAATGCATGCACTGGTAAATCCGCCATTTGGTCAATTCATGAATTGGTATACTCAAGTAGGTCAATTCAATTTTAANTGCCGGTTAATGCATGCACTGGTAAATCCGCTCTTTGGTCAATTCATGAATTGGTACACTCAAGTAGGTCAATTCATTACACATGTTGTCGCAATAGCATACAACTCTACACTGTTAGCAACTAGTATATCGGTGTTATCCACGTTTCACAAAAATGACACAAATTTAACAAATTTTAACAAGGAATACTTACCACTTAGTTAATTTATTTGTCATTACCCATAATTTTTTTAACATAATTCTATAATTGACATTACCTGGTGAGCCGTCTCTGTCTGTCCCAGGAACAGCATATCTAATGTAAGTGTGAAATGGTTTCCATGTTGATAAGACTTCAATTTCATTTCTCTTATACCAAGCCATAGATTTTCGCAACATTAATTCCGCTTTTTCCAAATCTAAGTCTCTCGCCCGAAGCCATCGACTTAACCAGTAGTCATTGTGTAAATTCTCTTGTGGAACTACATCTGTCACACGTTTACGAAATTTTTGCACAATTAGTAACTCTTTTTCGTCCAAAGAAGACATTTGCTTTAATGCTGACTTCAACAACACTTCTCTTGAGTCTGAACTTTGTTGTTTCAAGTCTTATCTTCAATTTGAGAATCCAGTCAAGAGTTGATGGTATCTGTTTTTTTATATCAGCGGATAAACTACTGTAATAGTTCAAATTTAATACTGGGCTCTATTATATGTACGTGGAAACATTTCCGTACAAAATAAATATAATACTTGCAGCAAAAAAATACGTGTTGAAATAGAATACTGAGTTTTGTTTTTACCAACCAAAGGAGCAGAAAAATTATATTTATTTATATATTTGATTTTTTGTATATAAATAGTTGTACTAGCAAGAAGGTATTTTAATCATGAATGTTTGCCCTTGATCTTTTTCTTGAATTTCTATTCAAAATAAGTACAGTTTGGATATGTTCTTCACTTCTTATCGAAAGGAGATCTACAACTACAAGTTGCACCTCAATTAATTCTTATTATTTTAAATTTAATTATAGTGTATTCAACAATAATTCTAAATTTGTGTACAGCAAACTAAAACCATGTTATTATAGTGTTTTCTAGTAAAATATATTAAAAGTACAGCGTATCTTCTGAAAACTATACATTTTATCAAATTGGGTACAAATTACTCAATGTACAGAAAAAAGTATAAATAGAATTATACTAAACTGTGATTTGGGAAGATTTATTACTATGAGTTTTATTGTTATTTACATTTTTGTGTTGGCAAGTCCATTTTTATATTTTATTTGATTAAGAAAGGCTTTTTGATTTGAAGGGAGTCAAAAGTTATCTTCATACGTTTCATTGGTTTATATTCCTGAGGGCTAAACTATATTTAAAATTAATGAAAATCCAGGCACATTATTCGAACATTAACAATCTAATGATAATTATTTTAAAAGCTAAATCTCATGGTATCTCTTCTAGTAATAAAAGGAGTTTTAGATTTTTGACGTAGTTTAACCATTTGCAGATGTTTTGCTATGGTAATCCGTACTCTTCTACAGAGTAATCAAAGATACAATCATATATAACCTGTTTGTTTAAACTCTTGAAATTAGTATCTAATACTTAATGAACGACTTTTATGGCAATGGAGTTAAATAATGTAATGTTACTATCATACCAAAGAAAAACATTCTTTGCTATTATTTAACCGTTGAGATAAATCATGGAAGAACCTGTAATAGTTAATGTGGAAAACAATCAAAACTATCTATATGAGAATTATATGAACTTTGATGACCTCTAGAACTCAAACGTGTCGGCCAATTTTAACCCCTATTGACTATTGCTCCGTAAGTAAATGTCTAGAGTTGTGCAAACTTTTAGTCCAGTCGAATAAAACTAAAGAATCATGTGCTAACTTTGATGACATATATAGGTCGAAAGTGTCAAAATAGTTCAAAATTTGTATAATTTTTTAATGTTGGATGTACTGTATTTAGTGAAACATTATTATCCGAGGATGAATTATTTGCTAGAATTTACGTCCCCGTCTTCTACCGAAATTGGAACGTAGAGAAATATTATCCTACTTCAACCGCAACTTAAAATTAATGGACTTGGAATAAAAATAAATTTAGCTTTTTAGGTCAGATTTACTTCAAAATTTAGAACACCAAGAATTAAATTTTTAATTTTAGGTAATTTGTAATCAAAATTTGATTACAGATATACTTTTATGTGTAAATTAGGTGGCGAAAAAGTATGTTGATTGAAGAAATAACAGTTCTATCTATCCGAATTATCGGTGACTATTAAAAATTAAATTTGCAAGTACGAGTACAAGTACTCTAAATGTTGCCCAAATACATTCCGATTACTCGCCACATTAATAATTAATAATATATAAATTTATTCCATTAAAATAAGTTGGTTGTATTAGAGATCGTATTGTATTAGAATGCTAGAATAACAGTTGTGAAATCAATTGTAGGGCGGCTATAATTAGAATAAATACGGAATGTAGCCGCTGGCGACAAAAACCTACAGATTTCAAACTTATGCTGATTAGAGTTCTCCACGTTTATACAAAAAAATTTTTCACTCAAGTTTCAGTACCGACCAAAATATGACTTTCCTGCTTATCGATATCCAGGTACTCACAGAACAGGTGTTATCCTNAAGTTTCAGTACCGACCAAAATATGACTTTCCTGCTTATCGATATCCAGGTACTCACAGAACAGGTGTTATCCTCTTCACTCATTCGTTTTTCTTTTTGAGTTAATTCTCCATAGTTTTTTAAGACTAATAATAATAATAAAATTAAAAAAAAAACTATCTCAAGCGTTAATTCTATACTTGCATTGCTCATTCCTGTCTCAAACCTGCTACCACCTGTATCCTCATTTCCCAATAGTTTTTCCGCACTCTACCTTCTCCTCCTTACCACTCCCTCTCCCTCTNAAGTTTCAGTACCGACCAAAATATGACTTTCCTGCTTATCGATATCCAGGTACTCACAGAACAGGTGTTATCCACTTCACTCATTCGTTTTTCTTTTTGAGTTAATTCTCCATACTTTTTTAAGACTAATAATAATAATAAAATTAAAAAAAAAACTGTCTCAAGCGTTAATTCTATACTTGCATTGCTCATTCCTGTCTCAAACCTGGTACCACCTGTATCCTCATTTCCCAATAGTTTTTCCGCACTCTACCTTCTCCTCCTTACCACTCCCTCTCCCTCTTCCTTGTCACCTGTTTGTTTCCCAATTCTCTCACCACTTCACACACCTTTATTATTACTGCACCACTGTTTCCTCCTGGTAGTCGACTTTTAGTAAATCCTATGGATCAGACTTAGAAATACCTAATGCTAAGTGAGTGGACTACTCTCAAATCTAAGTTAACGCAGGAAAAACCTGAATCCTTTTTAGAGTTAGATTTTGACCTTATGGTGTCAATTGTGGACTCTGGTTGACTAAAAAGAAAAAGTTAAAAACGTTGTTCAGTAATTCAATAGTTTCGGGCATAGGTGAATCACCCGTTAGTCTATTTGAAAAAAAAAATGGTTAATAAACTTAGTGACATAAACGAAAACTCTATACGATTGAGATTGTAAATGCCGAGTTCGATACGAAACCTGCAAGCAAGGTACTGCAACAAGTATGAATGAATTGACTCCCTGCTGAAACTGCTGATAAAACAGTTAACTAAAATTGTTGTCAAGAATAATGATTTTGTATTTAGGGGCTTTTGAGACATATTTGCACAACACTTCCAGTGAATTCTAACAATTTACCCTTTATTTAAAAACCAAAAATTAACAGAACTAACTCGCGAGTTATTGCGACTAAACTACCTGCTCAGCTCAGTTCGTAGCTCACCCGTATATAAGAGAGCAGAAATATCCCAGCTAAGCTCAGCTCAAACTCGGCTCGGCTCGTTTGTAAACTAAGTTCTGTTAAATGAATGCCGGAGTATTTCTTTTCGAATCGTACATTTTGCGTTAATTCTGTTCTCTTTTCTTTTGAATAATTTTATCAAAACATATGCCCGGATATGTCAGATGACGTTAAATATTTATTTTATATTGTACTCTCCTATAAAATACAATTTGACACAAGCAGAGCTTTACTTTTTTTTTGCAATATTAGTGCAAAGAAGAAAAATGGGTTAGCAAAAAATAAAAGTATTGAGCAAGATGAAAATGACAATGCAATATAAAAGCAAATAAAAGAAAAATAGTGTTCAGAAATTGTGTCTTGTAAAGGAAAGAAAAATCGCGCGAAAGTTACAAATCGTACTAGTATCGCAAATGCAAAACACTGACATTCATTCCTCACAACCACTTTGATTTCTGGTCACACCAGACAGAAATCCTAGTCTATTATTTCTAGACTATCAATGCAGATATTCTTCCTGGTTGCTACACTTTGAAGAAGAGCTTTAAGAAATTCTAACGAATTCAATCTTATTGTGAGTAGGTGACAGTAAGGTAACTACACTGGTTTAATTACCAAAATTGGGATACGGTGCTTGCCAACCANTATTGTGAGTAGGTGACAGTAAGGTAACTACACTGGTTTAATTACCAAAATTGGGATACGGTGCTTGCCAACCACTCGTAGGCATATTTTACATTGTTACAACCAAACATCCCCAATACAGCTCCAGTTGTTGCCTATTTTGTTGCTCTTGCCTCTTTTATCTCCACTACTGTTCCCATTTCTCTTAATTAAATTTGATATTTAAATTTCATATATTCGCAGTTCTNTTGTTGCCTATTTTGTTGCTCTTGCCTCTTTTATCTCCACTACTGTTCCCATTTCTCTTAATTAAATTTGATATTTAAATTTCATATATTCGCAGTTCTACTAGTTCTTATTCATTTATTTTTTTAAAGAACAGACTGTGTTTTCATGGTTGAAATTCTTTCGTGTAATTAATTACTCTAGAAACATTTCAAAGAAAAAATACAATTAAAAAACTCCTCATTGAAGCTGCTTCTGATATCAAATAACTAAATGAAACTCATTGTTAAGAAGCCGTTTAAATGTATAATTTTAATTGAGAAACTTATAATTTATTAGCAAAATATTGCACAATAGAAGCATTTATGGTTTTCATCAACAGTTTTTTGCCTAGATCTAGTAATACCAAGTGTTGACTATAGACCCTGTTCCCAATAAGCAATAAACCAATCGGTAATCACAAACATTCTATGTGAAGTCATTTATAATTGACAATTAATTAACATTTTTTTTCTTTACAAAAACTAGGAGAAATATAGTGATTATATTAACTTGTTGTTAGCGGTTAAGAAATGATTTGATCATCAACTAATTCTTCCATCTGAATATTGTAATAGATAACTTTTTTCCTGCGTTTGCTAAAAGTGTTGTCTAGAGTGACAATATAGGTTCCAGGNTGAATATTGTAATAGATAACTTTTTTCCTGCGTTTGCTAAAAGTGTTGTCTAGAGTGACAATATAGGTTCCAGGTTTGTCACAAACAATTGACCCATCTTGTTGGCACACATGTGACTCAATACGATGATTTTCAATTAAATCTTCTCTTCTTAATCCTTGTGCATCNGAATATTGTAATAGATAACTTTTTTCCTGCGTTTGCTAAAAGTGTTGTCTAGAGTGACAATATAGGTTCCAGGGCTGTCACAAACAATTGAACCATCTTGTTGGCACACATGTGACTCAATACGATGATTTTCAATTAAATCTTCTCTTCTTAATCCTTGTGCATCTTTATAAGTCACTTGAAATGCAATATCGTAACTGTCTGACTTGATTTTCCATTTGAGTAATATTGTTGGTGGATAAGATCCTTCTAGCTTTTCCTGTAATACGTGAAATTCAAGTTCTAGTTTTGATCCAGCTGGTATTTCTTCTCTGGAAAATATAGGCATGGTCCCATTGTTGTCGAAACAAGAGAATCTCTTATTGCCATTTTGAATAGCCAACCCTGAATTCAACTCATATATTGAATTCCGTCCTTTGCTCATGTCAGCTCCATAATAATTTGGTGGAAGTGGGCCATCATTCCAAATACCTTCTTCTGAGCAGAATTCATCCGTTCCAGGACGTGTGCCACCATAATATGGTGGCAAAATTTCATCAGGTATTTTCTCTACTAAAGCTCGTGTCCATTTAGTTTTTTGAGGTCCAAAGAATACCATTTTACTCATAGTCTTTGCCGAAAGGAATGGTTTTAGAATAGCAAAGAAAATTGGAAAAATTCTAGGTGTGTTGATAAAAAAGCAAGTTTTTAAGATTTCAGGATAATTGGACTCAAAAATACGAAAAAATTCAATAGCTCCTTGACACACAGTGCGACTATTGAGTTGGCGGTAAGAAAATTGTTGAAAATCAAAAATTGCTACGATTTGATTCACTGGTTTCTCCAGTCTCTTTGAAGACGCTCTAATTTCATAGTCTACTCTTACGAGAAGTCGGAGAACGGATCGGAATCCGGGAATGACGTCACCTGTGTCAACAATTTCACGCATGTCCCACAACCCCATCGGTAGAAGGAAAACTGAAAAAAAAAATTGAAATAAGACAGTGGACGATGATATTGTGAACCAATTGTAACATTCATAAGTTTAGATAGTGTTTCAAACGGTTTTCTGTGGTTTCTTTATTAACGCTTACAAGCAAGCTCTTGAAATGTTTACCTAAAAAGGGACTAATTTTATGTTCAATTTTTTTCGAATTTGTATGGTAAATCATGAAGAGATAGGTTGATTCGAACTTTGGTTGCTAATCACATGTTCTCTCAGCTAAGTACAAAGCTGATTAATACAGACAAGCAGGAGGGACGCTTTCAACGTTCTAATATCTTTTTCTAACTTTTTCACCAATTTTCCAGCATAAGAAAAAAAAATCAACTCCTTAAAACGTTAGTATTTGGCTTTCTATCTGCCGTTCTTCGCTGTCAGCGCCAAATAGCACTTATGTTTAAATGATACCACACAAAGCAAGTCAAACAAGGTCAACTGTCATTTCTATGAATGACATATGTAGTAGTCCTCATGTGACCAACTTTGCTCATGGAAGTAACTCTGAGAAATTTGATTCCTAACCTCTAGAGGTCACCAACAGTGACACAGGATTCAACAGAAGCACTAGTTTGATTACTAGAAACTGGAGAATGAGAACTCTGAATTAATGTTTGAATAAGGCAATAACTTGCAGGAATTGATCCTTGACTTCTACAAGTCATCAAATTTAGTATTGAATAAAAATTTTATGACCTGTGAATGTGAAGGATCGATTCTTAAAAGCTAGATCCATATTTATTAAACCCCTCCAACTTTGCTGTTCGCGGTTAATAATAAACACCTAATGCTTTTAGCTATTTTATTTTTATATAATTTAAGAATTCAATTTCGTCTGACAGCAGTACATGGAAATTAGGGAACCGGTTCCAGGACNCACTAGTTTGATTACTAGAAACTGCAGAATGAGAACTCTGAATTAATGTTTGAATAAGGCAATAAGTTGCAGGAATTGATCCTTGACTTCTACAAGTCATCAAATTTAGTATTGAATAAAAATTTTATGACCTGTGAATGTGAAGGAACGATTCTTAAAAGCTAGATCCATATTTATTAAACCCCTCCAACTTTGCTGTTCGCGGTTAATAATAAACACCTAATGCTTTTAGCTATTTTATTTTTATATAATTTAAGAATTCAATTTCGTCTGACAGCAGTACATGGAAATTAGGGAACCGGTTCCAGGACGTAATTCACCTAAGAACCTAACTGAAACGATATAGCCAACCTCTTTTCATAACGTTTGTACAAAAATTAGTCGTATCCAGTTAGTTTTTATTTTCTTGTTAAAATGTAAATCTTTCGTTGCTTAGCGGCAGAGCAGATTTAATTACAGAACAAAAATTTAATCAGATTTACTGATTTTATAATTATGATTATATTTTTGAGTAATCATAATTCTAATAAGAAATAGTTAATCTGTAATTAAAATCTGTGCAAATATGATGACAATTTTTGATTACATAAGAATTTTACTTTATACATGGAATCAATTTGTAGTTTTAAATTTTCCCAAAGTATTATTCAATCGCTTGGTTTCAAAAACTAATACTTTAATTGAAAATTATAAAGCAAAATGCTAAAGTTAGTATAATCCACCATTGTACTTTAAAGAGATGTAGTTTCTCAAACATGTCATCTTCTAGGGACTGTCATTTAGGTCAATTGTCCTAAAATTATTTTCCACTATGGGAACAATTTGAAATTACTTACCTTTTAATATTTTAGACAATTTTTGAAAATTTTACACTAACACTTTCAGCTGGTAAAGCACGAAAGAATTTGAATTTCAGGTGTAGAATTCAAAAATAAATAAAATGGTTCTATTTAAAAAGTAACGTGGTACTCCACAGCACTAAAAACAAAAGTCGAAAGAAGTAACTAAAAACGAAAAAGGAAAAAAATTTTTTTGTTAGTATGCAACAATTTTGAATGATTTATTACAATGCAAAGAATGCAAAGAAGTTACTATATGACGTCATTCGTAACAGTGTTTTTGGTTGTTCGTGTAATATGTAATCATGTAATCATGTAATATGTAATCATGTAATCATGATCATATAAAATGATTTATATTGACCAATATTTTAACAAAAAACAAAATCAAGTAACTAAAAAATTGATTATTTAATCCGATTCAAGCGCATTCAAGCGTATTTTAACGTTACAGCGAACCATCTGGGAAATGACCGTAAAAGTTATTCTTTTAGAAATATCAAAATCCTACATCATGTAATCGTTCCAAAAAATTTGTAAAACATAAGTCCAAATTTATAAACTTTAAACTAAAAGTACATTATCAGGAATGAAACTTAAAATTATCAGCAAAGCAACTGTTAGCGACAACGAAATCAAACTCTAATGGTAACTATTTTCTTAATCCTAAATAATCAATTCGATACTAAACTTTAACAAATAAAATAGCAGTAAAAAATTATGGATACAATAAATCATCAGGGTAAAAATACAGGGTGTTCAAATAAAAAGGCGAAAATCTGGGACTACTGTTTTAAAAACTTTCAAAAAAACAAGTACTTCCGACAATTTTTAACCTAAGAAATTTAAACAAAAGTTTCGTAGTAACGGTTTTCAGTAATTTGAGTAGTTTATAATATATAAAAAAAGTGCGACATAGAATCAATTTTTGATTTTCCGCAAATCATTTCTTAAAAATTTAGCCTTCTTATTTGAACACACTGTATAATCATATTTATTTTTGCTTATTTGTACCTGTAGTGAATTTATGTATTCCTTAATTAATGCGTTGATTAATCATGGTCAATGCAATTGATCAATTCATGTTTTGTCAATTTAGTTTTAGGGTTACATTTACTAAATATCATGTTACAATAGAATAATACAATAAGTTGTGTGACCATATCAATGTTTTCAGCCTTTGACGAAAATAAAAAATACTTGAACAAATTTTGGTCATAACCAATAAATATGACCAATTAATTAGGTCATAGTTATTTCCCAAAATAGCTTTTGCATTATTTCAAATATAACATTACCTGGTGAGCCGTCTCTGTCTGTCCCAGGAACAGCATATCTCAAGTAATTATGAATTGGTTTCCATATTGATATGGCATCAATTTCATTTCTTTTATACCAAGCCATAGATTTTCTCAACATTAATTCTGCTTTTTCCAAATCTAAGTCTCTCGCTCGAAGCCATCGAATTAACCAGTAGTCGTTGTGTAAATTCTCTTGTGGAACTACATCTGTAACACGTTTACGAAATTTTTGCACAATGAGTAACTCTTTTTCGTCCAATGAGCACATGTCGCTTTTGACTTCAACAACACTTCTCTTCAATCTAAACTTACTTGCTCCAAGTTTTATCTCGAATTTGGGAATGCAATGGAGATTTCTGGGAAAATTTTTTTTTNATCTAAACTTACTTGCTCCAAGTTTTATCTCGAATTTGGGAATGCAATGGAGATTTCTGGGAAAATTTTTTTTTTCTTCATCCCAAGGGATGAAACTACTGTAATAGTTCATATTTAATACTGGACTTCTACTAGATATATATATATATATATAGATGTATTTTCGTAGAAACCAAATAGTATACAAGTTTCAACAGAATAGTCTTTAGAAATAGAATACTGAATTATAATTATGTGAACCGGAATATAAGCATTTATTTATCTATTTATTTATTTAAGTATTTTCTTTATCTAAATAGTAGTGAAAAGAATAAGAAATGTATTGCAATTGTCATTTCTGTCTGTCTGTGACCTCCTTGTTGCCGTTTATTCCTTTTGACAAAATTTNAGAAATGTATTGCAATTGTCATTTCTGTCTGTCTGTGACCTCCTTGTTGCCGTTTATTCCTTTTGACAAAATTGGTTCAGTTGTACTACTATCGGATTATCATTATAAATACAGGTTCATATCATTTTAAATTGAATTCACTTTACACCTAACTCCACATATATAGTATCAAATAATAAGTCTAGATTATGTACCTAAAAATAACTAAAACATAAACAAAATATTTTTTTAAGAATTTTTTTTTTTGCAGAATAACTTACTGATAGTACAGATACTTCCAGAAAAACAGCTGGAGAAACTCACTTTTTTGGAAGTAAATGGAGTNAGAAATGTATTGCAATTGTCATTTCTGTCTGTCTGTGACCTCCTTGTTGCCGTTTATTCCTTTTGACAAAATTTGTTCAGTTGTACTACTATCGGATTACCATTATAAATACAGGTTCATATCATTTTAAATTCAATTCACTTTACACCTAACTCCACATATATAGTATCAAATATAAGATTATGTACCTAAAAATAACTAAAACATAAACAAAATATTTTTTTAAGAATTTTTTTTTGCACAATAACTTACTGATAGTACAGATACTTCCAGAAAAACAGCTGGAGAAACTCACTTTTTTGGAAGTAAATGGAGTNAATAACTTACTGATAGTACAGATACTTCCAGAAAAACAGCTGGAGAAACTCACTTTTTTGGAAGTAAATGGAGTGACTGGATACGCGGGAAAAAGTATTGGAAAATTTGCCAAGCAAGCCAAATTTGCTTATAACTATAAATTTTATTATTTTACATATGCTGTTGAGAGTGAATGAGGATAGTTGAGATAGTTTCAAAAGCATGAGTTTGAAATTTTTTTGGAGAAAAATTTATTTTAATGCTTTATTTTTGTATATTAGGTTTACTTTTGTATTCCAATTGGTTACGTTAGGCATTAATTTTTGAATAAAAAGCAGAGACATTCAGTTATGATTTTCTGGGAACACTCTGTGTATACTCTTGACAAGCTTCATAAATTTAAATTCTGTGATTGCTAAATTATATCCAAAATTAATAAAAATATGTGAATATTATTTGCATCATTACATGTATTCTAATGATGATTTTTTTAATAGTTAAATCTTACGTAATCTCTTCCAGTGATGTCTGTTGGTTTTGATTATTTCACGTGATTCTACTATTGCCGATTTTTTTCTTTAGTTTTTCAGATATAAAGCTACTTTACTATAGATGAATGAGGGATATAAGATGTTATATAAACTCTTCAAATTACTACCTAATATTTAATGAAAGAGTTTTTCGGCAATGGAGTACACCAATGTATTGTTACTATCATTCCAAAAAAAAAAAACTTTTATATTATATTCTTGACTAGTAAGTAGTGTGGGTTGAATTGTGTTTCATACCTTCTTCCTCTTACTTTGCACGCAAATTCTTAATAAATTTACACAAAAAAAAAGAAGAAATAAGTTTAAGTAGAAGTTTCAAATTAGCATAATCCAAGGCGCAGGATGACATTTACTACCTGTATCAATCTCCCTCCCCCCTCTCATTGGTGTCAGTGACGTCTTATTGTATGACTCGTACATCCTATTTTGACATGCAATTTGACAAACAATCTGAAATTTAGTTAGATTTTTTGAATTTGACATTCAATATAATAATAAAGAATAAAAATTCATGAATTTTAACACTTTATTCTCTTACTGATAATACGCATTAATTGAAACTGNATGAATTTTAACACTTTATTCTCTTACTGATAATACGCATTAATTGAAACTGCAAAAGTAATATCTTGTATATTTGTGACAAACAGTATATAATATGCAGCTAGATTATACTGCGCATTACTATAAAGAGTTCTTGCCACTAGAATTTGAAAACGTTATTTCGCTTAAAAAGTTATTTCTCCCAAGTTTAAAAACTTTTTTAGACTAAATATGAAATTTTTATATTTAAGGTTCAACTGAAAAAAAAAATGATGTATAATACAAGGAATNTTTTTTAGACTAAATATGAAATTTTTATATTTAAGGTTCAACTGAAAAAAAAAATGATGTATAATACAAGGAATATAGGCGAGAAAATACGGTAATGAGAAGCAGAGAACATAAAAGGATGAGGGTCATTTTCTATAAAAATTATATAGGTTAAATTTCCAGGTAGAACTTTCACTTTAGACCTTCTTCAACCTCCCCTGTCAGTTATAACTTTTAGTTTTATGAATACTAACCAACAATAGATGATATTGTATACAATACAGTAGACCTCGGTTAAACTTAATTCTGTAATACGAACCAAACTGTTCGGTCGTCTATGAAAATAGAAAATTTGTGTATTACGGTTATGAGTAAGTAAATTCGGTTACGCCAATTTTATGGTTTCCTCAATCTTATCCTTTTAGTTTTCAATGCGTTGTCATATTGTACACCAATTATTATACATTTTGCTTCTGTTGTTTAAAAAAAAATATTATGTCGTACTTTGAAATATTTTCGAAAATTTTTTATAAATAAATAATCTCTAAATTGATGAAAATTGATTTTGTCATTTGAAAAAAAAATTTTTTTTTTACTTGTTAAAAATAGATGACTTGACCGAGAAACATAATAAGTACATATTTTGCACAAAAAATGTCTGAAAGTTTGAATTTGTAATTCGGCTTTAACCTAATTTTACAGTGTTTCTCAGTAACAATGCCTCGAAAAAATTGAAAACCAACTAATTATATTACGTTGTAGANCCTAATTTTACAGTGTTTCTCAGTAACAATGCCTCGAAAAAATTGAAAACCAACTAATTATATTACGTTGTAGAATATTCAAACATGATTGGTTAAATTCAAATTTTTAAATTTTATTGTTGCATCCTTCTTAAAAATTCCGGTNCCTAATTTTACAGTGTTTCTCAGTAACAATGCCTCGAAAAAATTGAAAACCAACTAATTATATTACGTTGTAGTTAGAATATTCAAACATGATTGGTTAAATTCAAATTTTTAAATTTTATTGTTGCATCCTTCTTAAAAATTCCGGTNTAGAATATTCAAACATGATTGGTTAAATTCAAATTTTTAAATTTTATTGTTGCATCCTTCTTAAAAATTCCGGTTTTATATTTCATTATTATCACATTGTGACCTTCTCATAATAGGAATGGAGTGTTAATGTATTTTCAATGAGTTTTAGACTATAATTTCTACTCCAAGGGTGGTATTTCATTGACAAAGATAATTCGTTCTAGCTCCAAAAGTGGAGTAGTGAATAATTCAATTTTAGGCAAAAGTCGGAGTCATTGTGAGTTGAGTCTCTGACTCGAGAGTCGATGTTTGAAACTATCGAAAACTGAGTCATGCGTAGTTATATTTTAAGAATTATTTAGAGAATTGATAAGGGAGATGCTCATAAGGAGGGTGACGCTGATTTCGATAATGCTGAGCAATTGAGCTCACTTTGCATCACCCTCCTTATTTGCTTAGGGCGGATAAGTACGTTCTAAAAAAAGGTGTTTTACTTACTTCAAAACTTGACAAAAATTAATGAAATACTGATAAAAAAAGTATAAAAAATTACCAATTCTTTTTTATTTTTGATAAAATTCTTGAAGTTTTAACTAAATAATTTGAAACAAAAGCCAATTTTGCAAAAATTTGAAGCTTAAAATCGAATCAACAGGGTATAGTGGTGCATCAAGCACTCACTCATCACTCTCTGCTACAATAAAGATAAACTTTTTACGCATACCTTTCAAGTAGTATTTTTCTAATGGTAGAATTGCTGAGAATGGNGCTACAATAAAGATAAACTTTTTACGCATACCTTTCAAGTAGTATTTTTCTAATGGTAGAATTGCTGAGAATGATATTCTTACTACATTTTTATAAAAGGTTACTCAATGAAAGATTAGGATTACTTAATTTGCTTTCCATGGGGATTCTATTATACCTCTATTAAACTCCTTATCTGTTGTCAGTATTATTTATGAATCTCTTCAATTTCTATAAATCATGTTGCGAGAAATTAATTATTGGAACAAAATAAAAGAATAAGGGACACTCGCAATAAGATTATAAAAACTTCTTTTTTTTTCAAATAGCATCAGAAAACTTTCTAATTGATTATTTATTAAAATTATCCAACACCGACTATTATCTAATATAGAATTTCAGTTATATTCTTTTTTGGTTAACAGGTATGTATGAACGTCACAAAAGTAAAATATTCACACCTTCGTTAAAGAACTAATTACTCTAATAACTTTATAACTCAACTTCAAAAATTTGTATTTGTATTTAAATATACAGTGAATCTACAATTATAAAGGCTTTTAGAAGATACTTTTGGCTTCTTTGCTTGGGATCGTAGTTGCCTTTATATTAATGGACAAGTAGAATTTTTTTTTTTCGGAAAAAGTATTAACAGTGTTAAAAGACCATTGAAAAGTAGGATACGAAGTTTAAAAAATTAAGGCGCTACGATCACTAGAACAAAAGTTGTGCCTTTTTGAATAAGAAAATTTTTTGATGTTGTTTTGAGACGATGTACAATTTTGCACAAGAATCACTTAAAATTTTCTCAAGTTCAAACTATAAACCAATCACGGATATAGACCTCAATTTCTTTTCGTTGAATTTCGTTGAAATTTCGTTAAAAAACTTAAGATCTTATAGCTGGTCACCACTGTATTAAAGACATAAGGTGTTTTATTATTTGGTTAAAATTAAGTTGATTGTCAGAATAGATTTAATTCAATTAATTTTTATTGACCTGTTGATGAAATAAATAAATGAAGATTTTGTAGAGGAAACAATTATGAATGATTTCGTTCTACCATTGTCAAATAGTTAAATTTCATAGGTAATGAGTTGAAAGTGAACAATATCCCATTATTTTCTATGTACTTGTTTACTGATAGTTAATAGTTAATCATTTAAAATTTGAATAATAATGTTGTGACACAAAGTGAGGTTATACTTGAGAAGGTGAGAATTACATAATAAATATGAATTTTAATGACTTATTTACAGTTATTTTACTTTCAGTTTCATTAAAACAGAAAAATTTTCATTATTTTTATTATACCCTGCAAAACCTTGATCTGGTTCAATATTTTGTCTTTCAGAAAAAGTATTTTGTGTTTCGTTTAGCCAATGTCTGAACAGGGTTAGTGAAAACTCGACGTTCGAAAGGAGAATACTCTCTGTTAGAGCCAACCACATGGTATCGATACACTCCATGCACTGGGACAACTCTTGCAGGAATTCTTGACCTGTTCTCTTCAGAATGACGATGAATCTCAACTGGTTCATCCCAAGAGTTATCTAAGGTCAAAAACCAATAGGAAATGAGTATTTTGTACTTACTATACCAACTAGATTTGACCCATAACTCTTTGAGTTTGTCTTACCAAGTGATGGACTTGACTTGTACCTTCCATTTGTATCGGTAAAAACTTTTGATTTTCTTGATTGTTTGGTCTTGGGTCGTCGTTCAGCCATTTCATCAGATGTATATGGGTTACTTCCATAGTATCCCAATTCAATAGGTTCGTTTTCGTCATCGTCGTCGATGAAATCAGTATCTTCTTCAGCCGTACTGACCCTTTCACCAAACCCTTCTCGTGATGCCAACATGGACAAAAGTTTATGATAATATTCTCGTTGCTGTGGAGTCAGGTTTTGTGACCCATCAGCTTCATGTGTATCCCTATATTAGGCATAAAAATTAAAAAAATTTTATCAGGTGTGTACAAAAACAAAAAAAAAATTTTTTTTTTTAAGCGGTGGAAACGCATTGATGCAGTATGACTTCGTTTTCAGCGANAAAAAAATTTTATCAGGTGTGTACAAAAACAAAAAAAAAATTTTTTTTTTTAAGCGGTGGAAACGCATTGATGCAGTATGACTTCGTTTTCAGCGAACTAACTTACACAATGTTTCTTTTCGNATTCTCGTTGCTGTGGAGTCAGGTTTTGTGACCCATCAGCTTCATGTGTATCCCTATATTAGGCATAAAAATTTAAAAAATTTTATCAGGTGTGTACAAAAACAAAAAAAAAATTTTTTTTGTTTAAGCGGTGGAAACGCATTGATGCAGTATGACTTCGTTTTCAGCGAACTAACTTACACAATGTTTCTTTTCGNTTTAAGCGGTGGAAACGCATTGATGCAGTATGACTTCGTTTTCAGCGAACTAACTTACACAATGTTTCTTTTCGGTCGACTCAACTCTCCTGATCCCAATAGTGTGTTTTCTATGAGAAAAGGATTCAATTGTTAGGAAATTTGTTTAATTAGTTTTACAAGTACACTTAGTTCCATTTTTTTTAACTTACCACTCAACTTTTGCTTGAAATCCATTGAATTTTTCTGATTCTGATATAAATCCCTGGAGAAAAGAAAAGACGCAATTCAACAAATTTGTTAAAAATGATTAGATATGAGCAAGTGAAGTTAAAAAATTTCTCATGCGATGTTATTATACATATATTACAACAATTGATTTCGTAATTTATATTGTTATAAACTATTACAATCAAAGTCCGACATAAAAACTGATTTAATGCATTCGTTTGATCATGTTGTTTAAAGGATCAAATGGAAGAAATGTGTAAAGTATTTGCCAAAAATTTTATTTAGCTTGATTGTTAGTCATTACACCAAAAATTTGTGCAACCAAACTTTATTTCTGATTTGCACAACGCATTGTTTAATGTAACACTAGTTGTGCTTATGTGTAGATTTACAAAAAGTTTGGACGGTATATTAATGAATCATAGGAGAAAAACTTTCCAATATGACTTAAATTCTTTGCGATTGTTGTTATATGACAGATGTATAGAATTTTTTTGTGAAAATAATGTTGTTATCAAAGTTGATATGAGAAATTTACAAAAAGCGACTGATAAGGTAGTCCATAACTCCATTTGTTTTTACCTTAACAAAAAATAACCAAACAAGAAACTCAACAAACTTCACCGAAATTAAATCAGGTTTTTAGCTTCCAAAATTTATTGGTTTATTCCTCCAAGTAGAACATAAAATTTATGAATCAAGAAATGGCGTTTTGAATCGTTAATTACTGCAAAAATAACTTTCGCAAGTGTTAAAAGAGGAGAGATCTCATCAACTTTTTCTCACTGCCGAAGTCCGAAGCCCTCAAAGAATCCTGGTTGACGAATAGCTCTCAAACTTATTTGCAGCTTAGNGAAATTTACAAAAAGCGACTGATAAGGTAGTCCATAACTCCATTTGTTTTTACATTAACAAAAAATAACCAAACAAGAAACTCAACAAACTTCACCGAAATTTAATCATGTTTTTAGCTTCCAAAATTTATTGGTTTATTCCTCCAAGTAGAACATAAAATTTATGAATCAAGAAATGGCGTTTTGAATCGTTAATTACTGCAAAAATAACTTTCGCAAGTGTTAAAAGAGGAGAGATCTCATCAACTTTTTCTCACTGCCGAAGTCCGAAGCCCTCAAAGAATCCTGGTTGACGAATAGCTCTCAAACTTATTTGCAGCTTAGAAAGCAAAATCGTGTTTGTTCAGATCATTTTCTACCTTCTAATTACAAATGCAACAATAGAGGAAAGCTCCATTTGAAACCTGATGCTTATTCCAACACAGAAATTGGGTAACTTATTGGTAATTACTAATTAGTAACCTTAATAGTTGTAATAGAGAGAAATTTTATAGCTGCGCAAAATGTACCCAATTTGATGCCAACACAGTTTGTGTTCCGGTTGGATTTAACCCTACCTTGGTTCAAATTGGAGCTGAAATTTTACAAATTCAATTAACATTAAAATTTTTTTGTTTCATATTCATCAGTAGACATTTATATAAACTTTCAAATATATTTAGATTTCAAAAAGGAGAATTTCTGTACTCAGCGTATGCTTAGCCATTTTTTCGAATTGCAAAATAAATTTTAATTGTAACCTTAGGAACGGAGTTAGATGTCGGTCCAACATCCAGGTTCAAAAAATATTTTTTTAATGGAGTTATGGACTAACCTTATCAGTCGCTTTTTGTAAATTTCTCATAGCAACCTTGGTTGTTATAAACATGTTATAAACTAACGCTACAAACTTTATGAGAACCAATATCATATAATGTTTGTGTTTGTATGACAAAATGCAGTTATATACCAACCTTGTTTTAACGAGTTTTCACCGTATCAGCAAAAGGTAAAAAATGATGGAAATATTAATACAAAAAACCTTAAATAAATAATATCAAAATATCATTTTGTTGTCTAATATTGTATTACTACCAATTTGTTCTACTGTGTTTTGTTTTTACGGTTTAATTATTGTTAATTTGTAGATGCAAANTACAAAAAACCTTAAATAAATAATATCAAAATATCATTTTGTTGTCTATATTGTATTACTACCAATTTGTTCTACTGTGTTTTGTTTTTACGGTTTAATTATTGTTAATTTGTAGATGCAAATAGTAAAATCTTACTTGCTCAATTGGCCATTTCTGTTTTCTGGTATTCCTAAAGCAATTCCTGGAGAATCTGTTCCGTAAGAAACAAGTTATGAAACGTAAATTATTTTACAATTTTTTAATTATTATGCATAAACTACTTAACTAGTAGTAATAGTAGTAGTGGTGGTAATCGTCGAAAAGTAGTAAAATTTAGTTGCATAAGTTAAATTTATTTAGACACAATTGAATAATTTATAGAAGGTTTCTATGACTTTACGAGTTACAATTTCTATAGTAGTGGTATCGTTTGGATACTTTTGATATCTACGGTTTAATGTTATTCGAAACCTAAATTGTAAACAATTTTAACACAGGTGAAACAACAACTATTTGTCGATTATTATCGGTTGCAAGTCATCAGTATAGATGACTTGCAGTATTCCTTATGGTTGAGTGAAAGGGTGGTTACGGTTTATTTTCTTGAGAGAAATTATTCCAATTTACTTCAAATTATTATTGAAAAACTTTTTTCTTACACAAATTTCACGGTCTATGGTTTCATTGACAGAATAGGAGTCTCTTCGTCTTAACATTCAATTAAGAGTCGCTCATCGTGATGACATTTGTATAAGATACAATTACCTGTTTTGGACTAAAGGGGTTCCAAATATTTTTCCATGAAATTTTACCATTTAATTGAAAAACTGATTAAATTTCAATTTCAAATAAACTTGTGACGTAAATTTTCAAAAAAAAACTAGCTAATTAACCGTAAAAACAGTCAAGCTGCGAGGATATGCTCGATTGGTCTGTTAGTTTGCCTACCGATGTTAATGATTAGGTGCATCGTCCTCAAATTTTAGACGTAGGCATTTGCAACCATCCTAGCTGATTTTTTTGCCCACGTGTTACAGTTTCTTATAAATAAAAATTTTTAAAACACTATTCTCAGACAATTTACTTATAAGTCCCAGTTAATAGTAACTATAGAAACTGTACGTAAGTATATTCTAAGTTCCAAACAAATTATGACTGATGCTATTAATAGGTGAGAGGAGTTTCCTATGTTTTGATTCATATTGTTTATTTAACCATAGTCTCAACGAAAAAATTATATAATGCCATGATTAGAGATACCTGTTACCATGAGTTGTAGTGTTTAGTTGAAAGTAGTCGAGTGCATATTTATGTAGTCCCTAACATACTATTGGATAATGCTATGGTTAAGAGCATATCATCATGTTTTGATGCAATTGGTTTTCAGATGCTCTTGTAAATTAATCTAATTTTTACTTTCTGTTTTGCCTATATTACCTCCTAACTTTTGCTTTTTTGCCCATCTTTTTCATTTGTGTCTTGTATTCAAACCCACTTAGACTATCTTTTGGTGTGCTAACCTTCCTCCGAGCACATTTTATAATTTGATTCTCCAAAATTTGTCTCTCTGTTCACGTTTGCTACAAGTTTGTACGCATTTGTATCAATGAGAAAACAATTTCAAGTAAAATTTGCAGCTCTGAGCTACTTTTCTTTTCAATCAAACAACTTTTTAATAAAAACATTTTAATATATGTTCTTTGTTGTCATTCCAAATATCATTTTGAAACCATGAGCTGACGTTGATAAAATAATCAATTTCTAACTCATTCATTTCTTTTGTTTAGTTTGACAACTGTGGCAGTGAAAGTAAAACTTTTGTAGCTCTTTTGCTGATTTTTTTTAAATAAATTGGAAGTGATGACAATTTAATTAGTTCCTGAGGGGCTAATAAGTCAAAAGTAGATTAATTTTTAATTGATAGCTAACTACATTCGTTTGACTGAAACTACCCTCAAGTCATTTTCTCTTCCTAGTGAAAGTTCTCTATCTTCTCAAAGAAAATTGAAAACTCGTTATAATTAATCTGTCAATTTAAATCAATCTCAAACTTCTCATTTTCAAAACTTTAAATATTTACTACTACACGGTAGGAAAAAAATTCAAAACTTAGTTCAATTTGTAACCATTGGTACAAAATTGAATTTATTGATATGCTTATCCTCTTGGCTTAGAAAGGAAGAATCAACATTTTGCTTGAAGGGGATATTTCTCAATTTATTCTTCATTTCTCAGAATTTTATATGTAGGGAGCATCCTGAGTAGATCTAGTTTGTTTTCTCCGTATATACTCCATAATCTAAGTTAGAAAATTGAAGAAAGTAATGTTTACTACCTGTTGTCGCGGGTGGAAGAGTCCATCCATGGGCGACTTTTTTTGAAATCGTTCCCAGTGCAACGAGAAGAACAATGCTTAAAATATTCATTGTTGTAAAAAGCAATTTAGTTGTTAGATGTGGGTAGGCGAGTGAGGTCAGATGGAAATCCGTAAAGATGTTGTCAGACTTCCGCTTCAAAGATTATAAAGAAAGTGAAAAGGCTAGAGGGGAAGATAAAACAAAAACAAAACGGGGATTAGTATAACTTTCATTTTGGATTTCATTTTCTTCAAGTATTTTCAAGTATTTTCAAGTATTTTCAAAATAGAATTTACTAATCATTTTCGCTTTTCAGCATACTGTTTAAGTTTTAACATTAGGGATTTCTTGTTAGTATACGCAAACTGTTTGAGTAGAAGTAGGGTATTGTAATCATCGTGCGTGTGTGTCCGTCATTGTATCTGTAAGCTACGGGAATAGAAGTTTTATTAGGTAGTACTTATAGAGAACTATATTCGAGTATTTTATCTAGATTAAAAGAATTTGATTCTGTTTAAACAGAGTCATGTATCTTCATTTGCATCCACTTTTTTCACTCCCCGTAGTTCCCCGCATGTTGTCGAAACTTTTAATAAAGCGGGAAACATCGACGTGAAATAAATCATTTGAATTTTTATCCTGAATTTGCCGATCCTATAAAAGCATTTTTTTGGTATATGGGTAACAGGATAGTGTGAACGTTGTGTGTTTGTTGTACACTTTGTTTTTCATCAACCATCTTATGACTAATACCAAAAGGAGTTTGGCTTGTCTGGTGTAGCTAGTCTTATGTAGGAAATTTCACAAAATTAGGCTGAGCAAGTGTAAAATTGTTCATGAACTAGTACGATCACCACATGGAAAAATTATTTCGCTTGACGTCATGGTTTTTACGGTACAAAAAATAAGTGATCTTGTATTTTGTGTACAAAATGCACTTCGAACGGTTTCTAGGATGACTTGCGGTCGACAAAATATTTAAAATCAAGTTCTGAAATATTTGTAAATATAATCAAAAACCCAAAAATATTTACTTAAATAATCACCTGTATAAAAATTTGTAAGAATATTTAGCATATAATTAAAGAATTTGCATCCATACATTCAATTCATATGGTGTGCATGATATAGTTCAAAATTACAATTCTATTGCATATAAGAAAGAAGCTGCGTCAAATTTTACGGCACTAATTATGTGTTAATTACATACCGAATTCTCTGTAAGATGCATAGCAATTAATATCTACNCAAATTTTACGGCACTAATTATGTGTTAATTACATACCGAATTCTCTGTAAGATGCATAGCAATTAATATCTACAATCAAAGCCAACCAAATGTAATTGTGAAATGAATGAAGATATGCATTTTTAAACATCTTATACATAGTTTGAAAATTTCACAAAAATAAATATAAAATATTCATACATACAGTGGACCTCGCCTATTATGACCCCGGGTGTAATGGAACCACAGTTATAATGAACCTGAACCGTCGTTTCCTGCTTAGAGATAGCGAAATTAATATTAAAAACCTCGGTCATAATGAACTCGGTTAAAATGAACACTCGGGTGTAATGAACCATATCTTGCGGTCTAGCCCTTCATTTCACCATCGTGAGAAATGAACCAGACCCTATTATGTTGAAAAAGTTATGCCAATTTAATAAAATACGTTCTGAATGAATGAATTGAAGTTTTGAGTCACTGCACCAACGTTTTTCCTATTATTCCGTGGCGCAGTGGACAAAATAAAACAATTGTTAAATTTTAATTATNTCACTGCACCAACGTTTTTCCTATTATTCCGTGGCGCAGTGGACAAAATAAAACAATTGTTAAATTTTAATTATCTACTATTCTTTATCCACTGTTACAGCATCTCTAAATCGTGAATAAATTATTGCAGAACTCTGAAAATATTCCACACAGTTTTATCTCAATTTTTTTCTGTTCAAGTAAATTCTTGGTTTATTGGATTGTGAGGCTGCAGTATCTAGAAAAAAAAATTGAACTAAGAAAAGTCAAAACATCGGATGTCATGAACATAACTTNAATTGTGAGGCTGCAGTATCTAGAAGAAAAAATTGAACTAAGAAAAGTCAAAACATCGGATGTCATGAACATAACTTTAAATTTTATATTTGTTCATTATTCGGCTATAATGAACATCGGGTGTTATGAACCGAATATCCTGGTCCCTAAAAGTTCGTTATAGCCGAGGTCCACTGTATACATAATACATATATACATATATACATATAAATATTTAATTGTGAAAGAAGTGCAAAATTAAAAACGAGTTTTTCATTCTATCACTTAACCTACTTGGTGTTTGAAACTTGTGCATATTCTATAGTTACAATTGCCAAAAATCTTAGCTATGATAATTATTGTCGTAAAAGGAGTATATAGGGTAGATATAGGCACCGAGTACGCATATCCTTCTGATGCTTAAATGTGATAGGTGGTTTTATCTAAATTTTACTCGTTATTAATGCCCCAAGGAAATTTAAAATCAGCCAAATTTAATGCCCCATAGAAATTTAAAATCAGCCAAATTATATTTAAATGAAGTATTATTTTAAAACCATATTGGATGAACATGAAAGCTTTGGTTACACACCCTGGTTGACGTATTCCTGACTAATTAAACACAGATTGTCATTCACAGCAGGAATTCCTACAAAACCATGGTTTAAAAAAAAACAACTTTTTTTTCAATTTCTGTTGCGTTAATAAGTAGATCTGTATTCAGGAAGTGGCATAATCGTGCAAAATCGTGCACNGCAAAACCATGGTTTAAAAAAAAAAAACTTTTTTTTTCAATTTCTGTTGCGTTAATAAGTAGATCTGTATTCAGGAAGTGGCATAATCGTGCAAAATCGTGCACATATTGAAAAATATGATGCAAATTTTGAGACACCTTAGGAAATTGTATGTAAAACGGCTCTTCCTCATTGGTATTAAAACTACCACTGAAAATGCCAAAAATTAAGTGGCTATTTGCCAAAAAATGCATTTTCTTGTTCTTCAAAAAAATTAAAAAAATTACATAAATTTTTAATGCACATATACATAAATTATTGAGTAGTATTTAAATGATGACTTTTGGATCGGCAGAAATGATATAATTGAGGGTCATACAAATACATTTGAAAGTTTTAATTATTATTAATAATAGATACATTGCCGCTTTCAAATACTTAAGCATGCCCAGGAGTCGGGTTTGGTTTATACAATAGTTTCAAATGGCACACTTAATTGGTTCTATGATTATGATTCACAGAATGGTTTTCCTTTGAAATGAACCCTGTTACTTGTTAATGCAAAATTCTTTATAGTGTTAAATTTGTTTTTAGGTTTTGTTAAATAAGTGGTTCAGAATTCATTATAGAATCTAACTAGGTATTACGAACTAATTCGGCAAAAATTTGAAATTTTAATCAAATACCTTGCCTACATACGGGTCAATCAATGTAGTTACTTCAAAATATGCCTAAAATTTTGCCACCTTACTTCTTTGCTTCTTACAGTTCAACCATCTCAACTATTACTTAAGGTTGGACCACACAGATACCTCAGCTAAGTGATTTTTGTTTACTAAGAAATATATCTAAGTGTGTCNACGAACTAATTCGGCAAAAATTTGAAATTTTAATCAAATACCTTGCCTACATACGGGTCAATCAATGTAGTTATTTCAAAATATGCCTAAAATTTTACCACCTTACTTCTTTGCTTCTTACAGTTCAACCATCTCAACTTTNTTTGCTTCTTACAGTTCAACCATCTCAACTTTTACTTAAGGTTGGACCACACAGATACCTCAGCTAAGTGATTTTTGTTTACTAAGAAATATATCTAAGTGTGTCAGAGTGGTTAAGTCTATGGGTGGTTCTACCGTTGATACGGTTTAGTAATTGTCAACTTCCGTTGTTATAGTGCATATTCGAGTTATTGAAAGCGAAAGTGGAGAAAACAGGAATATAAGATGCTTAGTTAAAAGGGTTCTACATAACAATTCTCTAATACCGTCCTTAATTCCTTACCTTCGTCCTTCAATAAATGAAAAATGGAGGAAATTTTATGTTTATGAGCCTATACTGGAATAAATTTATATGAAATTAGATGTAGCCCAAGGAGAAACCCTTGTGAGCTGCTTTCTCTTTTGAAGGAGAAAGTTATCACAACTGATGCTCAACAAGTAAAAATGTAATCCTTATATACTCAGATCGAGTTTCCGCTAGTTAAAAAAAAATGTCTGGGTGAAAGCATAAAGTTACTATAGCTAGCAGGATAAGTTTGTAAATAACCTAATTGGCCAATACCTGCAAAGTAGTGATTACTTCTTACCTAGTTATTTAAAATCATTAAATAAGCAGATAATAGACAATACTAATTTTCAAATTTTGCAAATTGAGTATTTGAAAGAAAAAAAATTTTTTTTTTTCAAAAAGAAAGTTCATAAATTTTTAAGCGAGTGGAAAAATTTCTTTAAATGTTAAAGTATCAAGAATGTAGAAAAATTCCAATTCTATTGTATTAATCGGTGAAAATAGGACATAAAAATGTTCGATTCTTTTTTCTACTAAATTCTCTTAGACAAGAATTCGAACTGGTTTTCTTTTGAATAGATAATACAAATGTCAAAGCTTTTCTTTGTACTTTTGTAATAATTTTATTTTCAATTTGAAAACGAGTTGAACCGTTTTGCCAAACAAATTCAATTTGTAAAGTATTCTTCTTCAATTACATCATTATTATTTTTTGTCCACTTTCTCCAAATGTCATTCATTTTGATTGGGGGAACCAAATCAATAAACAAAATATTTCTTACCTTTATCAATCCTAAATTACTTTTTCACTTATTCATAAAATGGGTCAATAATGCAGACGCATTCCACCGCGTTAATCAAAATCTGAAGAAAATTAATAAACAAACTTTTAGGACAATAAGGAAACAATGAAAGTTTGAAAAGTTGAGAAGAAAGTGTAAAGCGATAAGACAGAACTGCTTTCTCTTTTGGAGAAAATGATGTTTTTATAGGATTTAAAAAATACTNTCTTACCTTTATCAATCCTAAATTACTTTTTCACTTATTCATAAAATGGGTCAATAATGCAGACGCATTCCACCCCGTTAATCAAAATCTGAAGAAAATTAATAAACAAACTTTTAGGACAATAAGGAAACAATGAAAGTTTGAAAAGTTGAGAAGAAAGTGTAAAGCGATGAGACAGAACTGCTTTCTCTTTTGGAGAAAATGATGTTTTTATAGGATTTAAAAAATACTGCGTGGGGTGTTCTAATTTTTTTTTTGGAGGGGGGAGAAGAAATATAAAATTTTTATTGTATTTCAGTTGTGTATTAATATTAACTAAACAAATTTCCAATATACATATTTAAACGTAATGTTACCAAATTATTATCTTAAATATTTTGTTAAATATATACAACAATCGACTGAATGTAAAGACTTTCTGCGTAGCTTGTAGAAATTAACTTATCCAAAATAGGTTTAAATGGAAAACCTTTCTAATTTGACACCTGTTGAAGTCAACCAGTTCACATTTAAGTTAACTTACCTATCATTTCCACATTTCTGCTGCTAATACATTACAATTATAATTATTTTTAAGCATTTTTTTGCAGTTACTAAACACTTTAGTACTTGCAAAATTAGAAAGGTTTTCTATGGTCTTATAAGTATAAATTAATTTTGAAACATTTTAGACATAGTCTCTACTATTCGTGACAATTGAAATCTAAAAATTTAAACAATCCAAAAGTTCGAATTAAAAACTTTTTTTTTAATTACTCTAGTTTAACCGACTGCAATGTGTAGGCTACATGGTGAAGCGACAAAAGCGTCGTAATTTGCTTATATTTTGTAATTTTGGGAATGACCGAGTTTGGTATGCCAAAGTTTTTGTTTGGTCATATTTTATATTAATTGTAGCTGGATTGGTCTGTTATATTGAATTTCATATTTCACATAAATAATATCTCATTTGTACAACTTTGAAAGAAAGTAGAAGGGGGGGGGGGGTGTGTGTTGTCAAATTTTACCTTGACTTCCAGTTAACGTGTCTTATGGATGTTTTCATTGAACTCTTTATTGAACTATTAGAAAGCAGGTTCAAGATTTCTTTGAATCAAGAACAACAAAATTAACATACTAGTCCTTTCTAATCGGATTTAATCGTTTTCTTCAAACTCATAAAACTTCTATTATTGATAACATTATTCCAAGTCTTAGAAATTAATATCTTGAACCATATTGTCATTGAGTACGGAGGGATGTTAATTGTTTTTGTTGCAGCTGGACATACCACAACGACAGCTAACCATAAACATCTTTTTGTTCGTCAGGGTTATTCTCTGCAAATTGCTGAACTTATTAGCTGATGTAGATCTGCAAGTAATAGTTGATTGAGAGGGAAAAGAAAAAGTTGAATTTTTAATAGAAAAGTAATTTTTCTTAATAAATCAACCAGTTTTTAAGTAAGATGACATTATTTCTAACTTGTTTTGAATCATGGAATTTCCAACCTGTTTTTCCGAGAGTACCGTCATGTGACCGGTTCAGCAGAAAAGCTCGGTATCAGCATGCAACTATTCCTTTATTTATAATATTCACATGGCTACACAGAGGTCCGTATTTGTAGATATTTCCTATAGTTCAAATGCAATGAGGTGGATTCATATACTTTTTACAATAAACTGTATGCGCAAGTTTTTCTGAAAAATTCAGAATTGAAGCTATAGATATTGAAAACTAACAGTTGCGGGTGAGATACAAGTCATAATACTGATACTTGCATTGTATCGAAAATAAAAAGTTTAAAATATTTTTTATATTAGAAGAAATTATGCTTGAAAATTTAGTTTGACTCAAATTTTAAATTTATTTCCACGGTTTATTTATTAGTATTAAACAAAACATATTGAAGAAAAGTGAATGCTGTTACCGGTTTATTAAACTCAATCTCATATTTGATAACTTCACGATAACTTTTCATCATGATTCTCACTAATGAGTAGCTTCTGGACACAATAAATTTTTTAGCAAAGTTTGTTATTTAATAAAAATGCTTCCTCCTTTCAAAGTATTGCAGGGATAACCTGGAGCATTTCCGGGATAAATTTTAGGATAATCATGAATATGACTGATAGGAAGCAGATGCCGTCAAGGAAAGTTGAAAAGAACTTTGAAGAGAGTGTTCAATAGTACGTGAAACCCTCGGGGGTAGGTGGGTAGAATTTGCAAGCATCAACAGGAGACGAATTTAGTAGTTGAGTACTTATGTTAGGTCGTTCATTCGTGAACTAAGTCTTGTTTACACTTTAATGTATTAATTGTGTCTCGACAATATTTCTGGTTCGGTTTTCACAGATCATAGTGTTTAATTTCATTAAATTTTCATTCATTTAATTTATACAATAGGTTTCTAAAAATGACCTTACGGCTGCTTTCGATGAGATACTGGCATAAACGTCGTTTCATTAATACAATGATTTTTACAAACAATACTCCGGATGGATTTCATGATCACGAATACAACTGGCGTTTAAACGTGAGAACTTTGCTATTCAACTTACACTCGCTAGGTCTGTTACCTATATGTTTCTACCAACGCAAACACCTCAGTTATCTACAATTTAACCTCCAAAAATATCTCAGTAATACGTTATAGTCACGTCTACGGATGGTTATATCGTTGTTACATTTTATTTGTCTAATATTTATCCTGGAAGTGGCTGCGATTACGGTTTTCGATTTGCTGTTGGCAGCTTCGCAAGTATAGTTCGTTCAGATAATTCGTTTGTTGAAGCTTGATTATACATTTGGCTACCAGTTTCCAAATATTCTCATGTCAGGTTACTGCACACAACAACATAAATGCTTATCTTCATGTATGAACTTGTCCCTATGATCCTGATTCGAAACGGTAAAGTTGTCATTGGGTTCTTTCTTAATTACAGGTGTATATAATGGAAGAGTGCCATCTGAAAACAAATATTGACACTTTCAATTTTCTACTTACCATAAAATTTTTAGCATTATTAGATTTTACTCTGAATTGCCATGGCAAGTATATGTGGGTTCATTATTAGGTTTGGGATTATAAGAACTTGCGATTTGACGTATGGAATGAATTTACGTAGATCTTACATTGAAGAGACTACGTTTATATCCCTATTAGACAAGTATTTGTCAGCGTCGCATTGCATCAAGGATGGGAGTCAAAGTACTTACGATTTGACTTATGGAATCAATTTACGCAGATCTTACACATAAACGACTACGTTTGCGTCCCTATTAGACAGATATTTGTCAGTGTTTCGTTTCACCAAGACAACTACGACGAACATTTCAATTTTGATTTCTCCGACAAGCATGCATGTTATGTTTAAAACATAAGATACCATAATTTTTTATCTTTATAGTTGAATTTGACAATTTTTGTGATCAACTTATAAAAAGTGAAGCACACCTTTGTCAATTTTTGCTAAAAATCAAATCAAATAACTATTGCCAATAGACTACTTTAGTAGTCGTATGATAGTGATATCGTTGTCTATTTGTCTAGACCAATTTTTGCATGGTGAAATATACTAATATATTTGAATGCCGNATTTTTGCTAAAAATCAAATCAAATAACTATTGCCAATAGACTACTTTAGTAGTCGTATGATAGTGATATCGTTCCATCTGTCTATTTGTCTAGACCCATTTTTGCATGGTGAAATATACTAATATATTTGAATGCTGAGAGTTGGTGTAATTCAAAGATCACGATATATGCTTTAAATTGATAATTGAGGTAAGGCTAACATCAGTGAACGAATTTCGAAATTCTTTCCAAAATGTTTCCAAATTCCAAATTGCTTCACTTTCCGAAATTCCAAAAAAAAATCTAATATTAGTTACCCCAAGCATGTGATGTGGCGGCAATTAGCTGAAGCATAAAAATAAAATAAAAACTACAACATTTCACAATCAAATCAAACTTAATCGCTCATATTGAGTGTATTCGATGCATCGCTTGACTCATTATCTGGAAAGTATAGAGATTAAAAATAATTCACTGTTAAACAGGGCAGCTGCAGTCTCTTTTAGTAGTTGACACTGCCAGTCATTTGGATAAACAAAAGTACTTACCGCATATAATTCAGCGTCGTTTGTTGTTTGTTATTGATGATGACCATTATTGACTTTTCTGTATACCACTTCCCTCAGTCCCAGTCACTTGGAACAATGCACATTGTTCCAAATGAAGGTTAAACCAGCTTAATTGGTTATGTTGATTATATTAAGAAAGTTTAGTTTAAGAAAAAAAAGATAATCAAAAATCAAAAATGTATGAAACTGAATTTCTGTTTGGATGTAGAGTTTCTTTTTCTAATTTAAAGCAGTGTTTCTTTCATATTTGAAATTTACTTGAGATTAAAAATCAACTTATCACATTGTAGCTGCTTGCGTCTAATGCGTTAAAGTGAAAATAAAAATGTGGCAAGTTTTGGAAACATTTATTTCGAAATTTCGGACATTTCCGTAATAAATTTCTATTTTTTTCAAAAATTGGGAACACTACTGAGCTAACTATTCAGCATTAATAATATTATCATTGTTTAATTTCGGTTCCCAAAAATGATCTTGTTCTGATAAAATAGTTTCAGTTTGGTTTCATATGTAGTATAGTTTATATTTCCATTTGAGTCTAAAGTCATCTAGTAGGATCATACTTAAACTATAAAAATCTATTCACAAAATGCAATTAAATTGAGTTAAAATTGTAAATGCAAAAGTTATAACGATTTCTATAACATTGATACTTTAATCACTTTCGTGTTAATAACTTATAATTTTTATTACAATAATCTCAAAATGTTACTGTCTTATAAAACTACAGTGTACTTTAGTTATTAAACCAGAAAATAAAACCAACTGGGTATCAAGAGTCANTTTGAGTCTAAAGTCATCTAGTAGGATCATACTTAAACTATAAAAATCTATTCACAAAATGCAATTAAATTGAATTAAAATTGTAAATGCAAAAGTTATAACGATTTCTATACATTGATACTTTAATCACTTTCGTGTTAATAACTTATAATTTTTATTACAATAATCTCAAAATTTTACTGTCTTATAAAACTACAGTGTACTTTAGTTATTAAACCAGAAAATAAAACCAACTGGGTATCAAGAGTCANTTACTGTCTTATAAAACTACAGTGTACTTTAGTTATTAAACCAGAAAATAAAACCAACTGGGTATCAAGAGTCAAAAAATTTTCATTTGGCTTGTTCCATTTAGTATGGGCAATCAATGCACTGTAATGCCAACTGTTATATAGGGGTTTAACGGAAACAAGATCTTACTTTTCGCCTTGATACTTGGTTTTCACTGGTTACAAGACCTGATATGTTTATTAACTCGGTTGGGCTATGTTTTTTGGCAAGGAAATACACTCAACCACCACACTTTTGATATCATCTATCCACGAGAGACCTTCTTCTTTGTTAGAGTTTCACAATTTGTATTCAAAACATTGGGGAAATGTGTAGTATTCCATTTTAATATATTCTATATTATTGATCCATCAGAATTTTAGCACAACCAAAAAAATGGCCAGCTTCATAAAGATTTTATTAGACTAGTCGGGTTTTATATCCTATATAAAATCAGATTATAAGTAAAGTAAGTTTATAAGACGCAAATTTAACGATAAAGGAAGGAAAGTTTTACTACCGTAATGCATTTAACTAGTTCATGATTTTAAGNTAAGACGCAAATTTAACGATAAAGGAAGGAAAGTTTTACTACCGTAATGCATTTAACTAGTTCATGATTTTAATTTTTGCTATAATAATGTTGCTTACATATAACTTTATGATTCTGCCACAGATACATATGGACCAAAAGCATGTTTCCAATGTTTAGTAAGATAAAGCCGTTGACACCTCAGCGAATTGTTGATACAATAGCAAATAAAGTTTGATAGTTAGCAACGGTTGGAACTTATAACTACCAATCANCTCAGCGAATTGTTGATACAATAGCAAATAAAGTTTGATAGTTAGCAACGGTTGGAACTTATAACTACCAATCATGAAAACATCATCCATTTATTGTTGATACCTGTCTAGCAGCGGTTGATTCCTCAGATTATAATTTTATGAATATCTGCAATATCTTTGGTTCTACGATATGGTTTAGTCTACGGATGGTTCTACCGTGGTGTAGTTTATTATAATTTACAGAACAAGGTAGTTCGTAGATATCATTGAGCTTAACTTATTCACTTCATTCCCTGATCCAGAAATTAAAGATTTCATAAGGGAAATTAAAATAATGAGAAACATTTGCTGCATAATAATGTTGACTTATTTCCTTCCAGGTAATCATCCAGCATTAATAATTATTAGAATTGTTCCATGTTTGTAGACACTTATACATGTATTTTAAGTAAGAATAATAATTAACAATTTTCTTGATTTCATACTTTTGTACTCATTGTGAATCTAACCTCCATAACTCCCCATTGTATCAATCCTACAGGATTTAACAGTTTTCCATTTGGATAAATTTTACTTTATACTTTCTGGCCTTTTTTTTTAATTTTTAATGATCACGTGAATCTATGAAATTAAACTTAAGAGAGCGAGCAATATTAGTTGAATAATATGAATTGCGTATTTATGAGAATTTTGTGGACTTAAATCATACCGGATGATGATTGTTGTGCATGTCAGGGTTATCAGATGGAGTAGGTATTTGTGCAAAAACATGCGAATATGAAATAGAATTGCCATATGGAATTTCATTTTGAGATTATATCACATGCTGAAGTTACTCTACTAGCATTTAGCAAAACATTCAATTTCGTCAGGCAGATTTCTTAAAAAAACTATTGAAAATGGAACAGACAATATGTTGGTTGGCAAGCGGTGTCGTAATCATAACAAGCAAAAAATGAAAATTCACAGGAGGGTTTTTCTTAATCGCCCAAATCATAACTGCATTCGGTATTACTAAAAACTTAATATCTTAAACACTAAATCTGTTGAAGTTTTGACGCTAATCATGAGGTGTCATTGTGGGATAGTGAAGCATAGCTCCTATACCCACGGGATAGTGGGTCTTCCACGTCTCTGCCAAGAGATGAGTTAGAAGCACAGATGATGGATCCCCCACCAGCAAAAAGACTTTGCTGGTGATAACTGGTGGATCATCATCATATAGTCAAGGTTTGAAACAGCATTTTCCCAATCGGATCTGTAGCACAAATGGTAGTGCGTTGGGTCCGGAATACTCAAGACCTGTGATCATACCCCACCNTAATCGCCCAAATCATAACTGCATTCGGTATTACTAAAAACTTAATATCTTAAACAGTAAATCTGTTGAATTTTTGACGCTAATCATGAGGTGTCATTGTGGGATAGTGAAGCATAGCTCCTATACCCACGGGATAGTGGGTCTTCCACGTCTCTGCCAAGAGATGAGTTAGAAGCACAGATGATGGATCCCCCACCAGCAAAAAGACTTTGCTGGTGATAACTGGTGGATCATCATCATATAGTCAAGGTTTGAAACAGCATTTTCCCAATCGGCTCTGTAGCACAAATGGTAGTGCGTTGGGTCCGGAATACTCAAGACCTGTGATCATACCCCATCAGAGACCATCTTTTTGGGTTAATCGCTGTTTCAAGCCTTGACGGGGTAGTCATATCCCGTCATCATTCATAAAAATTTCACAAATTAGCGATTAAGTTTAGCTAATATATCGTTGCAAAGTTTATACGATACTTGCAGCTAGTTAGTCGTCAGCAGTCGTCAGCAAAGCTTTTTATACAGGGCCCGATAAATTAATCCTGGCCTTCTTTATCCGCCTTTCACCAAAAACTTGGGGCATGCGATACACAATTAGTAAATGATGGAAGAGAAGTTCATTTTATTATATCACTATAAAATATCTGGTCCGATTAGATACTCTAATGCAAAGCAATGGAGCAAAGCAGAAAGGTAGAGATCAACAGGTTCTCTGTTGAGTGACGTGGAGTAGATGTCAAGGGATGGATTTATTGAAAATACGCTGTTTTCGAATGCACTTCTGACACGCTTATCCTTTACTGTTGTGTCTCAGAATTATGTTCGAAAACAGTTGATTTTCAATAAATCATAACTTTTGACCCTTTAATCCTATAGACCTGATATTTTACACATGTTTCACTACTTTCCATGTTCTGTCATAAAATAACATCATTTGACCCGAGAAAAATTTACTTAATGAGATACGTTGGACATAATTATAAACAGTTACTTTCTCCAGCAAACCGCACTGGCCAAAAGTAACTTCCATGTTTATAATTATGACCAGTACTGTATAATTTATGCTAAGGACAACTGTTATGCATCAATCCTGAACAGCGTAAAATAGGCTATAAGTGGACAATATTTCTAAAGAAGGAGTAATCTATCATCGAAAATCATTAGTTTATCTAATAAATTATAAATAAATTAATCGAAGTGATTCTTAAAGCTTTAGTATATTTTACCAAATTCGCCATTTTTGTGCTGGAACATAAAATTTTCCGTATTTATAAAAATATGTGACATTTATTCAATAAATTTCCAAAAGCACAAAAAGTTTGATGATCACCTTTTGAAACTCACTAGGTACAAATTTTTTAGTGAAAACTCGACACTAAATCATCATTTTGTAGATAATTATGTTCCACACATTGACGTATAANAAGAAGGAGTAATCTATCATCGAAAATCATTAGTTTATCTAATAAATTATAAATAAATTAATCGAAGTGATTCGTATATTTTATATGTAGTATATTTTACCAAATTCGCCATTTTTGTGCTGGAACATAAAATTTTCCGTATTTATAAAAATATGTGACATTAATTTAATAAATTCCCAAAAGCACAAAAAGTTTGATGATCACCTTTTGAAACTCAACAANAGCACAAAAAGTTTGATGATCACCTTTTGAAACTCACTAGGTACAAATTTTTTAGTGAAAACTCGACACTAAATCATCATTTTGTAGATAATTATGTTCCACACATTGACGTATAACAATTAAACAAATTTATAAAACAGTGTAGTTTCCCTTAATTTACTGCACTTCGAAGGACAATTGGGATACTGGCCCCACCCCCAAGGCCATACTAGCGAAGCGCCATTTGTACCTAACTCAGATTTAAATACGGACAACTTGTCCCAAAATAGCCGAAGATTTAAAATAACTGCAACGTTTCGAACTTGGTATATTTTCTTTACGATATAATGTCTCGGGCCGTCGAGGATAGTCCACTCAATTTTACACGTGGTATGATCCTTCGTTGCAGGCGTCTTGTTTTGTGTTATTTTGACCAAACAGGACTGAGCGAGGTATAACTTCCAATGGAGGTGTTCTTCAACGGAAGTAGGAGAATTGAATTTTACTTACAATATCACTCCAGTGCTTTTATACAAAAGTACGGACATATAGAAATAGAAGTCACGTACATCAGTATGTACAGAGCGCTCAGTAAATACCCCGCTATTCAACCATATGGGTTCCTTTAATTGATCCTACAGGACAAACTAATTAGCCCACTAAACTGTACTTTTGCATATTTAAGCAAAAAGACATAATCTACGTACATATTTTTAGGTTCGTCGATTAATTCGTTTGCCCTAAAAGGCCATATATGTGACTTCGGTGTATTTACTGAGCGCTCTTTACTTGTTTTAAATTTACATGAGTGATTCTTCCTACCCAATAAGAGTGGAAAAATTTCTTATTGTAGATACTTCATTTCTCAATGGGTAGAAGTTCAGGTACCTGCATTAACTCATCATTTGCCGCCGTGAAAAACATAGGAAAGTCTACCAGAACACTGGTATATAACCCAACAACTACCTATCCAACAGAAAAATATTTGGATCAATGTTATCATTATTTCTTGATTAGGAGGGATGTCCCATGTAATTTGAAAAGTAGCAACCTTGCACTCGTTGGCAATACTCATAAGTTTTGTGTGTTTTACTTAGGAATTTTTCTCTGGGACGAACTGTTTGCCTTTAGTTAAGTGTTTGGACAATTTGTATTCATTTCGTTTAATGGGAACAACTGGTATTTGGTTTGAACAACGGGGACATTCGGGATCGGGTCTATAAACGAAGTAAAAGGTACTGGCAAGACTCGACCTGTTCATTTTTAAACAAAATCTTTATTGTTTAAAAATTACTCCTTCGGCCCAAGCGGACTTAGAGANACTCGACCTGTTCATTTTTAAACAAAATCTTTATTGTTTAAAAATTACTCCTTCGGCCCAAGCGGACTTAGAGACACATAGAGAATCCCATCACACTAACAAGTGACAGTGTTAGTGTAGAATTTGGAAAATTGCATAAAATATTATATCACAAGTATTTTGATAAAGGTCGCTGAAATATAAAACGGTTGAGCAACTACATTTGATTTTGTGCTCCAATAACACCATGAAACTTATTGCGCAAGATTTGATGAAATTTATGGTGAACGTAAGTGAGTGAGAACAGTTTTTGCGGAACAAAACTTTCTCTCAAAATTGTTGTTTCTAGATATAAGGCGTCAACTTTGTCATTAGCATCATTACATATGCACTAACATGATACTTCAAAATACTCTCATGTTCGGATGTATCTTGCGAAAGATGAGCCAGGATCATGAAATGTATAAACAAACACTCATCGCATCTACCCAAAAATTTTATCAGATTTTGTGCAAGAAGTTACATGATGTAATTAAGGCATTAAGTACAACAGCGGATTGCAGTAATTTAACAGTTTGTTTTATAATTTGCAAAAACTTTGAAGCTATAAACCAAATTCGACTGAAGAAATAGATACTCACTTGCTAAAAAGATAATTTTATTTACAAATAAAAGTCTTGCTAAAAATCAAATCAAATGTTTTTAAGATTTATACAATTCGAAATATAAATTACCCAATTTATTGAATTCATGGGTGCAAGTAAAGCATAGCCCGCTGATGGTACAAGCCCATTGTATTAGTGTTAGAATTTTTGTTTGATCGTTAGGGTTATGTTTAGGTAGTTTTGGTAAGAAACTGCGCTGTTTCCCAACAAACATTAGTTGGCAAAACTAATTGTGTATTTTGTTGTCTGCTTATACCATTGCAGATGATGCTTGCATAGTCTACGCATGTAATTTCAGATAATATTTGCATCCATCATCGCATTGTTCATTTACGAAGACGCTTCTCGTACAGAGAAGTTATATTTTGAAGTGCACGTGTTGTTCCACAGGAATGGTTGTAACATCTCAGTAAGGCTGTTAACGTACCATCTCGTAGCGTGTTTCAGTAGACACGATATGGAAACATATGTTTTTTTTTTGAAGACACGCTACGGAACGAAACGATAAGTACAAAAATTGGACACGACGTTGTTACGATAGCAAATTTTTTGCCTAACATATATAAATACATATATTTCTATTCACACCAAAATCTAATTTCTAGAGCAGTTCTAGGGTATAATTACTAAACATAATCCAATAATTTGTCAACTAGAGAGGTAGCATCGAAATTTTGATTTATTTAATATTCACAATTTTAAAGAGACGCATACAGAAACAACTTTTGGTTTGCTTGAGTATAAATTGTCGTGAAGCAAATTGGATCTGACAGAAAACAATCTTTCCACAGCCACTCAGTGCCACAAATTGCCAGATAGTCATAAAAATTTGTACAAGTAAGGAATGTAGATCATGTGTCTACTATGTAGTCGAGAAAGATTGGTGCTGGTGTGTTCTTGCAGGCTTCGTGTACAGTCGTACCGAAGAAAATTTTAAAGTACTTCCTGTGCCTTTCCTCCAAAGTAATGAGGGTGATTATGAAGATAAAATTATAATGGAAGTGGACAAAGATGTTGGCATACGATTCTAATGAAATTAATTAGTTGCAATTATTTATAGCAATTATTGTTATGTCATTTTGCGTATTTACCTTGAGAAGTGGGAAATGCACTGTAAAGTATTTCTTGTATGTCTCAAAAATTTTCGTAGTTTAAGCAAAAATGCGTGATTGAGGTTAACTGATTCGTAAAGTATTCGCTGACTTTATGCCTACTTGCATGATTCACAGTGCTGGAAAATATTCTAAAACAAAAGGAAGCCACACTTTGGCCGGGCTCTTTCCTGGAGAAATTCCGTTTTATACTAATAACCAAGTTACGTCGCTAACTCAATTTTTTCTTATCAAGTGGTGTTATTTTATAAAAAGTAAATGCAAAAGTAGGGTAAAAATAAATCAGGTCTCCAGCATGAAATGGAAAAAAAGTTATGATTTATTAAAAATTATTGGAAAGCATTTTCGAACATAATTCTGAGACAACAGTAAAGGATAGGAGTCTCAGAATTATATTGTAATATTTTATTGTCAACAAATCATAACTTTTAACTCTTTGATACTAGAAACCTGATTTTTACCCGTGTTACCCTACTTTTCTATGTTCTTTATTAGAAAATGTAATATGACAAAAAAATCTTTTTAAACAAATTCATTAGATGATTAATAAAACAGGAACTTTTTCCAGCAAACGGGTTAGTACTAAAAATAACTTCGTTATGTTTTATAATTCTAATCAGGCGTTTAGATCGATTGTAATCCATCGCATATCGTATTTGTAGTAATTGTGAGTACTTGAGCTCTACTTAACAACTATTAAACACTGAGAGAAACAATAACGGAGACTCTTTTTTCATGCATTTCAAATTATAATATACAGAGTGAGTTTTTAAGAGTGTTACGGGGATACCCCACACTTCATTCTTTCACCTACCTAAAGAGAAAGTTTTAAATCAGTGAGATTTGAGAAAATTGAGGAGTGGGTATGTGCATTAAGTGGGTGAAAGGGTGAGGTGTGGGATATCCCCGTAACACCCTTAAAAACTCACTCTGTATTATATAATTCAAATTCTAACCACTGAGTGCGATTCATTGATTTTAATAAACAATCAGTAGTACACGTTGGGATTATCGCCAGAAAGAACAAGTCTATATTTAGCCACTACAAATACCTCAAAATTTCACTTTATAGTTTATATGTTACCGATGGTTCTATAGTTGCTATGGTTTATTCAGTGTTAAAGAGAAATTATGATACCTTTCATGGTTGCAAATACCAGGATCGACCTGTAAGTTTTACACGCTAAAAGTAAATATTATATTATCATTTGCAAAAAATGATTTACATTTTTCGTTACTTTTTCTTTTATATATCTTCTTTTTTTAACGTGATTAGTTTCTTATTCATTCAGCTTCTGGTGAAAAATTGCACTTTTCATCACTTGTCAGAAAAGTAGTGAAATCTGATCATTGATGGAAAAATATGAAGGCAATAGGAATAATTAATTTTCTAATTTGCGGTAGAGATTATTTTCGACGTAGCTACATTAATAATAGTTGATATCACAATTGTATTATTTGTATTTTGGCAATGGGAAATGTACCTTTGTTAGAATTGAATCAAAGAGACAAACATTAAATCAATCCGTTCGTAAACATAATAAAATAGAACTATCTAGTTTCTTTTTAACTTGCTTTTCATTAAAAATTTTTTACTAGTTTTGAACATGTTTTAAAATTTTGTGCATCTATTTTAATTTTTTGTGCCATATTGTAACAATTAAGCACCTATCTAAGTATATGTACGATATATGTGTCTACATGTTTTATATGCCTACTCATTTTATGCTTTGTTGAATACTCTAAGTACTAACTCTAGAGGAAAGGGCATAAGTAAGTACACATCTAGGAAGTGAGTTAGATGTGTGTTAGCATGTNTAAGTACTAACTCTAGAGGAAAGGGCATAAGTAAGTACACATCTAGGAAGTGAGTTAGATGTGTGTTAGCATGTAGTGAGATCGGAGGTTTTAACCCTCTAATTTTTTATACACGGCTTTTGCAGTTAACACTTTCTCCATGTGTACTTACTTTTGCCCTATCTTGTATAAACAATAATTCAATAATGTGTCTAGAAAATGATGAGTGGCGAAATAAAGACATTTTGATCTGCTTATAAATTGCAAAATCTGGCCATATAGCTGATACTACTAGCTAATAATACTAGCTAATAATAGAGAACACAAATTTGTTTGAATTCTGTTATGAGTTTGATTGCTCAAAGCAAATGGACAACCCAAAAATCTCTGGTGGGAAAATACAGCATGAAAAATAAGCTCTGTAAATACAGCTTAGAAGAACAAGGCGCCAAACCAAACATGAAAGCTAAATTATTATTTTTAATACAAACTAAATAATAAAAACAAAAAAATAAGCGAAGTATTAGCCTAAGTCTAAAACATTAGAAATTAACATAAACAGTGTAAACAAAATCTACAACAAAAAATGAATATACACCTGAACAAATAGTTCCTTAAAAAAACTTAACTTAAATTCAATTCAATTTATTCATAAAAGTATTCTTTATCACATTTAGTGCAGGTCGTTACAATTACTGGTAGTTTCAGTATATTTGTTTACTTATACTTAAAATTACCTATACTACTTATGACAACTAATTATATAAAAATATAGAAAAAATCTTCAAAGAAACGTAAAAAAATGTAACTTAGAATTTAAAACATGAAAAACTTAAAGAGTTAAAGTTCGTTATAATAATGTTAGATGNAATTTAAAACATGAAAAACTTAAAGAGTTAAAGTTCGTTATAATAATGTTAGATGGAGTCGTCAGTGCTGATTGTTATAATAGGCTCTTATTATATCGCCATCGAACATAACATTATGTTATTAAAACTATTGTAGAGAAAAAGTGTGAACAGTATAATAAAAACTATTACTTTGCATGACATTATTAGGTTCTTAGGTTCTTTTTTACCAAAATTCCTTAATCTCAACCTTAATTCCTGATTTGCATGAAACATTATTCAACGCAACGCCAGTTGTACCGTTGTACATATCTATCAATCTTTAAACAAAAAACCAGAAACCAAGGGGAAAAAAAGTCTCCTACAGTACTAAATTTTTGACGTTGCTGTTGTATATGACAGAAATATCAAATTTTTGCTAAAATAATATTTTTTTCAACAGTATTGTTGCTATAGCTGATGTTGTTATAACCGATAAGTTTAACGTTATAATCTCGAAAGTAGCAAATAAAATCTAATTTTTATGCTGTTATAGTTAGTAAATTTTTTCTATATCCAAAAGTCGTTATAATGAGCTTTGACTGTTACTAAATACTTAAGAAAGTCATTATTAATTTCTCTAAGCAAATTTTTTCAACANTTATAATGAGCTTTGACTGTTACTAAATACTTAAGAAAGTCATTATTAATTTCTCTAAGCAAATTTTTTCAACAATAACATACACCACAACCTAAACAACTTTCTTCTCCGGTATTCTATTTAGGGTTTAAAAATAGTTCCCTTAAATGTTTTGATAATAAATGTTCAACGGTTGATTTATATAACAATCGACTTTGCTATTACAAAATTTCTCAGGTCAAAATTTAGCACAATATTTTTCAAAGAGCTGTACTTTCTGCATCGTATCTTAGACAGCTTGTATCCAGTGCCGTATCTTCTGCATGCCCTATTTTCGCGCGTCATATTTTCAGGCGCTGTAAATTCGTCTAATGATGTTTGATAATTATCTTGAAGCAGTTTTCCAATTCAGATAATAAGAATAGCTATTAATTGTTACGTGTGTAGGACCGTTGAAAAATGAATAGTTAAGTATGATGGATAGGAAATCACAGGTGTCCGATATGAGTCCTTAGGCTAAATTCATGATAAAATTTCCATTTTGAATCCATTGATGAGGATATGAAATAGAATAATGGATTTGGGAAATTAGGGGTGATGATTTTAATGTGGTCCTCTGAGTGAGGTGATCCAATTCTTCTCCACATATGGTTTAGCTATTGTTAAGTAAACCATATTACCTATTGTTTTAATTGATGATGGTCTCTGGTCATTTGGGAAAGGGAAAGGGTTTGCAATTGATTGACTAATTACAGGTATCCGACCCTGCTTCTTTTCTAATGATCTACCCAGATGTCATACTACTAAACAACCCTCATTTTCCATCACTACAAATACATTATTTCTGATTTCAATCTCTGATTATTTCCCAATAATGTATTTTTAATATACAAGAGAAAGTTTTTTCACTTGGTGTATTATCAGAAGGAAGAAAATTGAAAGTGATTAATTACATGCTCATTTCACCTGTCTTGACTTCACTCCTGCCGCCACTGCAAAAAAAAAAGATTCCATTGTACTATAAAAGAATTTTTTTTATTAGAAACAATGCCATATTGTTAAGGATGATTTTGCAATATTTAGGCAAAATCCGAAAAAGAATGATTTTGCAATGATTTATTAATTAATGGACACATTTAATACATTTTTGAATTTTTTCCAAATTTCAGTTTTACTTATATTTGAAAGAGAGTGCTTTCAAATTTGTTAATTTTTTTGTGTTTATTATAACAAACTTTTTGATGATATTGATTTGNATATTTGAAAGAGTGTGCTTTCAAATTTGTTAATTTTTTTGTGTTTATTATAACAAACTTTTTGATGATATTGATTTGCAATAAAGGCTNTACTTATATTTGAAAGAGAGTGCTTTCAAATTTGTTAATTTTTTTGTGTTTATTATAACAAACTTTTTGATGATATTGATTTGCAATAAAGGCTGAAATTTTGTACAGCGTACATTATCATATTTTTTTTGAATTTTCCATATATGGATACAACAATAGATAGATGACAATATAATAGAGAGGATGATGGAAGGGAAGGTGAAAGTTGGAAGATTGATAAATTGTTAGNCTGAAATTTTGTACAGCACATTATCATATTTTTTTTGAATTTTCCATATATGGATACAACAATAGATAGATGACAATATAATAGAGAGGATGATGGAAGGGAAGGTGAAAGTTGGAAGATTGATAAATTGTTAGATTAAATGATAAAAGTTTCAAAAGCGATGTCACAATTTCAAATTTCAATGTTGTTTGTTTGATTTTTGTAAAGTTTGAACTAATTTTTTATAATTATTATTGAAAAATTCGTAGTATCTACCGATATATCATGATTTTCAAATAAATTTTTTTTAGTATTGCAAATTTAGAAATTAATTAATATTATGTAACTACATTGTCGAGAAAACTAAAAAAATTATACTTTTGGTGTAATATTTGGCGAATTCTTTTGCTTATATTAGATACCACTACTGCAACCTATATAAGTCATAGTAAATATAATATACCGCTACAACGCGTACATTTGAACCTTGAAAAATTGAATAACCTGAACATTCCTGTTACAACAATTAAGACTTTCTGACTAATCCATTTATCTCGAATTTGCAATTTTTTGTTCCTAACAGAAATTACTTTTATTCTAAATTAACAAAAAATTTGCATGCACGTGACTTTAAAGTTTAACTTTTGTAGTAAATATTTGAGATTGTAGAGTGGTGACAGACTCAACAAAGAGTATTAGTATTAGTAACTAACTGATGAAAGAAAACTACACCAAAATACGTATATTCAAGCTAACTTATGTTAGTTCAGAAAGCAATTTGTCGCTGTTTTCACCGACTTGACTTTTAATGAACATCGGCTTTATTGAAATACAACAACATCGTAAATCTGTTCACTATAACCGATGTTTACTAAAAGCAGGGTTTTTAACATTGCTACTTTTCTCTGTCGTATTGAGCTTCGATTTTGGGTAAATCTTGATCGATCTTGAGCCATAATCCATAGTCTATTGAGACATTGGATTATATGGCTCACAGCACAGCCTGAGTCATGCAAAATTCATGAATCATGACATAATCCACCAAAATTTGCAACTTCAAAAATTTTTAGTAACTAAGAAAAAAAGTTGATTATTTTCTGCGAGATACATTTTCTTCGTCGAAAAAACTTTATTATTCTGAAATTGGTAACAACACACTAAAATTTTACTTTCCAATGAAAACCTNATTATTCTGAAATTGGTAACAACACACTAAAATTTTACTTTCCAATGAAAACCTAAAGCTCGTTGGAATTCTGATACTGGTGAAAAAGGTTCAATAACCGTCTTTTCTGTATTAAATTTGACAGGCGTACTTAATTCTACGAATAAGCTCGTGACGTGTCAGAAACCCTGAGTGGAGTCTCTGAACAATTTTTGGCTATGAGTCCACTGTTCTCATGAATGATGAAGGAAACACCCTAAGTTTCTCAAGGATATGATTTAGTTAGAATTTGCGAATGAAATGGAATTGTTCAAATTTGAAAATTTATAATTTTTGAATAGTTGGTGAGGTGTGGGTGAAAGGGTGTGGAATTGAGCAGAAGTCAGCGGCCATGAAATTTTCAAATCCGGACACAACACAAGCCCATTTTAAACCCCATGGGAAAACCCTTTCTGAATCAACTTCATCTCACATCCAGGTCAACCCAACCCAAACCCATGGATGCTTCACTGGGTTTGACATTGGTATTCTTGACTAAATCTTTTTGTAATCGTCTTGGAATTTCTTTAATTTTGATTAAAAGTTTTTCATTTTAATGAGTGAGCTTCAATACATTGCTGAGATAAATTAACCCATAATTTTACTGTAGGATTTAATTTAGTTTAACAAATGAGTCTCAAATTTGTCGAGTTAATTGTGATTCTTATGGATAAATAAAGTCACTCAGAATGACTTGGTTCGTGTTGGACTTCGACTAGCCCAGAAGAATCCAAATTACAAGTTGTGCCTGTTCAAAATCGAATTTCCACCCAACAAAATCGAAATCGAGATTAAAAATTTTCTTATATTTGCTGAATCGTAATTGAAGTCAATATTTTAATCGAAATAGAAATCCAACATTGGATGATTGAAATGGAAATTTAGTATTTCCATTTCGAGTTATGTTAGAGCTGTGATTTTAATTTGGAAAACAGATTTTTACAGTTTTGAGTATAATAATGTTGGAAGGTTTCTGTATCGCCTACGTGTGTAGATGTAAGGAGACTCGTAATCTTACAATTAGCCAAGCGAAAATATTTTGTAGAACTAACAATAGAATACCATGTGTGCGCGTAAAACCTCAAGAACCGACTTATCGGCTTACCGAATTGGTGGGACTTTTGAGTGGNAGAATACCATGTGTGCGCGTAAAACCTCAAGAACCGACTTATCGGCTTACCGAATTGGTGGGACTTTTGAGTGGAAATCCGTTGTTTTCAAATTAATGTGCAACTAATTCTGTAAGCCGATAAGTCAGTTGGTGAATTTTTAAGCACACTCATGTTATTCTATTACAATAATGCCCAGAGACAATAATAAGTATGAGTGAAAATGTGTCCTCTGAGATAAGATGACCCACGGTTGAGTGTACACAGAAATATACCGGATACTCTACTTCTTGTNGAATACCATGTGTGCGCGTAAAACCTCAAGAACCGACTTATCGGCTTACCGAATTGGTGGGACTTTTGAGTGGGAATCCGTTGTTTTCAAATTAGTGTGCAACTAATTCTGTAAGCCTATAAGTCAGTTGGTGAATTTTTAAGCACACTCATGTTATTCTATTACAATAATGCCCAGAGACAATAATAAGTATGAGTTAAAATGTGTCCTCTGAGATAAGATGACCCACGGTTGAGTGTACACAGAAATATACCGGATACTCTACTTCTTGTTCCCACAGAGGGGAGTGGGGAATGATACTACAATAGTGAAAATGTAGCAAATCAAGTCGGGCAAATGTTTCGTTAAAAAAGTCAATCCACATCCATTCGACCCGGTTTGGATGAGCGGGGTTAGACTTTCGTTGGGCTTTAGGTGACCAAATTTAGGATGAAACCCAACCCAACAAAACCAGTCTAACTCATACCCGTTCAGTTTGGTCATGGTTCTGCCCGATCATGATTAATACCCAGGATGCAACTTCTTGCGCAAGATTTGATAAAATTTTTGGGTGATTGTGGCTGAGTACAGTTTTACCAAAACTGAATTTTCTCTTAAAATTTTAGTTACTATAATGCATCCGCTTTGGCATTAGTACATACATGTCCTTAACATGATAATTGCAAAATAATCACAATTGCATCCGATTGCAATTTCTACGAAAGATAATGAAATTTTTCAACAAAACTTATATCACTAGCAACCCCTGAACCTAATTGGTCGATACACTCCCATCTTCATGACTACTCATCGCACGCAATTCCAAACTACGTTCCATCTTGATAGAAATATATTGCACTATCTCATACAAGAGANGACTACTCATCGCACGCAATTCCAAACTACGTTCCATCTTGATAGAAATATATTGCACTATCTCATACAAGAGCGTGCGGCAAACTTCCATCATGATGGAAACTGGATGACCTGTGCGATGATCAATGCGATGATTCAAATGTTTTTCAAATTTTTAACATTAGAATTTTGAAAATTTTTTTTTATATTTTGTTATCCAAGTAGAGCCATCTAGACTTATTGATTCAATGTTTTGCTAAACATATAGGTCAAACTCCTAAATGGTCGATAAATGGCAAAAAATTTCTTTCAGAAACTTCGGGTTTGAAAATGCATGCGGCAAACTTCCATGCAGATGGGGCTGTAGGGGATATTTTACAAACTCAAACCTTCTACCCAAAAATTTTATCAAATGTTGCACAAAAATTTTGATGATTATAATTATAGTCGCTCTTAAGTCGCTCAAATTTAGAGTGAAGTGGGAGGAATTCTGCCAACCCTTTGTTGTTCAAAACGTACACTAGAGTTTAGTATATGTTTTTGAAATTTGAAATTAAATTTAGAAATTGGAATTTTGAAAAAAAAAACCGACGATGAGGTTAACGAATTATCACAATAAACTAGAAATTTGAAATTAAATTTAAAAGTTGAANAAAAAAAAACCGACGATGAGGTTAACGAATTATCACAATAAACTAGAAATTTGAAATTAAATTTAAAAGTTGAAATTTTGAAAAATACCGGCAATGAGATTAACGAAATATCACAGAATAACTTAGTATTCCTAAAAATAAGTAATATAGGTTGTATAAAAATCTGCAAAAAAAAATTATCTTCTCGCGGTGTCTTGAATTCAAATTTTGGACTATATTCTCGGAATTTAAAAATCAAAAACTCATTCCATACATCAAAAAGCCGAGCTATATGCACTTATTTACTACTTAATAAATAGTTTTTATAACTAACAACAGAAATCACAAATTAACAATTAGAACTACACTGGTTGAGGAAAAACACAAGCATGGAATGGGCGGTGTAGTGGAAAACACTTTTTGTCTCTATATGAAATCCCAATTGTAAAAATTACAATTGTAAAAATTGTAATTGTCAAATTTGTAATTGACGACAAGGAACCGCTGAGATTCTTCCCAACATGGATTAATCACATTTTGACCAAAATGCTTGGTCATTTTGCTATTTATTCTTCTTCAACTTACCCACTAAAATTCCCATTGTTTGCTTTTCAACTCTTCTCCTTCAACAATAGTCTACATATTTGTTTGTAATATACCTAGTATCATTTACTTTTCAAAATTAAATACATAGTACATAGAACGTATTTTTTTTNTATTTGTTTGTAATATACCTAGTATCATTTACTTTTCAAAATTAAATACATAGTACATAGAACGTATTTTTTTTACTCAATCTTATACGAATTTGGTTCGGTGTAATTTGTAGTTGTAAATAATTAGTAATATTTTTGCACTGTAGAGATTTCGTCGTCGTGCCAGAATTAGTTGATAAGAAATGAGCTGAATACGAATGAATTAACAACAAAATGATGGGGAAGCAATGCAATAAGTTTTAATTAATAGCATACTGACTGATTGAATTTTAGCAAAAGAAAGTAAAAAATACGTTTTTTTTTCAATAACAATGGAAATTCGTGATCGTGATACCATTTGTTGCGAAATTCTTAATTATTGTAAAAAAAAAGAATTGGTTTGCAACCTTGCGAACATAGTATGTCTAGCTAACCCTTTGACATGATAATAATTTCGAACAAGCCATATTTAAAATTTTAGTAAATAAAATTATAAAATATGTTTTTTTTTTTGGAATTTTAATAATTTTGAACTTAAACTTACCGAGTATTTCAAAAAAAAAATTAAATTTTTAGCCAATCAGATTGAAAAAAAATTCTAATAATTCAAACCCCATTGGCTGATTTTTAATTTTTTATTTGTGACAGGTTTACGAAAAGAGCTTTTGTTTTGCCTTGATAAGAAAATAAATTGTAAATAAGTTTACACTAATCAATGTATTTTTTTTTCAAAGAGTTATTGAAAAATATTTCAATTGTTGCAAAGTAACAACAACTGATTGGTCGTAACTGACATGCATTTTTTTAAGGTTGTCGACAAAGATTTCTTGTCAACAATCAAAATTTAAAAAAAATTAATTTCAGTAGCTTGGCGCTTTAAGTTCATTTAACTCAATTGTTAGCTCACATACTTTAGTCTACATGCACATAGAGACACGACAGCAAATTTTACTTACGCGATGACAAATTTTGTATTCGCGATTGACGCACAAGCCTTCACATAGTTTGGCGACGAGAATTTTTTCAATCGTGTTGTGAGTATTTAGATATTTTATCGTCCCTATGAACGATCCGCGGATATCTGTTTGAAACAGATATTTTTTGTGACGATACGCGATTGTGTAATGATGAGAGATGGTAAGTTTAAATAAAACTCAAATGGAAGAATGGAATATTACCCCTGTGGTACTTCTCCACTTCACTCAGCAGATAACCTGCCGACTCCTCTCTCTGTTTCTCTGCTTTGCTCCATTATTTTTCAGTAGCTTATGTCTAATCAAAACACATGTTTTGTGACAATGCGCTATTTTGTAATGCTGTGAGCTGGTGAGTTGAGAAAAGAAACCAAGTAGAGGAATGGGGTGTGGCCCCTGGGATTTATTCCAAACCTCAACAGAGAACTTGCCGACCCCTCTCTTTGCTACTTTGCTTTTGCAGAGCTTGAGATGCTCCATTGCTTTTCATCTGCTTTTTAAAGCTGAAATTATAGTTGCCTTTCCCCCATCGTGCTTGGAGGAAAGTGCGGTGCAATTCTAAACATTCAGCACCTATTTGAATACAGTTGCCTTGGGAAAAAGTGATTGTGTNGAACTTGCCGACCCCTCTCTTTGCTACTTTGCTTTTGCAGAGCTTGAGATGCTCCATTGCTTTTCATCTGCTTCTTAAAGCTGAAATTAGAGTTGTCTTTTCCCCATCGTGCTTCGAGGAAAGTGCGGTGCAATTCTAAACATTCAGCACCTATTTGAATACAGTTGCCTTGGGAAAAAGTGATTGTGTCATTGAAATTTTCTAATCACACCGCACTTTCCCCGTGAGCACGGTCGGGGAAAGGCAACTATAGATCCAGCTTAAGTTGTCTACACTGTTTGCCTCAATCGAATTCAAAAAGTGAAGATTACTTAAGAAGCAGATGTACTCATTTCTTTATTTCAATCGCAATCGTAGCTTATGCTANTCAATCGAATTCAAAAAGTGAAGATTACTTAAGAAGCAGATGTACTCATTTCTTTATTTCAATCGCAATCGTAGCTTATGCTACGTAATAATAAGCGCGATTGAATCTACGACTGCACATTCATCTTCGTAGCCACGATTAAGGATAATCGTCGTTGCGTTTGTAAAATTCGGTCGCGACTCTATGTGCATGTGGCTTTACAAAAACTTTCTTCCGCTTTATAAAACTTGCGTGGGTGAAGTTGGGTTATTTTGAGACCATAAAACAAAAGAAACATCACCCTCATCTCAATTCATTTACATATCTATTGAGAACTTGCTCAAAAATAAATGTAGTCCATTCATTACACCTGAATGACTAAAAACACTTGTCTCTTTCCCCCCCTAATTTCGCAATATTTGCCCTTTATCTATAGTTGTTATTGTCTTCTTCACCTTACTCTTGAGCGTAGGNACGTAATAATAAGCGCGATTGAATCTACGACTGCACATTCATCTTCGTAGCCACGATTAAGGATAATCGTCGTCGCGTTTGTAAAATTCGGTCGCGACTCTATGTGCATGTGGCTTTACAAAAACTTTCTTCCGCTTTATAAAATTTGCGTGGGTGAAGTTGGGTTATTTTGAGACCATAAAACAAAAGAAACATCACTCTCATCTCAATTCATTTACATATCTATTGAGAACTTGCTCAAAAATAAATCTAGTCCATTCATTATACCTGAATGACTAAAAACACTTGTCTCTTTTCCCCCCTAATTTCGCAATATTTGCCCTTNACCTGAATGACTAAAAACACTTGTCTCTTTTCCCCCCTAATTTCGCAATATTTGCCCTTTATCTATAGTTGTTATTGTCTTCTTCACCTTACTCTTGAGCGTAGGTGGGCGAGATGAAATTCAAGTAGAAAACAATTGACATACAAAGCATCTAAGACAATAGCTGTTTTTATATTAATTGAATTTAAAGAATTCATATGAAATCCTAGTGACGGAGACATGTGAACCACACTTGCAACTTTCATACGATTCTCTTATTCCCGCTTCTACTACTTCCAAAAAAAAATATTAGCGCTTCCTTTAGAACCTTTTGAAACAATATTTTTTAACACTTAGGCTTTCAGTGGTTGAAAAAGTACGAGTACAACTTCGCAAAAAACATTTTTTTAACGCGGCGGGTTTCACTTCAAAAGCATTGGGAGATGCTACTGTATAAGTCGCCAGCTATTTTGATATCATAATTTTTATTTTGCATTTTCAGGCTTTGGAGGGTTTGCATGAAATTTTATTACTATTTGGCATATATTTAGTTCAAAATTTGAAAATTACGTGTTAAAAATTTTATTAAAACTGCGAGGCATTTTTTTATTACTATTTCAATATAATAGACTAGAAACTATAATTAGTAACTAAACCTTAGTATGACTGGGATTTTCTGACTCATAGTGGTCGACGCTAATGCAATAGACGGGGAATACGATTTTTAAAATTAAGTGAATCATTTATTCGTTCTGAAATTTATTTATTTAGTCGCCAAATGTAATTGAAGAAGTCCATCGAAGAAATGGCATTTCCAGATGTGTTGACTTTGCTCTTTTCAATTTTAGTTTGTTTTCTAAGGTGATTTTTAATTTGAACTTCAGCAGTTTCTCCCGCATTTGGGATCTGAAGCCAGAGATAATTAAGTTACAAGGTAAAACAAAATTAATTTTAAATTTTAATAAAATCCCCAAAAATCGGCATCAANCAGAGATAATTAAGTTACAAGGTAAAACAAAATTAATTTTAAATTTTAATAAAATCCCCAAAAATCGGCATCAAAAAAAAAATTTCTTTTTTACTTAATACCTTGATTTGTGGTCTAGAACAGTGCCGTTCAATCTTCATTCTCATCTGTTACTTTTATTACCATAATTCGCTTAAAAAATTTTCTTAGTTCAATTAGAAATAGTTTCACTGCAAAATAATTTCACAGCCCATATTAGAAAAGTTCAATTTTGGTTCGTATTCAGTAGTAAGCTCCTGGAAAGACTTCAACATTCCACATGCGGATGTAGAAGAAGTGAGGGTATCCACAGGCGGAATATTTTATGTTAATAAATTTTTAACTCGAAAAAACTAGTTCTTAGTTTGTAAAATAATTGCTTTGATTTTAATTAATCTGAACATCGGACTGAAATCTTAACAAATCTCAAGAACTTGTTTTGGTTATAATTCTTCGTTTTACCAAGTAATAATTTCGCTAGAAATAATTTGAATAGCTGACAAAAATACCAATGAAACTGAAAATCAGTTTAGTGAAAATNTAATAATTTCGCTAGAAATAATTTGAATAGCTGACAAAAATACCAATGAAACTGAAAATCAGTTTAGTGAAAATGTGTGAGGTTTATTAGCTGATTTGAATTTAATCGCTTTAATCGTATTATATACAATGCGCAAAAAATTTGGAAAATTAAACCATTGATATGAATTCAGAAACTTAGTGATNTAATAATTTCGCTAGAAATAATTTGAATAGCTGACAAAAATACCAATGAAACTGAAAATCAGTTTAGTGAAAACGTGTGAGGTTTATTAGCTGATTTGAATTCAATCGCCTTAATCGTATTATATACAATGCGCAAAAAATTTGGAAAATTAAACCATTGATATGAATTCAGAAACTTAGTGATTGATAAAATTGTTTTAAAATACTTCTTTTCCGTATTCTTGATCTCGAGTAGTGACATCCATCTAGGTTCAATGCATTAAGAAATACTCGTAGGTATGCAATTGTTGCAGGGTCAACAAGATTTAGCTTGAAATGAGTTCCTCTCAAATCAAATAGCGAAATAGTTAATTATAGGACCTAAATATAAAACATAAAATTGAAAGAAAACTTCTTAGAATCATTTTATAATATTAATATCTTATTTCTTAACCGCATTCAATTGATGAGNTCCATCTAGGTTCAATGCATTAAGAAATACTCGTAGGTAAGCAATTGTTGCAGGATCAACAAGATTTAGCTTGAAATGAGTTCCTCTCAAATCAAATAGCGAAATAGTTAATTATAGTACCTAAATATAAAACATGAAAATTGAAAGAAAACTTCTTAGAATCATTTTATAATATTAATATCTTATTTCTTAACCGCATTCAATAGATGAGCTAAAAAATTTATTAAAGTTTTTAAATTGTAATATTGAGTCACCTGTGTCCAGAATTTTAAAAACAATTTTTATTGACCTGGTTTGTTTGCAGTTTTATACGCATGGTAGAGGCTGTTATATTTTTTGGATTAAGGCTATATCTCCATCCAATTTGTAACATTTTGAAATTGAATAGCCAAGTAGTGGTTTGTTGTTAGAGAAAAATCTCAAAGACAAGCCATTAATGTCCGTTGCGTTATACTTATTTTTATCAAAATTTTCCAATTTATGCTATCATTACAAATCTTAGTCATTCCACTTGAATTCACGAATTACTGCATTTTCAAATTTTGTGATTACTAAAGTTACAACTTAACCTGGTGGTTAAACCAGAGCATTCTGTTGCCATGCTGGAAATCAAACTCTAGTATGTTACGTATCAAATTTTCAAAAGAGTTTACAGGAATTTTATTATCAAATATTTGGTTCATAATAAGAACTTTGACAAGGTATGTTTTATATGTAAGATGTGCTAACGATCAAATCAATGTTGAGGAATAAAATACATACTTTATAGCCAAGGTTTGCTCTAAGAGAGAGCACATAATCGTCGACGAAATAATGCACTGTGAGTTACTCTGATTTCGATACAAAATAAAATNACCTGGTGGTTAAACCAGAGCATTCTGTTGCCATGCTGGAAATCAAACTCTAGTATGTTACGCATCAAATTTTCAAAAGAGTTTACAGGGATTTTATTATCAAATATTTGGTTCATAATAAGAACTTTGACAAGGTATGTTTTATATGTAAGATGTGCTAACGATCAAATCAATGTTGAGGAATAAAATACATACTTTATAGCCAAGGTTTGCTCTAAGAGAGAGCACATAATCGTCGACGAAATAATGCACTGTGAGTTACTCTGATTTCGATACAAAATAAAATCTTCAGCTATAGTAACACAAGTTCATTTATGTAACATCTAATGCAGTAACTGGTTGTGAATGATGATGAAACAAACTTAACTAAACCTCTTGTTATTACTGTATTTGCAAAAGTTATACTTGTCGTTCTTAGTAGTAAGAATAAGTCATTTTTATGGGTAAACGTACATATATGCACCCAAAGTGTAATCATACTATAAAACCAAATTTAATTTAACTTAATTAAACATTGAGCTTTTGATGACGAATTTTTGTCTGTTTTATATGTAACGTCCACGCAGTTGCTCGACAAATCGCAACCTCTATTTCCATAAGTTGAATACTTTAATCACGGTTTCAACTTCTAATCTGTTCTATTCCTACTGAAACCCGACCTCTTTTAATGTTTTTGCCTTTCGCTCATAATTGATTGTAGTTCTTGACCTTGAATTTAATTTTTTTATTTATATTCGGAATTAAAAATTTGGATTTTTTATTCATTTCAACTTAATTTCACTCATTTTTCTTGTTAACTATTCGTCCATTTACATCTTCGAATAATTTTCAAATTTTTTTTTTAATATTCAATTTCATTAAAAGTGTTACCATTAGCTGCAATTTTTTTGCAGTGCTGTTTTTTACTCCGTTACCTTTTGTAAATTTACACTCTATTTCTTCTTCTATATGTTAGCATTCAGTTCGCATTCCACTTTCAGGTAAAATACACTTCTAATGTGTCCGCCGTTTCCAATATCCGAATTTGGTATGCGCTAACACAATCTTTAGCGCATCGCCAGCCGCCTCTCCCCAGAGTTACACTTGTGATGAGAACTAGAAGCCAAATGATTCACTTGGATTGAAAAAAATTGTTTCAAACTTTGCATACATACAAGATAGTTCCGAGTGAGTAAAATGACACACTTTGGTCAGTGGTCTTAGAGGATCTCTATCATCACCCAATTGCAACGAATTTTTCGCACACACCACTCAATTTAACTCATTCATATTTTAATCATTGAGATTCAGTAGACAGTACAGTACTATGTTTCCTATGTGAACAGTTTGTCAATCATTTTTCTCATTGTAATTGCAAACTTTGTGATAATAGGCTATAGGCATTTGGTGAAAACTTGATGAGTAACGGTGAAGATGCACTATTGATCATTTATATCCTCATGGGAAAGGAATTAACAAAAATTCTACAAGAATTTGCAAAAAAAAATATCAACTTCATACAACCATAAATATACTTTAAGGTTATGAAAATTGAGTAGTAATTACTTGAAATTATAATATGGGAAAATATAAAAAAGAAAAAAAAAATTTTTTTTTTTCGTCTTCCAACTACACATATCTATTGTTATTTTAGAATTATGCAAATCTTACTCTCAAAATAATAGTGGACTTGCCAAAAATTATTCTTATTGTTAGAAAAGTGATGAGTGAACCGATGATGATACTTTAAAGGGAATTAGTTCATTAACCTCAGGCAGGATTTTAACAGATGCTCAAATTACACTACTCTGCTTATTCTCTTCGCTTTTTTTTTAGCTTCTGAAGAAATTTTTTTTTTTTCGTCTTCTTGATCTCTTTTGCTAAGGAGATGAAATTAAAACAAAAAGACAAAAGAATGAAATAACTATGTTTAAACCCTTTCCTCTTCTACTCATTCGTTTTCAGCTAATCTCTCTCAAACATTTTTGTAATAATGTAACATTCACGAACACAATGAATCACGAGGAGATGACTATTTATTGAAAAAATCAAAAAAATTTAATCATTTTATACAACAAAAAAAAAATTAAAAGTGTGTTTCCAAAATAAAGTTCACAGATAGAATAAAATTGAGTGAAAATTGAACTAAATTACTACTTAGAAGTAACATCACTTGGTATAAAATTATCAAAAAATTAGTTTTTCTTTTAGATTTTGACATAAATTAAACTAATGTTTAATAAATTAAAAAAAAAAAAGTTTAATTATGCAGTGAATATGAACGAAAGTGATGCCAATAAAAATTGGAAACGTTCGCTCTAATTTAGGTTCAGTGCATTTGCCTATAATAACTGTTAATTTTGAACATTTAATTAAAAAAAATATGTTACTTTTAAGAAATTACTAAAAATTGATAAATTAACATTGTATTTTTTTAGTTCCATTGTTTGTTCTTAAAATTTCAACAGTTTCATTTTCATTGGCCATCTCTGTATACACAAGAATACGCAATAACATATTTAGTAATTTTTTGTTGATTATTTTTTGTAGATTTTTGTGTAAATTTTTTGTTGTTCGTTTTCCTACTTTTCTTCCCAACTCATGACATTTCTATATTTGCAAGTTAGTTTAGACCTATCTAAAGTTAGAAAACAAAGATTCAAAATTTCCACTCAATTTTGGTATAAATTNAGTAATTTTTTGTTGATTATTTTTTGTAGATTTTTGTGTAAATTTTTTGTTGTTCGTTTTCTTACTTTTCTTCCCAACTCATGACATTTCTATGTTTGCAAGTTAGTTTAGACCTATCTAAAGTTAGAAAACAAAGATTCAAAATTTCCACTCAATTTTGGTATAAATTCAATAATCCAATTCAAAAATCTATAGTCGTTTTGTTCATAAATTGTCAATTTTAAAATATTTGATTTCTTTTTTGTAAGCTGATAAAAGTGAAAGGATTAAATAAAACATGAATAAATTAAGGTATAGTATATTACTTACTAATGACTTAATTTTTATTAACTTTACGTTTTTTTACAATAATTTTAATATATTTTTTGAATTTGAAGAAAAAAAAATGAAAATTCGTGTTTACTTTTTAACAAAATTTAATAGAAAATACTGTTTTGTTGGGTGATGATGGATGATTGATGAACAATTGAAGAAGGTCGATTCCGATTATTGCGTGAATGTGAATAATACAAAAAAGAACAATAGATAAAAATCAAAAGACAGAAAAAAATAGTTAGAAAATGAGGATTCTAAGGGAAAGTTTTTTTTTCTTCCCTAAGTATATCATCTAACTCTAAGTATACATCTGTATTATTGCTCAATCTCTACACAACAATACAGGATGTAAAGTTACTAAAGTCAACAGTACATAGTATGATTTGGGGGTGTTATACTTTGTCAGCAGTAAGAAAAAACAAAGTTTGAAAAAAGATTTTTTTTTTTGTGAAATTTAAAGACTTGAGGGTTCAAAAAATAAAATGTGAGTAGGGTGATTTGAATATTGGTTGATTGAGTTTGTAGTTTTGTGTTGTTCTGAAATGAGTAGTAAGTTACTAATTAGGATTCGGACAGGTAAGTAAAATCATTAAGACCTATGATGATCATCTTCACAACAATGATAAAGTCTAAGAGATTCATTGTTGGGTGGGTTTTTTAGTATCCTGGTGGGACAGTTGTGACAGGAGTTATGGTGATAACTCTGAGTACCAACCTACTCCTAATCAGACGACTACGATCAAGGGACTTACCAACAATAGTCTACAACAATTGCCAATAATCAACCTCCTGTCCGTCAGTTACCTATCACACTAATTTTATTTCTATCAACGAACCAATTTCTTTGGCGTAGGTCCTTAGGATGTACTTCATCAGACAAAATTTCTATCTTTGGACCTGCTTGTAATTGTTGTGATTGATTGATAGTCGATTTCTATTGTTTTCAACTTAGTCTCGGTACTTGTGCTTCATCAGTTCAGTCTTACTACTCACTGTGTAGCGGTTGTGTCTTGTGTGTCAAGTGCCATCAAACAAGTCCTTAGACTACTCAGAATGAATTTTAGATACTATAACAGGACTTCCAGTTTATACAACAATAAGAAATGGAAATTTTTTACTCATTTTTTATTAATTTTTTCAAGTCAGGTAAGATTTGGTATAAATTTATGTTGTACATATACGTAATTTTTGGGTTTATGAGGTTACTATGAAAATTTTCAATGAAGAATAAAAAAATACCGTATTTTGTATAAAACTTTAATTTTTTAAATTTTCAAATCCCAATTTTTTTTATATAATTTATATAATTTAAAAAAAAAACACTAAATTAAAATTTATTCAGTAAGAGTTTTGGAGTAAAATTTGAATTATTCAAATTTGATAAAGTAAACTTGAATTCAAAAACAAAAAAATTTTTTTTTTGTTTCATTGGTTACAATGTCACAATACCGTTTAGTACTTTACGGATGACAATAGCGCGATTATTTTGAGAAAAAATATTGGGTGTTTTAACAATGTGTTTGGTAAATTTTTTGTTTACTAATTAAATTTGAATAGAAAAATTTCTTCAAATCTCATACATTTGTAATACATTTTTGAATTTTATTTTTGTGGAAAACCTTATTAATAACCGGTGCAACTTGACCGGTGCAACTCAAGTTGCAAACCGGTGTAACTTGACCGAATACGGTCAATTTGAATTGACCGTGTATTCGTTGAATTTAAATTGACAGAATACAAATTAACCAAAATTACAATTGGCCAAAAAAATATTTAATACTAGTGTCATCTTCATTTCTTCACAAAAAAATTTTATTATTAAATACGAAATTATAATATCTACTTTTTGTGATATTTTGCGAAACTTTTTACTTTTTGAATGGTTTTATTTAGGCTTTTATATAATGATTTATTATTATTTTTCTTAGGTTTAATTTACGTTTACTTTATACATTTTGTCCAACATTTATATTTATGTTATATCTTATAGCATACTTGTTCAGATTTATTTTTTAAAGTTTAATTTAAGGTTATTCAAAAAAAAAAAATTTTTTTTTTTTTTGAGTGTTTTATTTTAATTTTTGTTGTTTACGATTATTTTTATATCACTTTCGGTCAATTTTACCTTTCGGCGAGTCTGCATTCGATCAATTTGTGGTCTATCAATTTCTATTCGATAAATTCATGTCTGATCAATTCTCCATTCGGCAAAATTTACAAGGAACTAATGAAAAACTTACAATATGTTTTTTGGCAAGCTCAATTATATTATTAATGATGTGTTTTTTTAAGTGACTACTTCAGGACCGTACTGTTGTCCATATCTGGCCATATAGTGAAAGTATCAAAAAATGAAATCGTATCAACTCTATTATATTGTTGGTAAATTAATATTTGTATTATTACCTCCGGATTTTTTTTTTCNAATGAAATCGTATCAACTCTATTATATTGTTGGTAAATTAATATTTGTATTATTACCTCCGGATTTTTTTTTTTCATTTACAAATTAATTTAATCTTTACTATTGTTCCTTTGAAGGAGATAAAAAAAAATCTTTTTTNAATGAAATCGTATCAACTCTATTATATTGTTGGTAAATTAATATTTGTATTATTACCTCCGGATTTTTTTTTTCATTTACAAATTAATTTAATCTTTACTATTGTTCCTTTGAAGGAGATAAAAAAAAATCTTTTTTTTTTATGTAAAACATCTCAAGTAAAATAGAAAGATGAAAGCTTCATATTTTCCATTTCTTTTGGCATCTTCACAAATTTCAAAGGAAAAAAAAAATTTTTTTTTAAGTCTCACACAAAAAATGATCCTACTTAACAATTAAATCATTCCATTCTCTCACCTTTTCTAATTATGATTGATAGTAACCAAACAACATATGATTTAACATATGAGTTCAATATTTTTGATTAACACTTTGAAAACCAACAAAAATCTCTGATTAATGAAAGAGACACGGAATACTAAAAAAAAACACACTTGAAAGAAAAGGATTAAGGAAGCGTTCTTAGAAAGTTTTACTTTGTGTTTTCAAACCATAACTTAAACATACTTAATAATAATAATAATAAATCTACTAAATTTCATGCCTTTTTTGATACGGAGAAAAAGAATAGAAAAATGTGTCAAATAAAAGTAAAAAAAATNTCTACTAAATTTCATGCCTTTTTTGATACGGAGAAAAAGAATAGAAAAATGTGTCAAATAAAAGTAAAAAAAATTTTTTTTTTTTTTGTGTATGAGAACGAAACAGAATGTTAAGATGTGTCTTAAGTGTGAAAAAAGCATAATGAAAAATTTCCGGTCATTTCATTTTTTTTGCACTTCCGCGGTGACTTGACGTGTCACTTTTNTCTACTAAATTTCATGCCTTTTTTGATACGGAGAAAAAGAATAGAAAAATGTGTCAAATAAAAGTAAAAAAAAAATTGTTTTTTTGTGTATGAGAACGAAACAGAATGTTAAGATGTGTCTTAAGTGTGAAAAAAAGCATAATGAAAAATTTCCGGTCATTTCATTTTTTTTGCACTTCCGCGGTGACTTGACGTGTCACTTTTNAAAAAAGCATAATGAAAAATTTCCGGTCATTTCATTTTTTTTGCACTTCCGCGGTGACTTGACGTGTCACTTTTGAATCCGATGTACTTCTTCAAGAGTTATCACTGACTCGGTCTGCTAAACTAAATGACTGTCATCACTTTACTCAACAAAGAACACTCAGAGTCCATGAATTTACTATTTTTATTAAGAATTTTATAAATACATTGTTTACTTTTTCGTTCAAGACGAATGGAAATGGAATTTGAGGAGAAAATGTTGATNAGAATTTTATAAATACATTGTTTACTTTTTCGTTCAAGACGAATGGAAATGGAATTTGAGGAGAAAATGTTGATATAGTGTGACCTCTTATACGAATGAATGAGTAATAGTTCAATTATCAAGATAACTACAAATTGGATTGATTAGATTGGCCCAATCGAAATTATGTAACTAGGTGTAACGACAAGATTCATTAAAATTTTCTTTATTAAAAAAGAAAACTTTAGTAAGTTTTTANTTATGTAACTAGGTGTAACGACAAGATTCATTAAAATTTTCTTTATTAAAAAAGAAAACTTTAGTAAGTTTTTAAATAAGGTTGCTAGGTTTTCTAAATTTTATTTAAGAAATATCAGCTTCAAGGAAATAGGTTGTTTGGGTTTTCTTAACCCTTTTTAGAAAGCAAACTATTCTTTAATATTAGGTTTTTAGGTTTCTAAGGTTGTTTTGCATTTTTTTTNTAACCCTTTTTAGAAAGCAAACTATTCTTTAATATTAGGTTTTTAGGTTTCTAAGGTTGTTTTGCATTTTTTTTTTGTGGATATGAAATTGGTTCAGATATTAGGTTTTTAGGATTAGGTCTATTTAACAAAACATGTTAAANTTTTTTTTGTGGATATGAAATTGGTTCAGATATTAGGTTTTTAGGATTAGGTCTATTTAACAAAACATGTTAAAAGTGAGCAGTCTGGGGTAAGTACTGGGGCGAGTCACCAGAGACGAATTATCTTGAGGCAATTCCTCAATGAAACTAATGTTTATAGTTATAGTTTGAAATTTCGCTTGCTATTTTCAAATTTTCAATATTCTGAAAATGTGAAAAAAAAAGTTGGAGAAAAATTTTGTGAATATTTTTTTTTGCAAGATTAAAGATATGCATANTCTGAAAATGTGAAAAAAAAAGTTGGAGAAAAATTTTGTGAATATTTTTTTTTGCAAGATTAAAGATATGCATACAAACCTTCCACAGACGTCATCTTGATCCGTGTCATGAATTGTAAATTTTTGCACTCAATTCAGACTTAAAAGCAAAACGGTTTTATAACATTAAAATCCACTTCACATCATTTAATCTTAGGTTTTTATATTTTTTTGAGCAAATAAATGTACNTCTGAAAATGTGAAAAAAAAAGTTGGAGAAAAATTTTGTGAATATTTTTTTTTGCAAGATTAAAGATATGCATGCAAACCTTCCACAGACGTCATCTTGATCCGTGTCATGAATTGTAAATTTTTGCACTCAATTCAGACTTAAAAGCAAAACAGNTGTAAATTTTTGCACTCAATTCAGACTTAAAAGCAAAACAGTTTTATAACATTAAAATCCACTTCACATCATTTAATCTTAGGTTTTTATATTTTTTTGAGCAAATAAATGTACATTTTCATTATAGAATAAAATATGGGAATAAAAAATCCCGATCTTATAACAGTGTCGTTTTGTAACACATTTTTATTCTATGGTAAATGCAGTATGATCGGCTCAAGCATTTCAATCTGAATGTGCCACACTATAGCTAGTAATGCCGGTATTGTACTTCATGCCATTCGTTCTTCATTTCAACGAAATGCAGTATGATTCTTGAATTTTTGGAATAAATGGTGCGATTTACCTTGGCAATAATTATAATTTTTGAAATAATAATTATACTCAATATTAGTCAAATAAAGGACGTCTGACATGAAGTATAATATCAGCATTACCGACAAGTCGCCACAGACAATTTACTACTCCAGCAACTCGCCAATGCCGTAATCAAAAAAGTTATAATGGAATTCAACTGTTATTCACAAAACGGTTNATTGTACTTCATGCCATTCGTTCTTCATTTCAACGAAATGCAGTATGATTCTTGAATTTTTGGAATAAATGGTCCGATTTACCTTGGCAATAATTATAATTTTTGAAATAATAATTATACTCAATATCAGTCAAATAAAGGACGTCTGACATGAAGTATAATATCAGCATTACCGACAAGTCGCCACAGACAATTCACTACTCCAGCAACTCGCCAATGCCGTAATCAAAAAAGTTATAATGGAATTCAACTGTTATTCACAAAACGGTTTCTGCCAATTGGCTCATGGAAGTCGGATTGNTTCTGCCAATTGGCTCATGGAAGTCGGATTGCCTCAATGGATGCGGTAAACATCTGACTGTATGTAGCGAGTTGTCGATGAAACGGGTTGTCTGTGTGGCAAATTATCCATGATAGGTTTTCTGTGACGAATTATCTGAGCAAGTTGTCTTTCTCGAATTGATATGGTGATCTGAAGCCGGACGATGTAAATACACAAAAAATAGTCAGGTTTACTAACCGAGTTGGTTTTATTTAGGACAATCGTATAAATGAAGTGCACTGTTCATATATGCTCACTGTTTTCGTTTAAATTTATTTAAAGCATGTACATATATATGTCTTCAATTATTTTCTTGTTAAGAGTAGACTACATTCGGATGAGGAGAATATAGACTTTATTGCATCTGTCCATATACCGATTCGAACCTGCAAAATATGGATGCATACTCTTAGTTTAATGATATTTCAAGAAATTTGAGTTTTTGATATTATTAATGTTATTTTGCAGAACGTAATGCATAGGAACATATAAGATGAACCAAATGACCTATACTGGTGTAAATGGGAAATATACGTAACATAAAAAATCATTAGTCACTATGCTATTTCCCAGTTACAAGGCAACCAATATGGAGCAAATTTCCCCAAAGTCGTTTTTATAGTCTAAAATACGCCCTAGCGCCTCGCTCTGCTCAAGCGAGTTGTTCGAATAAATGTTCCTCTAAAACTTACACAAGATTACACAAAGTCAATTTCTAGAAATATTTGTTTTAAATGGTGTACCTTGTATGGCAATATATTTAGGTAGCTGCATTTTATTAAGTTTGGTACAGTTACTTTATTTAATTCAATGAACAGAGTATAAACTACATAGCTCGGCTATTTACATTGTCACTAAGCACCATAAATTTTCATTGTCGTTCACACCACAACTATTTACAGTTGATACCGTAGCTACCAAGGGTTAACTATCTCAGGTATTAGTATCAAGTATTTTCGCGCTACGCATGCGCTCATTTTACGATTTCATATTCTATGGATATGAATGGGTTCTACTACTATTGCTTAGTTCATTTCTGATGATGACGTTCTGTCTTTGATTTCCCTTTCCAAATTCGCCGTGGACCAGACAAAATAATAGTGAGTTCCCAGTTTATATAAAATGACGAATTTCTCATAATATAAATAAACTTTGCTTTCATTTGTAGAAGAAAAGTGACAGAAAAACCTCAACAATGAATTGCATTATTGTTGTCATTACAGTGTTCCTTTGATTTCAGTCAATAATTTCTATTTTTTTATTTCAATTCGTGAATTATTCAATATGAATATTTTGATAAAAGGCCGAAACTGAAACAGTAGGGGAGAACACATTCCACATAGTGAAACCCGAGACTGGAAAAAAAAANTGATAAAAGGCCGAAACTGAAACAGTAGGGGAGAACACATTCCACATAGTGAAACCCGAGACTGGAAAAAAAAATTTTTTACACAAAAAATTTTTTTACACAAAAAAAAAATTTTTTTTTTGCAAATAGGTATTATTGAATTTATGAAACAATAGGAACTTCAGTTACTCTTTTCTTGATAAAATTATTGTTAAGACAGTTATGAATTATTAAAATTCATTGACTAATTGAAAATTTTGCACACACAGAGCTCCTCCACGAGTTGAAACGCAGGGAGTCCCATCACTGTTACCAAAATCTATCTAAACAAGTCTCAGACGCTCTCTGATTGATGTATTAAATTTCCTATTGTTCTCAACAAATCCTCATCCTCCAATGTTATACAGAGCGTGTAGAAACTCAACCCTATTTTCTTCTCAAAATAAACTATAAAGATAAAACTATAATCTTAAAAAGTTAAAAACAGAGTCTCAATTTTATAATATCTTCATTATCTTTTTCAAAAGCTTTTTGTTGTACCCAAAATCCTGTAGTCACAGTCACACTCTTCAATCTAAGGTATTGAGAGTGAATTTGCAAAAAAAAAAAATGCTTTTTTTTTCGCACGCAAAGTTTGAAGAGGAAGAAAAAGGAAAGCACGTGGTAGTTTGACAGGTCCTCAGAACAAGTTTCTATTGTTGTCGTTAAACAGGTTAATTTTCCTCAGATCATCGTAAATTTATGAAAATTATGTTCTTACAAGACTCATTTTTTTTAAAGAAAATAAGCGGTACAATAATAAATGAGAAATTACGTAACAACTCAATCAAAATGATGCAAATTGACACGCTCAAGTCTTATTAAAGAACGCTATGGGAAAAAACTTTCAAAGTCTTATGCAATTTCTCATCATTTCATCTTAATTCATAAAAAAAGAGAATTGTATACGCGTGGTTACAAGTATCATCGGAAGATATCTGTAAAAACGTATAATCTACCATCATGATGGTACACTTAATTGAGGTACTATTGAATATTTTAGTATACTTTTCATATAGTTTAGCTCACAGTTGTGTTCCGGATTCATAACTATATGGAATTAGGNCTTTAGTATACTTTTCATATAGTTTAGCTCACAGTTGTGTTCCGGATTCATAACTATATGGAATTAGGGTCATGGGGCATCATCTGATTGGTTTGACTAATAACGACCACGCCCCATAATTACTTCCGCTTTGTTTGCCTTTTCATGAAAGTAAAATGAAAGATTTCCNTCATCGGAAGATATCTGTAAAAACGTATAATCTACCATCATGATGGTACACTTAATTGAGGTACTATTGAATATTTTAGTATACTTTTCATATAGTTTAGCTCACAGTTGTGTTCCGGATTCATAACTATATGGAATTAGGGTCATGGGGCATCATCTGATTGGTTAGACTAATAACGACCACGCCCCATAATTACTTCCGCTTTGTTTGCCTTTTCATGAAAGTAAAATGAAAGATTTCCTTTATCCAGATTTTTTATTAAATTTAAGTTGGAATTGTTTGCTTATTAGATTAGATAGCAAGTAATAAATAAATTTTTTTTGCAAAGGACCTAGCACAAATGATATAGCAATGGTATTTTTGTTAGATTTGCATAACTGTTGGCATACTGAATGACATTGACATTTTATATCCTGATCAATATTCCTATAGAGAACAACAAAATCTACTGAGTGGTTTGACTTCTAAAGATCATTAAACATTAGTTGTAAGTGAACTTGTTTTCGTACCATTTGATTTGAAACTTCGTACATAAGCTAAATAGCTTCTTCAAGAGTAACGTTTAAATGGGACTTATGAGACAGTAGGGGTCTACCAATAGCTTGCGTGGATTTGCGTGAGATTGTGTAAGGTTCCTCTTTTACACAATCTCACTCAAGTGGGATGGGCTTAGTGACTCTAACCAATGAGCGAGGATACAATTTCCGAAAATCTCTCTCGGTTTTTACACAAACACACAATTTCACGTAAAAGAAGAACTTTACACAATCTCACGCAAACCCACGCAAGCTATTGGTAGACCCCTAGTCTATTGGGTGAGTTATACTCCAAGGATTACCGACTCCAAGTTAATTTTTACTTGTATTCTGTAAAGCTTTATAAGTTGATGATCCCTGGAGAGCAAACAACTTAGCAGATTTTTTTAAGTCGGATTTAAAATTTATCCAGAAAGATACTATTTAGGTATAAACGAGTGTTGAAGTCAAGTCAACGAATAATATGTTCATTACAAAGTCTTAACTTTTATGAGCTCTAGAGGTAATACTGAAAGACTGGTTTACTTGTACCTTATAGGATAATTGTTGGAAAAGTTCTTAAGAAGTCAATCTAACAAAAACATAAGTTGTGTTGTTTGCCTCAAGTTCTTGTATATTATTTGTTTTTGTATTTGTATTTGACAAATCTAGCGGAAAACTTTAACTTTTTCAACTTTAACTTTGTCATTTTTTTCAGTCTTGGAGTAAAGCTGAGAATATTCACCATAACCTTCCAGATGATTTGGAAATTATCGATCCCAAATCTCTTGGACTATCTGGAACTGATTTGGAAAATTTTCTAGGAAACGTGAAACTATTGCCTATTGAAGGGTATTGTATTTACAAATTTGATTAGCTGATTTTTTGCTTTGAATAGAAAAAAAATATAATTTTTAGTGATATTTTGATTATTTTATGTAGAAATCTTGGTGTGTCAGGATCCCCGAAAACACAAATCCTCACCGTTGGTTTCGACGGAAATGAGAAACTGAATTTAGATGATTTTGAATCACTGTCTACAGCTGGCTTAGCTGATTCAGACAAACATGTTGCAGAAATGGCATTTAAAAAATTTCAAAATTTTTTCAAAAATCCTGAATCTGCAAAGGATTTTGACAAAGAAAATGACGGGAGTACAGAGTATGCGAGCTATTCAACAACTACTCAACCAAGTGCAACAACATTGGAAGACGATTCTAAAATGAAGACCAAGCATCGAAAACGGGTGAGGATTGGGAAACGTCCAATGTTTAGCTCAACTTTTCGAACTGTACCATTTGGAAATTTTGAAAATTCCCAATCATCTAGTACAGAACGGAACATTGCTAATGATTTTCAAAGTTATACCCAAGTGACGAGACCAATTACGACAGAATACAGGCAGGGTCGCATCCAAGTACAGAATTTTCAGAATCCACAACAGTTGGGGTATTCAACTCATGAGCCAAATTTTGGAAAATTTCCATCACAGCCACTTGCAGCTCAATCAAATTTTGAAAATAATGTATTTGCAAGTTTTCAAATCCAGGGTGAACCTCAATTGGAGCAACAAAAAAATCAACAAAACTATATCACATTTCCGCAAACGCAGTATATTCAACAGCAACCAATAGAAAATTCAGTCCAACAGGTAACTTACAACGTTAAAAATTCTGGACAAGTTCAGGGTCAAGGCGTAGGCCAACGGTTTGAGTCAGTACGAAAACCAACAAATCAGAATCCAGTTAAAATAAATCAACAAGAGTATCCCTACGTACCAAAGCAGCAGCATTTTATGATACAAGCTCCACAGACTACTCGACCATTCCCCGCTGTCAAGCAGCAGCTAGTAACGCATTCACACCTAAAACCTCAAACAGCCACGGGACAGCAGCAACAACACCAAAATACTCAGCAAATTTATCGAGTTCCGACACATCAACATAAATTTTCGGGTCGACAACCTCAAAATTTTATTCAACAAACTACCCCGCAGAGTCAGACGCTGCAAAACTACCAAGCAAGTCGGAATCGACAGCAGAAGCAAATTCCAAATCCTACTCAATCACAGCAACCACAAATACAATATCAACAAAATATTTTGCCAGAGTATCCCCAGCATCAACAAATTTTAACCCAAGGCCCTCAGCAACAACTCTCGAATTTCCAACTATTTGCGAGTCAATTTCCTAAACAAAAACAATTGCTACCTCAACAATTTCAACACCAAGAATCTCAGCAACAATACTTTGATTCAGGTCATGGACAAAATCAAATTATTCAAAATTATGATTCAGAAAACCAGGTGCGTCAGAAATTTGTTCCGTCCCAAGCAGATCCACTGCATTTGCAAGAATACAGACAATTTGCTCCATCACCTGCTGTACAGGTTATCAAAATCGCAAATGAAGCTAAACTACAAGCATCAGCTAACATTCAACTAGAGCAAGCTCAGACACAACAGCAAGTGCAGACACATGCGCAGTCGCAATCGCCTTATGGATATCAACAACATGTTCAGCAACTGCGACTTCCTCCTCTTTCCACAACACCAAAATCAATCACAATGTCTGGAATTTTTCAAATTACACCAAGTATACCGCTCATCCCTCTCTCAACAGTTGAGAACGCAATGAGTGCGCATAAAAGTCGCATGTATCAACTTCATGAAATAAAGACAATGAAACAACATGAGCTGACACAAAATCATATCCTAGGAAACAATCCAACCAATCAACGCTTTCCACAAACGAAACCTAATTTAAAAGTTCCTGATCAAGAATTCCCAAGGTTCCCACCACCAGCATTTCCACCACCCAACATTGAATTAACATTCCCATTACAAGGTCCACCTGCACCGGTTCAGGAATTTAAAAATTTGAGACCAACACCGTTTCCACCACATAGACAAGCCACTCCACCAAACAACAAACAAACAACAAACAACAAACAAAGCTTTCAACAGCATCCAATCTCATCTCCCAATCATCTCCCTCCTTTTATTCCGGAACCTTCAAGGCAGATGCATGCACCACCACCACCATCACAAGAATTTTCTCAACCACCACAAATGGTAAAATTCAATCAGATTCCACCTGGTAATTTCCACCAACGATTTCCTCCCCACCCTCTTCCACCAATAATGTCGTACCATAACATCAGAAACTTTCCTGACAACCAATCACGTCATCCACCTACAGGACAATCTCCGGTTAACCATTCACCAAGACTAAATCCTTTCAACCATCATAGACAAGAACGACAACATCAACAATTCTATGAACACAATACTCAATCTCAAGGGCGGGAACAAGCTTTCAAAGATCAATCTTCAGGAGCCAATTTTAGCTATCAATCTGTCTCACCACCACAAAACAATCATTTCCACACTGAAGCTAATGATTATGCAAGAAATCTAGGTTTAAATATACAATCCATCAGCACTGTCCCCCTCATTAAGTCGTTCGTTTCATAACTGAAGAATAATATGAGTTACAATACATATCTTGATAAACTTTCAATGATAATAGCATATTGTTCTAATAATGATTCTGAAAGCTGGTGTGAACTGAATGAAAAGAAGAATTTTTTTATTGCATATTTCTAATTCAATTTAACTTTGCATGCATAAAAGTGTGAGAGAGTCAACTAGTCTGTCATAAACGCAGTTATCTGTAGAGACAACAATGTCACATACCGTAGAACCNATGAGTTACAATACATATCTTGATAAACTTTCAATGATAATAGCATATTGTTCTAATAATGATTCTGAAAGCTGCTGTGAACTGAATGAAAAGAAGAATTTTTTTATTGCATATTTCTAATTCAATTTAACTTTGCATGCAGAAAAGTGTGAGAGAGTCAACTAGTCTGTCATAAACGCAGTTATCTGTAGAGACAACAATGTCACATACCGTACACCCGCAGACTGAAAGACAAAGGACACTACTGTAAGACTTGCAGTGGTTAAATAAGAATGTTACTGAGTATCTGTGGTGTAACACTGTTGTGTAATTCGAAGCAAAGCTTGTGTATCTATAATCGTAGAAACTAACTGAAGTTAGCAATATAGAACCAAAATTGAAAACTTAGAGAGTTGGCATATTAATCAATACCGTAATTAATATTATTATGACCTGGTCAATGTAAATCAAATTTATCTTATTAATTGTGTTATCCAGCAATGTAGGAATATTTTCATGCATAACTATTTGTGTATTCAACATAAATCGTTCAAATATTCTGAATGATTAAGACTCATTTAATAGTTTTTTTTTGGTAATTGTAGTATAATTTTATAAATTTTTAATTGTAGATCAATTTATTTCGTAATTTTGAATATCATTACTCACCTTTGTATTTTAATAATGAAACCATCTGCTTCAAAATAAATATTTTAAACTTAACGAAACCAACCATAGCTAGAACCTTGATAACTTAACCTAAGCAAGCTGTAAAAACAAATCAATTCAAAACTTAAACAAAAAGCAAACTTTTAAATCAAAATATTTGTTTAAAAATTTATTCACAAATTAACCTCAAAAATTACCAATAAACCTTAGGTCCTTGATATAAAAAGCTAACAAATATGTAATAAGCCTAGTTTGGATAAAGTAAACTTAGAAAACATGCATACCTATCCTAACAATTGTGGGAAGATTCTATCACCCAGGTTGTTAGACGTGAAGAGACTGCAGTCTTTTCACGTAAACATGGCACTCTCACAGTAGCCAAGAGAGGCTTTGATCCCCAGAGACAAAGTAAAGTAACTCAATTTTGGACAGGACATTGATAAGGAGCCCATGGTCCAGTGCAGAAATACACCGGCTACTCTACTTTTGTCCCACACAATAAATACTATGACTGAAGAGTAACGCTTTCGCAATATTGATACACAAACTCCAATTTGAACCGATTGTATTAATTGAATTGTATAGCAAAATTTTTGTCTGGTTTAAATTAAAATAATTTCGGAATTAATGATGGATCTGAGATAGATCTAATGCGAATTTATTTTGTTTATAATTTTATAATTAGTTAGATTAGTTTATAAGGAGGAATTTGTAAAAAATGAGAATAATGCCCTTAATTTTTTAGACTTATGACCTGGAACAGGTCACCTGATCTAACGCTTGCACTCATATATGAAACAACTATCACTTTCTTTCTNTAACTATTTGTGTATTCAACATAAATCGTTCAAATATTCTGAATGATTAAGACTCATTTAATAGTTTTTTTTTTGGTAATTGTAGTATAATTTTATAAATTTTTAATTGTAGATCAATTTATTTCGTAATTTTGAATATCATTACTCACCTTTGTATTTTAATAATGAAACCATCTGCTTCAAAATAAATATTTTAAACTTAACGAAACCAACCATAGCTAGAACCTTGATAACTTAACCTAAGCAAGCTGTAAAAACAAATCAATTCAAAACTTAAACAAAAAGCAAACTTTTAAATCAAAATATTTGTTTAAAAATTTATTCACAAATTAACCTCAAAAATTACCAATAAACCTTAGGTCCTTGATATAAAAAGCTAACAAATATGTAATAAGCCTAGTTTGGATAAAGTAAACTTAGCAAACATGCATACCTATCCTAACAATTGTGGGAAGATTCTATCACCCAGGTTGTTAGACGTGAAGAGACTGCAGTCTTTTCACGTAAACATGGTANACGTGAAGAGACTGCAGTCTTTTCACGTAAACATGGTACTCTCACAGTAGCCAAGAGAGGCTTTGATCCCCAGAGACAAAGTAAAGTTTGAGTTAAAACCTGTCCTGTAAGATAAGGAGCCCATGGTCCAGTGCAGAAATACACCGGCTACTCTACTTTTTGTCCCACACAATAAATACTATGACTGAAGAGTAACGCTTTCGCAATATTGATACACAAACTCCAATTGACGATGATCTGAGATTTTTTTGGATTAAGTTATTAAATACTAAAAAAGATTGAAAATTTTCTTTTAAAAATTTAGGATTATTCATATCTTCCCATCCATATATGTATGATGTGGATGTCTAATCTATGCAAAGTTTCTAACCGATTCACGACATTTGTCTCATTAAAACCAGTCAACAATACTTATTATCAGTACTGTAAGTCGGAAGTAGAAGGGTATTGAATTCATCGTGTCTGTCTGTCCATTTGCCTCGAAAAATTGCCTGCATGTATATCTTTGCTGATATACGTGTGTCGATAAATGCCCAACCTTATTGATTCATTGCATTTGTTTCTGTAAACAACACAAGAGAGGGTGGCTATGATGACGAATGTGCGATGGTTGACTCAGGTTACGTTATGGTTTTTAAAGTCTATATTCGTAATTGCTTTTATGATTAGAGACGCACCAGCCTCTGTTTGAATAGTACACTGGGCTGGGTTCGGTTGATATAATTATTTGTACAAATGATACTGTAGATGTCTTTTCAGACTACAGATACACCGGTTTTGGTTGATGTGTACAATTGTTGCTACATACTCTGCGACGCATAAACATGGATATATGGAGAGTTTTAACTCAAACAAGCGTGTAAAAAAATTTAGGAATGCGACCTTTCATCATTCTCATTACCACCACGGTCCCATGTTTCTGCATGCCAGTGTATATCACACCAGTTGGTTTCTTGTTGACCACAGATACTTATTGTTGTTGCTACAATTAACAAAGGTTGATACTTCGGCTAAAACCTGTCAGCTCTACCAAAAGTTGAAAAATCATCTATCTACTGCTGGCACCGATATTTAAAAACCGCAACCTACTTTACATTCTTGAGCACCACCGGTTGATTCTTCGGATTTTTAATTACATGTATATCACTACGTATATACTACATGATGACACTAGAATATACACTTTATATTGTGGCGAAATCGAGTTTTAGGAAATGGGTCACGTCATGGGTGATAGCCGCATTAAGCCAGTTTGGTTTGAAAAATATTGACTATACTTTCTTCACTCCTAGTGTTCTTCTAGTTCTTCTAGTTGTACTAGTTCTTCTAAACATTTAGATTTCAGATGTTGCATTTGTGACTTTTCGAATATGAGCACAGTTGCAGAATTGCGGTTGCGGGCCGTAACCGCAACTTTGAGTACAATATTTCGAGCCGCAACTCCACACCCGCAACTTTTGAGCTTTGATGTCCGCAACTCCGCAACCCGCACTCTTGTACTTTAATACTTCCACTAGAACGCCGCAACCGCAACTTTAAATTTTAAATTTTTTGCGGCAACGCCGCATTTGCAATCTTTGATTCAAAATTTCCCGCAACCGCAACCAACACGTAACAAGAATTCCCGCAACTTTTCCGCAACTTTTCCGCAACTTTTTCGCAACTTTCGCCAAGATTATAAAAGAAACGTTCCTACAACATTTAAAGAGAATTTAGAGCATAAAAACACAGTTTCAATTTTATTTATTCAATTTCAATAAGCAAGAATTAAATACAACAATCCATTAATTCAAATTTTGGTTTGTTTAGTTAAAGCAATTAATTGTACGGAGCTACAAACTAAATTTCAGATTTGAAATTGATGTATCAAGTTTTAACAAAATGAAAATTGAGAATCAAAAGGATTGTTTACATATTAAATAAAGCCAATTTCGAAGTTGTGCTTTACGCCAAAATAAGGAATCCTTATCTTGTAATTGCGGATTTTCAGGTCATACTCAACAGGAGCGTTTGAGATTGCAAAAATAAACGCCACAATGCACCTAGGACTTTTGCCCTTGATAAATAATTGGAATAAATAAATGAATTTGAATGGCGCGATGCTCTTTTACTGGGACCTCTGTAACACAGGTGTTCGAATGTAACATTAAAAACTAAATTTCGGTTTCAGTTTCGAGTTTGCTGAAGTTAGATCTGTGGTTATACAAAGCCGCGTTACAACTTAACATATTTGACCAGCACAACCGAGCCCATCCCAAGTCAGGGCGTAATAGTTGTGCACAATATCAAACTATTTCCCGCAACTACTTCACAGAGATCGCAACTCCGCATTTTCAGCTGTCATTTCTGACACCCGCAACTATTGAATTTTACGTCCCGCAACGACGCAACCGCAACTTTTGAATTTTACGTCTCNCCGCAACTTTTGCAAGTTCCATAATTGGCCGCAACGCCGCAACCGCAACTTTTATAATTTTCAATTTGGCCGCAACTCCGCATTCGCAATTTTCGTTATTCTGCTCCGCAACTCCTCAACCGCAACTCGCAACCTGCCGCAGCCTAGTTGCGAAATGGTTGCGATTCTGCAATTGTGCATATGAGGAAGTAATCCATAATATTTTTACAAAAGCCATTTCAGTTCGCTTGTTAGCAATTCTTTCACTTTATCCCATTTACTTAAATTTAACACATATCTTGTACTTTTCCTAATAATGAAATCAATATTCTAAGGTTTTCTTACACCTGCACCAAATAACTATTACATATCGGGTTATAAGGAAGATCAGACTATTTATTAATAGTTTTCAATGGTTCATCGATATAAGTTTCTGCAAAAGGTAGAGCGACCAGAGAGTACTGTTGCATTTTTTTGGTGTGGATGAGACATGGTGGATCCAAGATAGTGTAGGTCAAAGGTAAGCCCAAGACACTTCACCGCTGGGACACTATTAATTTGAATTCCATTGACTACGTTGGAGACATTACCAAGGGATGGAAGAATTTTAGGACTAGTTATTAAAATAAGTTTTGTTTTGGATATATTGAGTTCCATCCGGTTGATTTTTTGCCACTGCAAAAAAAAAACATTAAAAACCATGAGTGTAAAATCTTCCCTGAAAGTTATTGAATTTGTTAGTTTTAATTTTTCTACAAAGTTTTGAAAGATTGTACAGGGTACCCGTATATTTTATAAAGAGTTTGGTAAGTGCATGAATATTATACTTTAGGATTCTTTATAACAACGGAACATATATTAGAATAGAGCATTAGAATCTTTGGATTAATTTATATTTTATTTAATGTAAGTATAATACATTTTCTATAAATGTGAGTAATAATCTTTTAATCTAACCAAGATAAGTAATGGCAATTAAAAAAAATATAGATGTAATGTCGCAGTCTGTCTTCCTTCAATAGAATTCTATAATTCTACAGCTTTTACCTAGATAGTTTCCTCTATATTTAACGGCTAAATTAATTTGTGGATTAACCCCAATCTATTAGATTTACAGTGGACCTCGCCTATGATGTCACCGGGTGTAATGGAACCACGGTTATAATGAATCTGAACCGCTTATCTCTGTCAAGATAGGCAAAGTATTGTTAAATACCTCAGTCATAAGGAACTCGGCAAAAATGAACACTCGGGAGTAATGAACCATATCTTGCGATTTAGCTTTTCATTTCGCCACCTTGAGCGATGAACCAGACCCTATTATGTTGAAAAAGTCATGCCAGTTTAATAAAATGCGTTGTGAATGAATGAAGAATTGAAGTTTTGAATTACTGCACCAACGTTTTCCCTATTATTCCATGGCGCAGTGAACAAAATAACACATTTGTCAAATTTTAATTATCTACTATTCTTAATTTACTATTACAGCATCTCTAAATCGTGAGTAAATACTAGCATTGCATAATTCTGAAGATATTCCACACAATTTCATCTATGTTTTTTTTTCTGTTAATTAAAATGTCTGTTTATTAGGATTGTGAGGTAGCAGACTCTAGAAGAATGAAATAATTGAACTAAGAAAAGTCAAAAACATCGGATGTTATGAACATAACTTAAAATTTAATTCTTGTTCATTATACGGCTATAATGAACATTGGGTGTTATGGACCGAATTTCCTGGTCCCTAAAACTTCATTATGGTCGAGGTCCTCTATAAATGACAGGGAAGATCTGAACAATCTGAAGGAACAGTAGCACATTAGTATGAAGGAGACTGGATAAATTGGTATTTACGAGAAACACTTTACCACTGGATAATTTACGAGAAACACTTACAAGTTTTAGATAGATTTGAACCGATTGTATTAATTAAATTGTATAGCAAAATTTTTGTCTGGTTTAAATTAAAATAATTTCGGAATTAATGATGGATCTGAGATAGATCTAATGCGAATTTATTTTGTTTATAATTTTATAATTAGTTAGATTAGTTTATAAGGAGGAATTTGTAATTAATGAGAATAATGCCCTTAATTTTTGAGACTTATGACCTGGAACAGGTCACCTGATCTAACGCTTGCACTCATATATGAAACAACTATCACTTTCTTTCTNAGACTTATGACCTGGAACAGGTCACCTGATCTAACGCTTGCACTCATATATGAAACAACTATCACTTTCTTTCTTACATTTGCATGAACCACAATAATTCCGAATCAATAGAGAGACTTCTCCTATCTCTTTTTTGTGGACTTGTCATGGATATTTGTAGTAGCTTTAAATTCTGACCATATTTGGTTAGGAGTGAGGGTTTTCCTGGGAGATTGATATACTGTGGATGGTGTGAAAATTATCCTACAAAATGATCTCACACTTTGACACTTACAAAATCAACAAAAATTATAATTCTTTAGTATAATCAATGCAAACGCATTGATCTAGTCACATGATTCAAAAATCACGCGGAGGGCCAGCATGCGACTCTCGGCCATGGTTTCCAATTTTCCTTATGACATAATAATTTTAAAAATAAAACAACGTCGACTTCAATTTTAATTGGAATCAAAATTGAATTGAATTTCATCCGGACATTAACTTTTATCTGTGCACGCATCTAAGGAAGATTAATCAAGATGCCTTAAGCTGAAAGAAAGGCATGTTCTGACGATACGGAAACAGCAAAGCACACAAAATGCCATAGGAACAATTTTTTTGTTTCGACAGATCGAAATTATTCAACCTGAACGTTTCACATCATTTCTGGACAAAACCGATAAGTAATGCAATGTGTTGTGTCTGTCTCGCTTCTCGTACAGTATCAAAATATAAGTATCCTCACTCCCAAAACCGTTCGAAACGTCCAATCCTTTGTTGCACCCTGCTCCTATTATCGTCGATTAATTAAGAATTTCGCCAAAATCATTTCTGGACAAACCCGAAAGTAATTGATTAAAGGAAATATTGCCGATCGAAGTGTTCTCAAGATATTATTTTTCATTCTTCAAGCTATCGGACTCCTGCTGTATTTCCACTATGAAAGATACCATTACATTAAACTTAAGTAAGTTGATAAGTTTATTGCACATCTAGAATAAATATTTGAATTTTGTAGTTAACCTTGTTGAGGTGAATTAATATGCAGAATAATACTTAGGTAAAAGAAATTATTAAGTTGATTTAATTTGATTTTTCAAATGTAAGACCTAAGGCGCTCGTTCAATATCAAAACCTCGTACCGGCAAAAAAAGCTGAAGGCTATCCTCATTGCAATTTCAATATCAAACAAAACTCATTAAATTATATGCTAATTCAAAATTGCCTTTTTCGTAACCTGTTTTATACAACTAATTTGTGAATCAATTCTCGGTAACTCGAACACAACCTCCAGAAAGAATTCGATTAATTAACGTGGAACCTACACGCTTGTATAATAATACGTACGGATTTATTATAAATACAATTTCATAAATTGATGTCGCTTTGCAGTGCGCGGTTAAAAATAAAATAAAATAAATGATTGCCAATAAATTAAAGTCTTGTAATTATTTTCGAAGTGATGCTATTAGAAGCGGATAAAAACTATTTCTTCAAGTGGTTCATCAACTGGGTTACGTTACACTTGTTTAAGTTAATTTTTTTAATATTTACCACACAGAGTATTGCTAAGCTGGCATAAAAATGGATTTGGCGTACAATACAAATCTCCAAAATATGGAGATTCCCATGTTTGCAAAATTCTTATTCGTTGGAATTCAACTTTTGGGACCATTACTTCAATCATATTATATGGCAGAATCCTTTGTAGATCGCAGGAGAAATGACCAAGATTTGGATTCGTACGACTTCATTGTTGGTTAGTAGACGGCTTTGTCGAAAACAAAATTAGGAATGGTAGGTGGAAAGTAGCGGTAGCGGTAGTGGAGAAATTTTTTCTCAACGTAGCGGTAGTGCTAGAGGAGAAATTATTTTTGAATGTAGCGATAGCCGGGACAATGATAGCGGTAGCGGTAGCTGCGGCCGAAGTGACACCTGCGTAACAAAGTCAACATAAATTTTAAATAACTTTAAAATTTTAATGTTGACTAGTTATTATAACAAATTGGGTGTTACGTTGTACTGATTTGCAACCTATCTAAGTGCAATATCTCGTAAAGCAATTTCAGTGATCACGGATATCTATGACCCAGGAAATCTCGTGAGGACATTTAGTTGTCAGTATATCAGAATTCGATATCTTTAGAAGTGGGATATTTTGTTACCACGGTCCAGGATGGTATTGGTTGCACTTGATTACAAATCTTAGTAATAATTCTGCTAAGTTAAGACAGCATGAAATCATGAGTACATTTAGGTTTCAAATGAATTATTGATTCAGTGTTCCATAGAGGGGTTCCAATCTTCTTAGGCTAAGAAGCATTTGGCTTCCTTGAATTCTTTGTCCTGAGTTTTCCAAGTTTTACTCCCGACTTTCTTTCATAAGTTTTTTTCAAAACGTGGCATTCTATAAAATCTCGACATTACTGGCCGAGTATGTACAAACATATACTTCGTTTCCGCTGCACCTGTGCTATTTGTCAACTAAACAATGTCGCTCAAATAAAATCTAATAGTAATCCGATGGAGCCATCGAACTTTCCGTTTTGGATTGTAGTTATTCGTTTTATAAGTTTGTTACGGTTACTTGTATTATGACTATGCGAACAGACATTTGTCCTATCAGTCAGTTTTGGAAAAGTTTAACATTACGAAATCGAACCTTCCATTTTGAAATTTTAGGAGTTTGTAAAAAAAACGATCTTTGCATTGTACTATGTCTTTATAGGGTTTATAGGGTTCAAGAATAAAACATCAGGCGCCATAATTCTGAATACTCCATAAGGTCAAGCGGAATTGAGTGGCTGTTGCTGAACGGCCATACGAACAAACAACCGTCCTAATCATGACGTCATGGAGTACATTTATCTTTATAATAGACTCCCGACACATCGGTCATTCTTTGCCGAAGGTATTTTGACCTCAAGCGTTGCTTCCCACATCTTTCCCAAGTGTGTAGACATCCCTCCCACCTTATCCAGCATATTTCCCGCACAATGCCACGTCCCTCCCGTCCATAACAGCATCTCTTCCTCATTATCCCACATCCTTCTCGTCAATCCCCGCATCTCTCCAATCCATTCTGCATGTCTCCCGTCAATTGCCGCATTCCTCCTACACTATCCCACATCTTTCTCTCACTATTCCACATCCATCCCGTCAATTCCCGCATCCTCGCGCACTATCATTCCGCATGTCTTCCGTCCATTTCCGTATCCCTGGCGCACAATCCCACATCCCTCTCATTCATTCTCTCACTATTTCACATCCCTCCCGTCAATTCCCTCATCTCTCCCGCACTATCCCACATTCCTCATCCATTCCCGCAGTATCCAACATCCCTACCATTTATTCCAGCACTATCCATCTCTCCCGTCCATTCCCGCACAATCCCACATCCCTCCCATTCATTTCCGCACTATCCTACATCCCTCCCGTCCATTCCCGCATTTTCCCATACTATCCCACATACTTCCCATCCATTCCCGAACTATCCCTCATCCTTCCCGTACTATCCCACATCCCTTCCCTCCATTACTTGCCCTCATTCCCCAGGAACTATCCCGTATCTTCTGTCCATTCCCACATTCCTCGCATACATTCCCACATCCTCTTCCATTCTCGCATCCCGCCCGCCCATGTTCGCCTAATCCCGCAGCCTTCGTTACCATTTCTTTATTCCAACCGTCCATTCCCGCAAAATCCAGCATAGATCCCGTCCATTCCAGCACAACATTGCAGTGTAAGAGTTCAGGCATTTGGCTTGATANCAGCCTTCGTTACCATTTCTTTATTCCAACCGTCCATTCCCGCAAAATCCAGCATAGATCCCGTCCATTCCAGCACAACATTGCAGTGTAAGAGTTCAGGTATTTGGCTTGATAGGTTAGCTATCTGTCGGTAAGGCTGTTCAGTAGCCTCAAAATGGGTGGTAGGATGTTTGTCTGATCGCATGGATCAAAATAGACATGGTAAATCCAGAGTTAAGAGCAACTAACTCCTAGCCTCGATGAATGTTTGACACCGGCAGGGCCTTGGATGCAGATCCCAACTACACTCAACTATGATTTATATAATTTCTGATACGGTCAAATCAAATACCATTTAGTCAGACATCCAAATAATTAACAGTTCATGTGCTTGGCTGCTTTGTTCAAAATCTGCTACAGCATTTTTTGTTCATATGCGTTTGCTACTTTTCATGCAATGCCCGCGGCAGCGCTGGCCGTGCGAGCGAAGCGAGCGTCGGCTAGTTTATGATAATATTCCACCGGATTTACCCGCGAACCCGACCAGAATTTTATTTTTGGTTTCATCGGTGGAGTCTTCCTCGAGTAACTTTGCTCTTCGGAATCCCGGTGAGAAATCCTACCCTCGCCGAAAAATAAACCATTTCGCCACTATGCTACATATGTACCGAGAAAACCGTCAAATCCATCGCCGGTCAATCGATGCGAGGTCAAGAAAGAATCATCGGCTCGGGAACGGCAACGTTGTTCTACTTCATCACTGGTACCCACAGCTGAGACGGCTCACACACCGTCAAGAGATCCGGCAAAAGGATCCAGCAGCCGTGGACCCGGGTGGATTCCAAAATCCCGTTACAAGTTTGAAGAGAAGCCGTCTGTTTTACATGACAGCAAGTTGGTTATCTCCATGTTGAAAAGAATTTTCAACCCTACCATTTTCCGGGAAATAATGATCGTCGTTGGGGCAAAAATTACATGCGTTTCTCCGTTAAAGTTTAAAATTAAAATTAAAAATTAGATTATATTTGTTAAATTTTCTTTTTTTCTTCTGTCCTCCCCCCAAAATTCTTTTTATTAGGTAAAATTTCATTCGTAAAGTGACGAATTTCCTCCAGGAGGGAGGGATCTGTGGTGAAGAAAGTCGCCATGTCTATCGAGCATGATAAAAATTGTGGCAGCGTGGCAGGAGGCGTTTTTGGATGTGAGGGAAGGAGCCGGTTGAAAGGTTGTTCCTTCCTCATACTGTTTTTGGGATTCGCGTAGGTTTTGTCTCTTCGCTCCTCTCTCACATTATATTTTTTATGATTTATTTATTTTTAGATATTGTTGTGGTCTCTCTCTCTTTCTGTNGAGCCGGTTGAAAGGTTGTTCCTTCCTCATACTGTTTTTGGGATTCGCGTAGGTTTTGTCTCTTCGCTCCTCTCTCACATTATATTTTTTATGATTTATTTATTTTTAGATATTGTTGTGGTCTCTCTCTTTCTTTTGTGACTCCCACCTCCTACCTCAGTTTGGGTTTAGAGTAATTGGCTTTGACACAATTACTAAATTGAAATAATCCATAGGCAAGTGTTTGTCTTTTGTTGTGTTTGTTGAAGTCCCTGGAGAGACTTTTTTTATTGGTTTTTTGGTTTGTTTGTGCCACGTAGGTGTCGGACTGAAAAAGATCCGACGGTGAGCACTGGGTACCTGGGCAACTGGTAAAAGGATTTTTGGGGATGTTGGTGAGGTCGGGGAAGGAAGGGTGAAAGTAAGTACGGGAAGGGTACTTGGGAAAGTCGGGGAAGGGTACGGAGAAAGTAGGGGAAAGTCAGGTGCACAATACAGAAAGGGTCAGAGGTCAGGGGAATCACAAAACTGAAAGTTGGGGTTGTCAAGGGTACCCTACTTATCCAAAAAAAAAGGCAAAAGCCTTAAAAACAGAAAAAGAAAGATGGTGGAGGAGAGGAGTTGGAGAGAGATCCTGAATGAGAATGAGGAACTCTCTCTACGTGCCGATTAGACGCGTCTTCTGGAGAGAAATAAGACGCTTTTGAACACATGAAAAAAGAAAAGTCCAGACGACGAGTCTATTATCCTATTTACTAGAAGTAAATAATAGAAGAAGAGGAGAGAGGGTTATTGTTTTTGGAAGGAAGTGGGAGAGTCCACTTTCCTTCCGACAGAGGGTATAGTGTTGAGTGTTGCCCCACTGGGCTAAATGAGGAACCATCCCCTACCATCTACTTTAGCCACACATGGGCACTTCCGCTCCACGGCGGAAATGATTTCACGTCGTTTGAAATAACTAGAAATGTCTTAAAATTCCTTGAAATGGTTCGAAACTGCTTCAAATGCCTATGAATTGTTTGCAAGAATATGAAAAGTGAATGAAATAACTTAAAACCATTTGTACCTGCTGGACATATCAAATTATTGTCTCAAGTTGACTCAAATTATAATCTCGTCACGATAGTTGAAAAATTTCTTTTAAACAGAATCAAAAGTCAAATGGTGCCCAACTTACTGAACAGTTTCGCTAACCACAACATCAACGAATTTGTTCAATATTTTGGTTGAGACTAATATACAAAAAATTAGTGATGAAGCGAATACCAATATTCGAGTAACCGCGTGTATCGAATCTTCGACTCCGCACTGACTCCGAATAGCGAATACTTCGAATTTTATGTACAGTAAATCCTGTGTTTGTGCAACAAACAAGCGCCGCCTCGTCTTACTTTTCTCATATGGTGGTAAACGTAAAACTCAAATAATTGGACGGCACTTTTCCAACTATGGCTAAAAGTTTTTATTCTTCAAAGTAAAGTTAAGTGAAGTAACCTTTAACTGCATCTTTACGGTATTGGGAGTGTCTATCATCATATCTGACGAATTAGATTTGTTGCACAATCAAAGGTTTTACTGTATACCGATTCCACGTTATACCTGAATTACAGTTTTACATAAAAATTACGCTATAAATTTAATTAGTGGTTTAAATTTTATGAATCTCCCCTACCTGTACTGATAGATGACCCTGTGCCCATTACTACTACTCGGCACTTCCGCTTTCAGACATTTTAAACAAGGGTTAATATTAAATCAAGTTGCAGTTTGAAATACCAAAATCAACAATGAATTTTCAATTTTTTTATCACTACATACTGCTTTACACTACCATGCAGAATATGTCGAAAAAAATTTCTTTTCTTTTGAAAGTAAAAATAAATAATACTTCATACATATTTCACCTGGTACTGTACGTTTTTTAGTCGGTTAAAGTTTGTGAAGCATACGCTCGTTCTTTGACTCTTTAGTATTTCACATTCTCGCAAAATTAGTTAAAACAAAACTAAAATTTTGCTATTCGACGAAGTCTTTTGCGCCAAACCTTGAATATCGAAGCTATAGCATGACCCTAATTTCGTATTCCTAATTTAAATAAAATTTTTGACAAAAAAAAATTTAATTCTCGATAATATTCAAGTAGCTCAAAATAGCATCTTTNTAATTTAAATAAAATTTTTGACAAAAAAAAATTTAATTCTCGATAATATTCAAGTAGCTCAAAATAGCATCTTTTTGTACACTATTCGAAATTCAGTGACAAAACTTCTATATTTACTTTAGTTGGTGGTGGATCTTCAGGATCTGTTTTGACAAACCGATTGTCGGAAAATTACAACGTGTTNCTTGTACACTATTCGAAATTCAGTGACAAAGCTTCTATATATTTACTTTAGTTGGTGGTGGATCTTCAGGATCTGTTTTGACAAACCGATTGTCGGAAAATTACAACGTGTTGCTTCTGGAAGCTGGTGGAACTCCACATCCAATCACGCGAATTCCTATTCTCGTTTGGAATCTTCATGGATTAGAAGCAGTTGATTGGAAGTGGAGAACTGTTCCTCAAAAGTCAGCTTGTTTTGGCCTAAAAGACAAAGTAAGTTTAGCTACAAAGTTATTGTAAATCCTAAGTTGAACATAACTGCTCGCGTTATGCGTTTTCAATTGAAGTCGACGACATAGGTCGCTATAGTAAAATTGTCGTTACAGATTTAGGAAATTTTCAACAATTCGCGACAAATGTAACTTAAGTTTGGCATAGATTTAGAATAAACACGAATACTTAGTTGAGGTACGAATTTTATGAAATAATTATCAAATTTAGAATCACGTTTTGCTAACTTGATATAATTCTTGTAATATGATTGGTGAAGATAGGAACCTGGAAAATAACTTCTAATAATAAATTCAAATTTTAACAATCTTAAAAACTTAATTTATTAGAATCTATGTACAATTTTTACATCCAAAGTTTAACTAAATTTCTAAGCTAATATCAGAATAATTCTGGTCACTCAAATAAGTAAAAATCTTTGCAGAAAATATTTTTTTACATATAAGTGATATTTAAGTAAGTGTGGTTGTTAGAGCATAAGAGTGACAAAGCGTGGGTTGGTGTTGCTGCCACCAAAGACATTGGTTTAGAAGTAAAATGTTCGTACAGAATTTGCGACTGGTCTGACGGTTACTGGTACTTCATTAAAAGTTAAAAAAAGAAAAAAAATTGAAGGTCAGAATCAAGTAAGAATTTGAAATAAATATTTCAAGTATATTATTTCAAATTAAATAATTTTCAAAAAACAAAAAACATATATAGAATTTGCTAAGTAAAGAATAAGTATGTACATTTAAATTCCAGTTTGTAGTTTCCAAAACTTATCAGCCTCGTTGGCCTTTTTTGAAGTTTGAATGGAGAAAGTAAATTTTGTATATATCCCTTTCTGTATAGTATATAATATGACGTAACTAGTGATTGTCTTTTATAGATGAGGTCGCGTAACTGCGAAAAATTGAGCGAAACTTCGAACTTAAATCTTAAAATCGCTTAAATACGGAGCAACATCACTTGATTTTGCGGTATTTAGAACCAAACGTAAAGTGGATTTCCAGTAGCTTGCACTCATCCAATTTATTCCTTTTATTTATTCCTTTGGAAAATCTTTGTATGCATTGTGTGCGATGACAAGCTTGCGTCTCTTAAGTTCTGATTGAATGGTAGTTAGGTTTTTTTTTGTACTAATATTCACTTGCCTTGAACCCAATCACCGGATTGTTTGTAATGAAGCTTCCTGATTTGTAGAAGATCCTCTCATTGTAAACATCTTAGTCACACACTGAAACCGTGGCCGCTACTTGGCGATACTTATTTCCTCTACTTCTCTTCTGCTTCCATTATCACGTCCACATTCAACATTTATGGTCAGTATGTCACATTTCTTGTAGTTGTGCCACCAAGGTTTCAAATTAGTAGGTATGGGAGTTCTGTATCGTCAGGTGTGTAGATGTGACGAGACTCGTAATCTCACAGAAGCCAAGCTAGGCTCTAATACCCAGGGTCAATAAGTATGAGTTAAAAACTCTCCTGTGAGATAAGGAGACCCATGGTCAAGTGTAGAAATACACTGGCTACTCTAGTTTTTGACTCATTTCCCACATAGGCACTGGCACTGCCACAGATGGCTCAGGCACGGAAACAGTAGTCAATTCCAGAAGAGGTTTGATTTTCTCTGTAAAGTAACCATTCATCCAGTGCTTTCGTCATTTAGCATGTGGAATTACTAAACTTGTTATGCCAACGGAATAATGTCAAAAAGTCTCCCAAGAAAATTTCCTCTTTCTAAAGAGGTTGGGCGAGCACACCAATTCAATATTAATTCTTTAGCACTATACAGATCCATCGTCACTTTCAAAAATTTTAAATTTNGGCGAGCACACCAATTCAATATTAATTCTTTAGCACTATACAGATCCATCGTCACTTTCAAAAATTTTAAATTTAAAATTTTAATAAGAATAAAACTAATCAATTAGTTACACGAGAACACTAAAAGAGAAACGAGAGAACACNTACTAAACTTGTTATGCCAACGGAATAATGTCAAAAAGTCTCCCAAGAAAATTTCCTCTTTCTAAAGAGGTTGCGCGAGCACACCAATTCAATATTAATTCTTTAGCACTATACAGATCCATCGTCACTTTCAAAAATTTTTAATTTAAAATTTTAATAAGAATAAAACTAATCAATTAGTTACACGAGAACACTAAAAGAGAAACGAGAGAACACNAATTTAAAATTTTAATAAGAATAAAACTAATCAATTAGTTACACGAGAACACTAAAAGAGAAACGAGAGAACACAACCTCTGATAATATTCTCACATATCTGAAATTTGATTTCACTTTTTTTAACTCGTGATTTATGTTGTTATGCACTCCTGGCACACGTGGAAGTCTGTGATTTTCAGGAGGGCGTGAAACTCTCCCCCCAACCCTCGTCCAGCCAACATCTCTCCCAAGGCAGTCGATTAGGAACCCCATTTTCCCCATTTACGTCCCATGCTTGTTTGATATCTGACTAACGCTGTTCTAGACAATTCCCTAAACCATATCCCCGCCATCCACATTTCCGTTTTACACATTAATAAATCAAACGGAGTTTGGTTTCAGAGGTGTAGAGGCTTCCAAAAATTTTCACTTTTGAATAAATTAAAAAAAAATATCAGTACTAATGTAACTACCACTTCGAAACACACTCACAGTTGACTGACATGGGAAGTAGAGTTGTAGTATAGGTGTGGAGTTGTTTGCTAATATTCAATATTGGATTTGCGGGTTCGACTTTTTACCAATGAACTTTTCTTTTTGGTGCGCAATTTTAATAACTATGCAGAACTATTCTGACCAATAACATATATGAAATATAATCATATGAATAAAAATAACTTATGAATATTTTAATTGATCTTTGAGTAACTTTACTGGTTTAGATTTATAATTTTGAACACGGTTTAATTAACCCAATGATATATAATTTATTTAACATTGACTAATACGGTAAAGTGAAGTTTTATAAAATTCTGAAAAATATACTTTAAATGATTAGCTTCAACAAATAAAGTATGAATTAATAATTAATTCAAACGTCATTGTTTTTAGAATACTTTATCAAATGGAGATGGCAGACGTGCTGAGTGCTGAATTTACTAGTGTAACGAGCAGAACAAAAATTAACGGTATTCAAAAATGTGCTGCCTGCTTTCATTAATTAGAGGAATTAGTTGGAAAGCTGCTCCTTGGAGAGTTACAAAAAAAGAAGTTTGANGCTGCCTGCTTTCATTAATTAGAGGAATTAGTTGGAAAGCTGCTCCTTGGAGAGTTACAAAAAAAGAAGTTTGAAAGACTTGGTACTGTGGGAAATGAGTCAAAAAGTAGAGTAGCCGGTGTATTTCTACACTGGACCATGGGTCTCCTTATCTCACAGGAGAGTTTTAACTCATACTTATTGACCCTGGGAATTAGAGCCTAGCTTGGCTACAGTGAGATTACGAGTCTCCTCACATCTACACACCTGACGATACAGAACTCCCACAGTACGAATCGAACCCACAAGCCTTCTGTTGATCNAGCTGCTCCTTGGAGAGTTACAAAAAAAGAAGTTTGTAAGACTTGGTACGAATCGAACCCACAAGCCTTCTGTTGATGGAGAGGAAAAAGCTCTACACCAATACCACCAATTTCCATGTCATATGTGAGAGTGAGTTTCGAAGTGGTATTTAAATTTAGTACTGAAAATTTAATCAAAAAGTAATATTTTTTAAATCTCTAACACTTTGAAGCCAAACTTCATTTGACATGAAAATTATTCCATAATTTTTCCAAATACATTCATTATATGATGCAATTGATTTAGTATAAATTCTCGAGTGTACGAAAAGCTCTTTCTTCTTTAATGAGACACAAGCGATAGCTTTGAGAAGCGATTTGGTGTAATAAAATAAACCGATTATTTATTTAGGTGGGATTTTGGCCAGGTGGAAAAGGTCTCGGTGGATCGATCAACATAAATGCCATGCTTTTTATGCGAGGAATGGTTCAAGATTTTGACAACCTTGCCAATTTGACAGGAGAACCAAGTTGGAGAATGGAGAATATGATGTCCTTCTACAAAGCATTGGAGGATTACCATGGATACTTCGACAACAGTAAATTTATGTTCTCATTTATAACTCAGATATCCTTTGGGCATATGACTTTAGTCGTTGGAAAACAATTGTCATTACAAATTTTAGCCATTAGCGGATTAAGTCATTGGAAATAAGGTGTTACCACTTAATTTACTTAACATTAAGGTTGGGTTAAAAATACCAATCCATTAAGATGCGCAGTTTAGTAATACCCTATAAAATATTTGCGAAGCTGAGAGCAAAGAGTACGTTATCTGCATTCACTTTAAATGATTTTTATTTTTGTTTGTGACGAAGTTCCAAACAAATAGCAAAATGAAGAGAAAAAAAGATTTCGTGCATCTTCGTTGGTTCAAGTCTCTGCTGTGGTGTACAATTTTAAAACTTATAATTCTAGCCCAACATGGGAAGGGTGGTAACTTGCCATTGCAGAAATGTGATTTACGGCGTGTAACTCGTCATTATCTGAAAGCAGGACAAGAGATGGGCTACAAATTGCGAGATGGGAATTCAGCAGAACGAGCAACTAATGGTAAATTATAAATAATTTATTTAATGCTTAAGAAATAGAATACCAATTTTTTTGCTATCTACAATAGGATTGTTGGTATAATTGAGGCATTTTATAATCAAATCAATTTTTTACACATTTTTCTGAAATGTGAATAAAAATTCCTATTTTCAACAATTTCCTAAATAGTCAAAAGTGGCATGTTCCAGAGGCGCTTCTCTCCAAATGCACCAAGTTTTATTCGATTCCAGTAACAAATGAATATTTTGTTTATTTTTAAACTCTACCTAGTATCTCCGCGTCCCATAAAAACAGCATGGGAAAATTTTGAGGCTCTTAAGGCACTTATTAAACTTAACAGATTGTAACTACATTTTCAGCCGTGATATTTTACGCTAATTGGACTATTTTTATTGAGTACCGCATTCAGTTTTCAAAAAAATCATTTTTTCTGCCACCCTAAAGTACATACTAGTCTCATGCCGTACCAATTAGAGTTGATTAATCATATCATTCTCTGAAACTCCATTCTCAATTCGGTTCGCAATATACTAAATTGTGTAATTGACAGATGAGTTAGTTGCTGAGTGTGTGGAAGATTTACCCAAATGTGAAGTAAAGGATTGTGGGTTGAGGATGAAGCAAGGGTATCCCCGTTACAGCTTAATTTGTTCGCTCTGTAACATAGGCATTCGCATCATTAAAATAAATTTTTATAACGTTTTATATTCTGCTCCCGGTAATTCGATATCCATCTAGCGGGGACTCATGTTAGTAATCACTTTGTTAGATTGTTAGGTTGTTATCAATTATAGCTTAATTAATTGTTTCTTTAAAATTTTATTTATATCAGTTCTGAAATAAATTTAATGTGATTACGCTTGTGTGAACACGTAACTTACTAACCTGCTTTTATTTGTAAATTATCTACGTCACGAAATCGCGGAATGCCTATAGTCAAATTCCTTTTCTATAACCCAGAGGTTTTCCACTGGTTCCCACATTTGAATTTTTTGAATTTTATTTTCTCTCCAGTTACCCGCCCTCGCCTATAAACCGAAAATTTAAGTATGCACAGAAATTAATTGGTTTACCTGCACTGCGCAGATAACCCGCACTCTCAAAATTAACAAAAATTTGCGAACAAAGATTAACATACCAGGTGTTGGTTTGCCAAAAACCAAATTAATGATTTGTTCTTATTGAATTCAAAACAAAAAAGTTAATCAACTATTGACTTTGTTTTTGGACAAAATAATTTGCATCTTGCCTCCCTCGGTATTTCATGTCTATTTTCAGCAGAGTTTCATCATTGTTTGAAATGAATCAAAAAGTAGAGTAGCTGGTGCATTTCATGGTTCTCCTTATTTCACACGAGAGTTTATAACTCATACTTATTGACCCTGCGGATTAGAGCCTACCTTGGCTACTGTGAGATTACGAATCTCCTCACATCTACACACCTGTACGATACAGAACTCCCACAAAACTCCCTTCCCAATAACACTGGACCTCCAATGTCCACTATCAAGAGTCCACTATCCTCTAACTCCGTCGGTAGATTGGCGGAGAGATTCTACTCTGCCCCGACCCACCGGCAAAACTAAACGATCGGGTACAAGACGCCCCACGGAATGAGAACCCTGGCAGACTTTGAAAAAGTCTTGGGGTTGTGGAGACTCGAACCGGGATTCTGCTCGCCATCTTATGTGGCAAATGAATCAAGAAATAGAGTAGCCAGTGTATTTCTACAATGGACCATGGTTCTCCCTATTTCACAGGAGAGTTTATAACTCATACTTATTGACCCTGGGGATTATAGCCTAGCTTGGCTATTGTGAGATTACGAGTCTCCTCACATCTACACGCCTAGGCGATACAGAACTCCCACATCATTTATATTTCGCAATTGGTCTTAATTTTTTGTAAAAAAATTTTTATTTCTTAGGAAAATTTAAAGAAACAGCTTTACCAGCTTAAAAATAAAGACAATATCGTACACTAATTATTCTAATAAATTTCTACAGGCTTTGCTCCACTTGACCTGTTCCAAAGAAATGGCAGGCGATGGACAGCATATGATGGTTATATCAAAAACATTATAACCAAAAGGAAGTCCTTGCAAGTGAAGAAACATTCCATTGCAACAAAAGTAAGATTCTTTATTTGTAAGACTATAATTTTTGGTGAATAAACTACAGTGCACGACGGTTATAAGAGCTACCTTCCGTCGCTTGGAAATGCTGCTCTTATAACCGTTTGTTCTTACAATGCTTATAAGAGCAGGATGTTCTTATAAAAAGTATATGGCAAAAAAAAAATTTTTTTTTCCAAAACTTATTTTTACTAGCTAGTCGGTTCGTCCAACGATTCTTTTACTTGACTAATTATTTATCAAAATAATTAGTAATTTTGGACTAAACTCTATTAGCAACTCTACGCTCTAATATTGCATTTTCAATTGTAGATAATTTCAATTCTAAATCTTGTNTAATTAGTAATTTTGGACTAAACTCTATTAGCAATTCTACGCTCTAATATTGCATTTTCAATTGTAGATAATTTATTCAATTCTAAATCTTCTGGCATCTCGGCTTGATTACAAATATTTTTTGAGAGTGTCGAGATACTCCCTGCTCTTATATCCAACTCCCGCTTCAAAAATTACCCAGCAAAAGGTAGTTCTTATAACCGCTTTGCTCTTATATACGTTGTTCTTATAACGCGTTAATGCCCCATGCTAAATGCATTAGAGCAAACCAAACACGCAAAATTCTGCTCTTATAACCCGAATGTTCTTATAAAGGATGCTCTAATAAACGTCGTGCACTGAATATGGAATGAAATTAACAAAATTGCAGATTATTTTGGACGACACAAACCGTGCGATTGGAGTTGAATATTATCAAAATGGTAAATATAAGACAGCATATGCAAGCAAAGAAGTTATTCTTAGCGCCGGTCCCATACAATCACCAAAGCTACTCATGCTCTCAGGCATCGGACCTCGGCGTCACCTGGAGGAAATCGGTGTAAGTAGTCAATATTTTTCAAGTTTTAATATTTGTTGGAAGAAAGGACACCGAATAATTAGCATTGCCCCGAGGTTACCTGTCAGATTTATAATCAGTTAGCATTAAAATACCTGATGAGCCATTTTGATTACCGAATGTCGTTTGTAGTAGGTATTACCAGATTTTGACAGTATGTTGACCTCCAGAAAATTGTTCGATCTATGTCACCACGATACCAGAAGTTTGTTTCTCGGGTGTATGACTGGAATTGTAAAAATTGTGCACTACATCACGCGAATGTCTCGCAATATTTGCAAGAAAGCTATTTTTCAAACAATCGGATTTGTACTTTCTAACACAAAGCACAAAATGAACTTTTGTATAAAACATTGGAATAAGTCCGCTTAGATAATCTTTGCAATAAACGCATACATGTTAGGTGCATTTTTTTTACCGAGAAAGATTAGATTGCTATGCCTAGTTTACACTTTAATAAAATTCAAATTAATCTAATTAGTCATGTCATCATAAAGTAAACATAAATGTTAGGTCAACCTTAGGTGAATGAGGTAAGATTCTCTCAAGATCCAACGAAGCATTGATAAGTAGGTGGTCTATACCATCCACTCGGACTTTTATTAAACATTTATTATTAATATTATTTAACAGAAGTAGTGTTCTCCTTGACTCCGAATCCGGAGTCACCCGTGGTTTGCTATGGAGTGGGAGACGATGACTCCGGAGCAGGCATATGCAAACAAGGACTCGGTGTCAATGACTCCGGAGTTGACTCCACACAATTGGAGTCAGCTCCAAAAAAATGTCATGCGCAGAACTCATATAGCATTACCTCACAAACAGAATAGACGTATGTCAGTAAGGTATGATACACTAAATATTGCAGCTCTGCTGCTATATATAGGGACCGCTTTAATAAACAGCTCTGCTGCTTAATATAGTGTAGCTGCAATATACAGTTGCTTTGCTCCTAGTTTTAGGAGCATTTAAAAATTTAAATATTTTAAAGAATGGAGGCATGCCGACGAAGAATCCGACAACTCAAAATTAGAAATTGTTTACTAATTTTTAAGACTAATACGTAAACAAGAGCTGGGATAAATGTCGGCAAGTCTTTCACAAATTAGTTTCAATTCATTGACCTCTCTCGTGATAACTTCCTAACTTAATTTACTTTTTTTTAGAAAGTTTTGTCCTTAATTTGACGACTTTTAGATGAATTTTGATTTTTTTTAAATGGAATTCCCTTGACAACTGTCCCACCTCTACACAAAAAGAACTATGTACATAATATGTATTTGCGAAATCTAAGTAAATGTGAATTTTGACTCCGGAGTCAGTGCTCCGACTCCGGAGTCATTCCTTATTTTCAAGGAGTCGGAGTCAGTGACTCCGGAGCCAATCCAAAATTTTCTTGGAGTCGGAGTTAGTGACTCCGACTCCGGCTAAACCCGGAGTCATGGAGAACACTAATCAGAAGTGTACTGGAGCAATGCTAATTGGCTATACCTAACTTATCCGTAGATTCTATTGTCTAGATCCCTGTGAAAATAGACTTGCCTGTTGGACAAAACTTGCAAGATCGGTATGGGGCGCTGTTAGGGCCATTTGTGACCGAAAATGGCTCATCATTTCTGTCAGAGCGTGACTTGAATTTAAGAGCATTTGAAGAATGGCAGACTCAAGGGACAGGACCAGTACAAAGTGCACGAGTAGAAGCTAATGCCTACTATACAACTAGTTACAGCAAGCCCGAGATACCAGGCATAACTACATATCTTTACGTTTTTTCCGTCGATTCTAATTTTGGTGAACTAGTGTCGCAAGCATTCAATATCAATAGCAGAATTATTGAAGACTATTTCAATAAGGCAAAACAACTGGATTCATTTTTTCAATTTGTTACACTAAGTTCGCCATCTGGGACAGGAGAATTGCTCCTCAGAGATAAAAATCCCTTTAGCCCACCAATCATAGATCCGAAATACCTACAACATCCCAATGATGTCAAAGAACTTGTAGAAGGTAAGACAATGTGAAAATGGCATGTGTGGACGAAGTTGAGAAAAAATTATGCAATATTTAGTTTTTAATAAATGTTTCAATATAAATTTGTAGAAAGTGGTATTCCAGATACTTACCACCGTCTGAGCCTAATTATAAAAGACCATGAATTATTAAATTCCTTCTTAACTCATTCTGACTTAAGGATATTGATGGTCTGTTTTCAACCATTTACAGTATCAGAAATGCAAAACTTGCAATACATTTTGATCATGTATGAGTGTTCACTGGGTTAAGTTATTGTTGCAGTTTTGAGAGAACATTATTTGGAACTAAGCTCCGTTTCAAAGATTTGCTTCTAGTCACTTTCTTCGTTTGCCAGAGTTAATTGGCTCCGAGTTAATTTAACTAATGATGTGATTCCAATACTACAAGTTAGAGTCACTAACCACTTTGTAACTCAGTCCTAAAATTCATAAATTGCATGCGTGTAACTCAATGTCAGTATGCAAGAGTTAGAGAACCTATGAACTTGAATAATTAGTATTAAAAAATTAATAAAAATAAAACCTTACAATGAATCATTGTGGGATTATTTTGAAAGCATTAAACATGTCCTAGATGGGACTTGTAAGACCTCTGGTTAGAGCTATTTCGGAAATCAATGAACGAAATAATTCTCTACATTTTCAACGCCATTTTATAAATTTACTTTGTACAATGGGATACTGAGGCTAATTTCATTATTCCAGGAATCGCTCGAAATAATGTTCTAAAATTGCCATAGAGGCTCGAAGTTTGAACCAGTCTAAAAAATCAAAAATTTTTTGTATAAGCTCCTTTTTTAAGCTAAAAATGATCAATTTTCGTAAAAAAAATTTCTTCAAATTCTAATTTTACAAGTGTTAAGTACCTCTTTTCATCTATAACGGAACTGAAACTAGAAAAATTAATTTAAATGCAGTGTTAGTGCTGAAATACAGTGGATTATTCAACTTCATTAGAACACTTTAAAAAAAATCATCCAGACGATATGGTTTGTCGTTGAATTTTTAAGAACCAAACTCTGGTTTGAAAGTAAAGAATTCGTTTTGAAATATTGGACTTTGGTATATATAAGATTCTTATTAGTCTCATTTGTAAATTGGGAAATCTGTTATACAAAGACATTAAGAGCTATTGGCAACAGGAATGGATGAGACGTACATTTACTAGTGATTAAAAATACTTGCAACTACGTATGCCTTAAAAAACTTAAACGATCTAGAACTTATGAAGACAATTTGTACGATTAAACGATTAAACTTTCAATGTATGAAGAAATTTCGTACAATCGGCTTTCTTTGCTCATGAGTATACAAATGAACTCTAAACAGTGAAGTTAATTGTATGTGCTATTGTCGAACCAAATATCCGAGAGCCGAACGCGGACCCGACGCGCGATTTATACAACACGTGATTAGACCATTGCACTTCAGTTCAAAACTTTGTAGTTTGCGGCTGCAAGAATATAGTTTTTTTCCCAAATAATTACAAATTAATTAGCCAAAATCTGATGTAGAATGAGACAATATTCTTTTGAATGTTATGAAATATTTGCTGCCTTTAATTTACAGCTAACACGATCAGTTAGGTTGTGGAATTGCTGTAAAAACAACTCATATTAAGAAAATTAGACTAGAGAAATTGAAATTTTTTAAACCATTATTGGTAGCTGATACAACGATGAGCGCTACCAAGCACAAGGTTAGACATCTGTTAGTCCAAAGTTGCTGAGAGATTTATACAAATAAAATTTCCTAAATTTTTTATACTTTTGATGTAGTGAATAAAAACTATGATTAACGATGAGAGAGAGCAAATTCACAGCGGTTCATTGATTCGGTCATAAACTAAATATATCACTAATAGAGGAGTATCGCGTAAACACATTTTATCTTTTTCAAAATTTGTATAATATAGGCACCGGTGGTAAATGGTAGCCTCTCATGGAAATTTCCCCTGGTTAATTACCTCTCCAGTTTTTTTGTTCTATGTTAAATTTTTATGTTTTCGGTTCTTTATGTTGTTTTTTATTTTATTATTTATTTATTAATCTTTATGCTGGAGGTTAGCAAGTATCTTCTCAATACCCTTGGAGGTTACCATAAAAAGTTACTATGGAAAGCTGTCATTTACGTCAAGGGCCTAAATCCAACCTCAAAAATCTTAATGGTGATAGCATGCTCAACCTCTCAATTCTGCCTAAATAAAAATTTTTTGCGATATAGCGTACATAAATCTAATTTTGAAAAAAATTACATATTTTTGAATTTCAATGCTCGGCCAAGGTTCACGCCTAAATGGTTCGACTATATGTACATTCTGTAGGTAATCCAAGGATGATCATATCTAGTTCTGCGCACTGTTCTTGAAGAGATAAGCCAATAATGGATCTATATCGTTGCCAATACTTTAAGAGTCTTAATTATAAAAACTATACATAAATCGGTTGTGAAAATAAGAAATAAAAACTATCCGCCTAACTGTATGAACGTTTTGTCAGGGGCTTCAGATTAAATTTCTGTTTACAAAGGTAGTTGAGCATATCTATAATTTATCAGACAAAATTTTCTTTGAGTGGAGTTAAGTTTAACGGAAATTTATTTACCTGTATATTTCGGTTCTAATAAGGTTCATTCTATTGTGTAAACTATATTTAGCTGATTTATTTCTGTTCAATTTCATTCTGACATTGTTTACATGTAAGTGTGATTGAACTGACGTTATATTTAAGCCTAGCAGATATTTAGACTGAAATTTTTGTAATAAGTTTCCGTTTTGTTAAACTCTTATTTTCCAATATCGGCGCCAAAGTTGTTATGAGGAATTTTGAAAAACGTCTATGATTTAGTGGGTTTTTTTTTTGTAAATTTCTCATAGCAACTTGATCGGCGCCGTAGTGTCGGGTGCCACATTTTCCACTCGCTGTAATTTCCAAGAGCATTATTTTTCAATCGCTTTATATTTGGTGCTATACTTCCGTAGGCGTAACCTCGGTGCTGTATTTTCCGGCCCATATTTTCGTGCGCCGTACCTTTATGAAACGATATCATATGAGCAAAGGTAAACCCAATTCACCTCAGAATTTTAGCTTTGCCTCACAACATGTTTCATCCTTGCTAAATGCAAGATATCCCATTATCTTCACTTCCAAGTACTCACCATACTTTGGTGAAAGATTGGACGGTGAACAAACCTGACACATTTGCAAAAGACCATTGACAGGAAAGGAAGTTCCGTAGCTAAATGTAAAATTTTAGTATTGAACCTGAATTTTTAATACAATTTTGTAATTGAATTTAGTCCCAAATGCAGTTTCAAGTAAGCGACAGTTATTGAAAAGATTGTGACTAGTTGAGAGGCGGGAGAGGATTGAGAATGGGTTGAGTGAGACGTAAAGAGAAAAATCTCACCGCAGCTACTTTTCATTCAACTCATATCAGTTCTACATGTGAGACAGCGATTTATCTCCGTAAGAAAGAGATCTGCATTTAACGCACTGCCTCAGCAAAATCATGTGTATAATTTTTTAACTCAAAGTAAAATATATCTGCGTGGGAGGTCTTTATGATGTAAGTTAGGCGAAAGCTGAGCGAAATGGGCATGTTTAGCTTGGCTTTCCAATTTTTCCATTTATCTCCTGATAAATACCTAGCTTAATCTAAAAACTTCGTCTGCACAAATGTGAATACAACAAGAAATGGNTCAGTTCTACATGTGAGACAGCGATTTATCTCCGTAAGAAAGAGATCTGCATTTAACGCACTGCCTCAGCAAACTCATGTGTATAATTTTTTAACTCAAAGTAAAATATATCTGCGTGGGAGGTCTTTGTGATGTACTTAGGCGAAAGCTGAGCGAAATGGGCATGTTTAGCTTGGCTTTCCAATTTTTTCATTTATCTCCTGATAAATACCTAGCTTAATCTAAAAACTTCGTCTGCACAAATGTGAATACAACAAGAAATGGNCATTTATCTCCTGATAAATACCTAGCTTAATCTAAAAACTTCGTCTGCACAAATGTGAATACAACAAGAAATGGATTGAATTTTTTATTTCTTTCTTCATGTGTAAAACTAAGCGTTTCATTACCATAGCGGTAGCGGTCATATTATTTTCCGCCTTTTTGGTTTTTCAGGTTTGAAAATTTCTCTTGATTTGGTTGAGAAAACAAAAAGCTTCCAACAAATAAACGGAACTTTATTAGCTGCCCCAATTCCTGGTTGTGAAAGCCATTTGTTCAGAAGCGACGAATATTGGGAATGTTTAGCAAGACATCTAACGTTTACTGCCTATAAGTACGCTGGATCTGTACCAATTGGGAAAGATNATTGGGAATGTTTAGCAAGACATCTAACGTTTACTGCCTATAAGTACGCTGGATCTGTACCAATTGGGAAAGATAGTTTCGATAGCAAGGCCGTTGTGGATTCGAGAATGAGGTAAAATTAGTGTGCATTGACTATATTCCATAAATAGGAAATTTATACTTGACTGCTCGCATTGAGATTTCAAACCGCAAAACTTTACNTTATACTTGACTGCTCGCATTGAGATTTCAAACCGCAAAACTTTACCGGTGTCTAAATTGTTGGTGATGGACCAAAATTGATTCTGTTTGCACCTATTTGTTGTTAAGCCGTTACACTGCTGCCGGCAAATTTCCCTAGCTATAAAATGGCACTGAGAATGGAGAAATATAGGAAATTAACAAGTAAAATAAACAACTCTTCTTGGTTGAGAAAAATCAAGGACTCCCTTATTTGCTACTTCTTCTTTGGCGTTTTTTGTTGCAAATTTTGAATAATCTATAAATGAATCAACGTCATTCGCATTCCTTCTGCTGTCAGAATATTTCTTGAATTTTGCATTCGTACAAACTATAATACAATTATTTGGGAATTGGTAATTGAAATAAGGAGGGTGACGCTAAAGCAAAACGCCGAGCAGATACATAAGTTTAGGCGATAACGCCGGCAAGAAGTCAATAAATGCTGTACAATGCTTTTTAGCCTTGCTTTATTTCCAACTTACCAAAAATACAAAGTAATGTTTTAATTATTACAAATGACAGAACAAGATAATAATAATTATTCCTGGAGATGGTTTGTCAGAATCCGACGGTTTAAATTTCAGCAATGTAAACTTAATCTCAAATTTGTAAGGATTTGTAATATTCAGAAGCACTTGTAAGGATTGAGAACGTGGTATTCTNGTAAACTTAATCTCAAATTTGTAAGGATTTGTAATATTCAGAAGCACTTGTAAGGATTGAGAACGTGGTATTCTCAATTAATCAGTAGACGTTAAAATTTTATCCGCACAAATTCACGCTAAAATTTAGTTTTCCACAAGCACGACAGATGGCTGCACCAGTAAACTAAGGGTGGTCTCCTTATAACCAATTCCCAAATTACCCTCTGTATGGAAGATTCTTGCGAACAATTCACATTTCAGATTTTCAAATGCCCATCAGTTCTGTCGTCATTAAAATGGCGAGTGCGCGACATGACTGCCGTGTAAGTTAGTGGTAAAGCGATATCGGGTTTCAATTGTGGGGATGGATGCGGATTTCGCTTCGGCTTAGTGCAAGGTTTGAATAAAATATTCAAAAACATTTAAATCGTAATACTTTTTGTGNGCGGATTTCGCTTCGGCTTAGTGCAAGGTTTGAATAAAATATTCAAAAACATTTAAATCGTAATACTTTTTGTGCAATCTAATTAGAGAGTACATGAGCTAGTAATGACTAAGATTTATGTCTCGATTCAATCACGTAAATTTAGAATTCGGATTATGCGTGTTGTAACTTATGATTGTAACTTATTGACCAACAGTTAGATTAGTCATATAATTATTCTTGTAGTAAATCATTAGAAATGCCCGCATACTAAAATGTACAATTAAAGGTTAGCAACAGAATGCAATGAGAAGAAATACTACCGATTGTCTTTTAAGTCCTAATCAACTTTTCTGCGCAACGCGACAAGATTTGCAAAAATGAAAATTAAACTTTTTCAGCTTAACTAAAATACGCTCACATGGTCGGCTATAGTCGGGCGCATATATGGACACAAAAAAATATTTGATATCTTAAAAAATAACTAATCATAGGCTTAGTGTTGCGCATGGCTCAGCTTTTGGCAGTAGCTCTGGCTCATGCCAGAGCTACTGGCTCAATGAGCCATGGCTCATGGCTCACTCGAGAGGTGAGCCAGCTCATGAGCCATGGCTCTGGCTCCGCACTTTCGTTGAGCTGGCTGATGAGCCAGAGCCATGGCTCATGGCCCAACATAAAAAAAAAATTTTTTCCCTATTAATATGCACATTTTGCTAAAAGTGAGAATGACGTAGTGAGAATAAGCCAACACAAATCATAATTATGTACTGGCTAAAGGGAAATTGACTTTTAGTGACCAAAACTTTCAAAAATTAAAAAAAAGTGATGATTTGGAAGAAAAAAAATGAAAAATTAGGGGAAAAGTGGAAGAATTTAGGGGAAAAGTTGAGCCATTGAGCCATAGCTCACAAGTTTCGTTGAGCTGGCTCATGAGCCATGGCTCTGGCTCAAAATTACTACATGAGCCAGAACCATGCACCAGCTCTGGCTCAGAAATTTTTGTGAGCCAGCTTGAGCCAGAGCCAGAGCCAGAGCCATTGAGCCAGCTCATGAGCCAGAGCCATGCGGAACACTATTAAAGATAAAAGTCCCTATGCAGTAGTTAATTAATTCTATGTTAGCAGTTTTTCGGTAAGGGTGAATGGTTTTTTAGTTATTTTCAAAAGAAAACAAACAAAAAAGTTTTTTTTTATTATAAATTTTTTTTTTATTTTTCAATTTTACCGTTTCTGAAACTTTCAAATAATTAATGTTAATGTTCCAATTCGAAGTATTAAACCTTGCTACGCATTTTCTTAATTTATAAAATTTTCAGTTTTAGAAAGAATATAAACCGTATGAAATTTTTTGTTTATATTGAGAATTATTTGTCTTTAACGTTACTTCCATAAAATTCGGTCTAATATCTTTGAAAGAAATAGCAATTTTCAATAAGCGTAGTGATGCTATCCTCCATGGCACAGGATTTCATCGGACAACTCAAGAAATAATCTGTAACTTTATTCAATTTTTTAGAAATTTTGAACACTATTTTATTTTTTAATAAAATTGTCACTTTTAGAAAAATTTTTAGGCTTTTTGTCAACATTTATCGATTTTGTAGATAAAAAATGTGCACTGTCCATAACTTTTGTAAATTTTTAGAAGATTTTTACCATTTTTTGTGAAGAATTTAAGAAAAAATTTTCTAAACCTGAAAATTTTATAAATTTAAAAAATGCGTAGCAAGGTTTAATACTTCGAATTGGAACATTAACATTAATTATTTGAAAGTTTCAGAAACGGTAAATTTGAAAAAGAAAAAAAAAACTTTTTTGTTTGTTTTTTGAAAATAACTAAAAAACCATTCACCGTTACCCAAGAACTGCTAACATCGAATTAATTAACTATTGCATAGGGACTTTTATCTTTAATCGTCTATGATTAGTTATTTTTTAAGATTTCAAATATTTTTTTTTGTGCCTATATATGCGCCCGACTATAACCGACCATGTGAGCCTGTTTTAGTTAAGCTGAAAAAGTTTAATTTTCATTTTTGCAAATCTTTTCGCGTTGCGCAGAAAAGTTGATTAGGACTTAAAAGACAATCGGTAGTTCGCTGAGAAAAATCCTCACCTTGAAGTTGTATACATGGGCAAAATATTTATTACTTTTTTTTTTGGAATTCAGAATTTAGTTAACTTTAGCGAAAATTACAGACGCCTGCATTTCATTCGACGTTGCAGTCTTTACACGAGTTTTTCGTTTTTCATCTAATGAGGTGCAAGTTGTTTCCTGCTTGCTAATAATTAATTTTACCGTTTTTACACTCCAAATTTGATGGTTCGCAGTAAAAGGATGCGCATTGTAGCGTGGCATTTTTGTTNTTTTCATTTTTGCAAATCTTTTCGCGTTGCGCAGAAAAGTTGATTAGGACTTAAAAGACAATCGGTAGTTCGCTTTGAAAAATCCTCACCTTGAAGTTGTATACATGGGCAAAATATTTAAATGGTAAGAGTCGTCAGGATATCGGTAGTGGTATTTGATGGCGATAAGTCGCATGTTCGGTAGTAGTTTCATCACACAAACGAGAAATATGAAAAAATAGCTCCAAAGACGAAAAGCAAAATAATCCAAACTAGCCGACGCTCGCTTGCTCGCTTCGCTCGCACGGCTAGCGCTGCCGCGGGCATTCCATTAAGTAACGAAAGCAGATCAACAAAAAATGGTGTAGCAGATTTTGAACAAAGCAGGGAAGCAAACGAGGCAGCGTCTGTTAGTTGAATGTCGTAATAATTGTATCTGAAATAGCCTTATAATAAATAAAATAAATCATGATTGAGTCTTGAGCGTACTTGAGGTTTGTCAGCAAAGCCCTGTCCATGCCCAACGTTTGATCAGTAGATAGAGGCTAGGATTTAGTCCCCTCTTAAAATGGAAATATGTAAAACAAAATTTATAATTTTTGGCTATTTACAAATTAATAGTTTTGGGCTATTTACAAATAAAATCCTAATTCGTTACTCTAAAATTTCTTTGTAAACGCAATTAACAGTAACCATCTACAAATTTACCTTGCCTGAGAGATTGTATAACTTTGACTTTCACGTTACTTTTACTCGGGCACCGTCGTTATCTTTACCTTTTCTTCGGCCGTGAATAAACACTGCGAAGGTAAATAAATACCAACATTTGACAATGACTGTTCTTGTGATTTGTTGATTGTCAGCGTTTCCAACCAGATCCAGCGCATTATATTATTTTTAACTTCTTAGAATGCCCGCACCCCGCTTGTTGATGCCATCATCCCTTCCACCCACGATAGCATTCTTCCCGTCAATGCCCGCATCCCTCACGTCTCTGCTTGGATCCCTCACGTCCTTGCTTGGCTCCATCCCGACCTTGCCCGTAACCCTGCCGTACATGCCCTCATTCCTTTCTCCATGCCCGCATGCCTCCCGTCCGTTCCACGCATCCCTGTCGTCCATCACGGCATCCCTTCCGGACATGCCCTATTCCTCCTGTCCCTGCCCTCATCTCTTTCGTACATGGCTACACCTCTTCCACACATGCACGCATCCCTCCTGTTCCTGTCTCTATTCATATCCATTGTCGCTCCTTTCCTCCCATTCCTTATCCACGTATCCCTTTCATCCCTGTTTCAATCCCTCCAGACTCTGCCAGCATCCCTTCCGTACATGCCCAAATCGCAAATTAATTAAAAAATATTGAAATAGTATGCCAAGCTAACCCAAAATATATTGGGTTTGTTTGCCAATTTCACCCAAAAAAATCGGATCGTATCCCTGGTTCACCCATAGACTACTTTTCGCTTATGCCTAGTTCACTCAAAAATATTTGCGTCATTGGCTAAGTAGCATATTGGGATCATATGCCAACTCACCAAATGTATATTGTGTACATATGTCAAATTAATTCAAAGTATATTGGCGGATATGTCAAATTCACTCTAAAAATGTGGTATGCTAGGTTCACGCAAAAAATATTGGTCGTATCGCAATTTCATACAAAGTGTATTGTGGGCGTGTAGAGTATTCATTCAAAGTATATTAGGGTTGTACGCCAAGATCAAGCAAATATATTAGGTTCGTATGCCAAGTATGCGAACAATACGAAAATATATTTGCAATCCTTTTCTTAAAATTTATCAACGTTGNGTTCGTATGCCAAGTATGCGAACAATACGAAAATATATTTGCAATCCTATTCTTAAAATTTATCAACGTTGAATACGAAGTTCACCCATAATATATTTCGTATGTATGCCATGTTCCCCCATTAAATATTGTAATACGTTTACCCAAATGATATTGGGGTCGAATATTAAATTCACTATAAAACTTTGGGGTATACGTTAGCGTAATCCAAAAAATATTGAGTGGAGTATGTTAAATTCACTAAAATATATTTTTATTGTAGACCAAGTTTACGCAGGTATATTGGGGTTGCATGCCAAGTTTACTCAAATTATATTGTGTTTCGTATGCCAAGTCATTCAAATATTGTTGGGTATCGTATGCCAAGTTTACTCGTAAAATATTGGTTTCGTATGCTAAGTTCACCTGTAAAGTTGGAATCGTATGCCGAGTTCACCATAATATTTGGATTTTATGCCAAGCTTACCCAAAATAATTTTAGAATCAAATACCAAGTTCAACCAAAAATATTCGAGTCATATGCCAAGCTCACCCAAAATTCATTTATGCCAAGTTTCCCACAAAAAAATATTGGACAAACAATATTACCCTTACTACGAATCGAACCTCGAACTGATTCGCCGACCGAAACTCTTACTCCATAATCACCAGCCAATTGATTTTTTTAGACGTGAATAAGATTTTAAAACCATTTAAGTTAACTTATGCAAGTGTGTTAGCAAACTTCACTTTATTATGAAAGGTCAGTCGGGTGGCAATCTAAGTGTATAAAGGTATCACTATATATGTCTTAATTTTCTAAAAATTCATTAAATAAATCATGTTTTTTTTAGCATTTTGGGGGGAAACAGTTAATCAAGCAGCCTTATATTTGCATCAGGACAATGTTTATATTTTTTGGAAAAAAAAATTAACAACACTACACCAAGAGTCGAACCTCCGACCAAACCCACCAAATCCCATGCCATAACCACTAAACCATGGCAACCTGTAATGATTGTGGTATTGTTTTAAATATATAAAAAAAATCTTATAAGTAGAGTGAACATGCCTTTCACATTCCATCTCTCAAACCAAAAAAAAAGCCATGTAGAAACTATATGACAATTTTTTTGCTGTATTCTCCCTATCTCTTTTTCCCATTTTTCATTATAAAATCAAAAACTCGACCATTTGACATCTGACCTTAAAAAATAAGCATGAGTGACATAACAAATACATACCAATGATAATTGTAATAGGTTACCCTATATCTAAATTGCTTAGTTTAAGAGAATTTGTGCGTCAGACGCGAACAAACACACTGAATTATAATAGAAGATTTTTTTGCTGTATTCTCCCTATCTCTTTTCCCCATTTTTCATTATAAAATCAAAAACTCGAACATTTGACCTCTGACCTTAATAAAAATAGCATGAGTGACATAACAAATACATACCAATGATAATTGTAATAGGTTACCCTATATCTAAATTGCTTAGTTTAAGAGAATTTGTGCGTCAGATGCGAACAAACACACTGAATTATAATAGAAGATTGAAAAGAATTTAATTCAGTTTGTTATACAGTCGACTAATCTGAAGTCTCTCATCACACTCATCACCCAACCACCCATCCAGGGTGGGCTGTGGTCATTTAGAACTAAGTATTCATTAAACTTCTTTAAATTAAGCAAGCATGTTTATTTCTGAAATTGTTAATACTTGAAGTAATAAATATTTTGCCCGTGCATGCAAGTTGGACAGGGTTGGGGGTAGGAGTGTGGGGTATCTCTTGTCAGTTGTTATTGGTCACCTCTGTATAGAACACCCTACCATGACACATTGATCTGTTTGCTTTCAAGTTTTATCAAGTCGGTAAGTCACACAGGTAGGTGAGTGATATAAGTGTAGTACATAGATGGGCACAGGATGAGCCCTCTACCCCTCCACACCTCCGCCCTCCATTCAGCAAAGACTCCATTCTTCAAGACACAAAATTCTTCAAGCTTTTACTGTTCTGAATCATTCATCAACAAAGCGTGTGTGTTGTTTTTGGCAGATTAAATGCTATCGTGGCAAACACGCAGGTGTGCAATTAATTGCACACTCTTTGTCCAATAGTAAAACTTGACAGAAAGGGTATGAAACTTATTGCACATTCTTTGCGCCAGTCAGGTTTTTTGCTGACAAATTTGACCTACAGTATTTTCTAAAAATCCTGAAAGCATTTTGGCAACGCTTCGACGACTAAGCTTATTGTAATAAATTGTAGTACAAACGAGGATTACATAGAGGGCAAATAAATTCCATAAATGAAAATCTTTTAATAGTTGTTACACTTTTATTGTAGAGTATTTGGCACCTCCAACTTACGAGTGGTGGACTCTTCAGCAATGCCAACCTCAGTTGTGAGTCATGCGACAATGCAGGCTGTGGGAGAATTTGCTTCACAATTTATTCTCAAGCGGTGGTAATATTAAAATTCAACGCAGCAAATGGCAGCATAAATAGTGATACTCATAGTTGACGATTATAATTACTTTTTCTGGAGCTGTGAGTGAGACATTCAAATCAATCTGGTTAGTAATGATGTGTTATAATCAACTATATTGGACATTCGACACAAACTATCATTCGTGGAGAATCCTATTAGTAGTGATAATATAAGGAATTGAGTTTAGCTTTTATAAATTTAAGCTTTTATAAGTTAATGCATAGTATAATACTTCAATATGGGGATATTTTCAACTTGTTCAAACTGTTCAAATAAATATATATAAATAAATCAACAAATCATCTTATTGCAAGTAAAATGCCTACCTTGATGCAATCTTTCGGAGAGGCCGGTCCACAATAATCACTAGTCAACCCTGGTTATACATATTTCTTTTCTTTTAATCTCTCTATTAGTGTAGAGAGGATTATTTAGGGAATCGTAGTCGAGAAATACATGAGTGACGCTGGATTTGTTACAGCATAAAGGAAGGTATGCAAAAAAGGATACAGGGACTCGTTTCACAAAGAAATGGCAGGTTAACATTTACATTTACTTTAGAAGGTCTTGACATTTACTACCGACGGTCTTTTATTTTTTAGACGAGCTCTTCTACGCAACTGCGAAAAATTTAGTAGAACTGAGAATTTGACTTAAGTTCTGTATACTCGAATATTCTGGCTCAGTCGGGAAAAACCCCGTCCAGACCGGAATATTTCCGTAGTCGGAAAAGATAATAGATATGGGATATTTATGACATCAATCAATTGCATAATTTTGATATCTAGCCGGCATTTTTAATATTATTTTATTAAAATGATAAATTTTAACATCTCAAATGCTTCCAATATAAAGATTTTGAATGGTATTGGAACTAGTACGCAGTGGGTGTTAACATTTATCATAAAACAATTTTTTTCACACATTGTTGCCCGGAATGATTGAAAATTCCACATCAGCTATCTATAATTCGAGGGAATTAATTAGAAATAATTATTAAATATCTATGCACTTTTGCCTTACGTTCGACGGGTAGTCAACAACATCGTCAATTAATTCAATTTGTCTAGCCAAATCTTGGAAATATTTTTGAATATCTATAATCCAACATTTTCATTAATCTATCTTGTTCACGTTCTATTTTATTTATTTATTTATTTATTAATACTTAGAAGTGCCCTGTTTATATAAATTCAGGTTATTATACTTCCAGTGAAGTTGTATATATTGTGGTAATTAAAAAAGTTATACTTAATATAAGTGTTAAGATATGTTTATTATAAGTGATACTTACTATAAAGGATAAGGTGATAAGAATTAATGGTTAAAATACAGAATAGATACTAGATTCGATACACGATAGGTCGCAAATATCTGTATCATTATAAATTTCACATTCGTTTAGTTGGTTAAAAATTTAAAAATCCAAGAGCAAGGTTTTTAAAGTTTTTGAAATTTTTTTATGAGTTAAAGATTGAAGTAGTTGACTAGGAAGTTCAGTTAGATGGTGATGAGCGATGGATACAAATGATCTAGGGTGTATGGAGCTAGAGTGTCGAGGATGGGTGGTTGATCTTAGAATTCTTAAGTCCTCTTGTTTAATCATGAGGTCCTTCGACAATTTTTTTAGAACGTTCGACTCAGATTTAATAATTTTTAGTGATTAACTATGCTTATTTTCCATAACTAGTTGCAGAGCAGCCAATTCAGTTGAGTTATTCTTTTACTCTGTCCCATTTTTTTAACTTTAACACAAATTTGGCACACTTCCTAATAACACTGTCTACATTTCCGAGAAGTGATTTTTTACATGTACCCCAGATAGTTATCACGTATCTAATTATGGGGAAAATGTAGCTATTTATCAATAATTGTCTATGGTTCTGTCAGAAGTTTTTGTAGTGGATATAGTGATCCCAGCGTTTTTGAACATTTGGATGTGACAAAGGAAACATGTTCACTCCAGGTTAAACTTTCATCTATAATAAGCCCAAGTACTTTTATTGATGGTTGATTAGTTATTGACGTTCCATTTATGTTGATCTTAATTTTTCCAATTTCTTTCAAAATTTTTGGAGATCCAACCAGGATAAGTTGAGTTTTTTCAAGATTTAGCGACATTCGATTAAGATTCATCCAATCTAGAATGTTATATGTCTTCAGTAATGTTTTCAATTAAGTTCGCAATATCCTTTGGGTGTCCAGAAATTAGGAGATTAGTATCATCTGCGGACATGATTACAAGACTGTGTTTTAATATGAAGAGGTAAGTCATTGATCATGATTGAGAACAGAAGGGGGCCAAGAACTGATCCTTGAGGTACAGAAAAAATTGTATCCTGGATGTCAGATATTTTACCATTAAGGGTTACTCTTTGTTTCCGATTATTTAAATATGATTCGAACCAAACCGGCTCAATATTATACCAGCCAAGTTTTTCGCTAAGTATTGATTTATCAACAGTATCAAAAGTTTTTCTTAGGTCTAGGGCTAGTAGAAGTGTTATTTTTCCACTGTTAAGGTTTCGATATAGTGCTTCCGTGAGTGTTATTAAAGCATGGGTGGTGGAAAGTCCTTTTTGGAATCCGAATTGNAGGTTTCGATATAGTGCTTCCGTGAGTGTTATTAAAGCATGGGTGGTGGAAAGTCCTTTTTGGAATCCGAATTGTGTTTCATGAAGTATATTATTTTTTTCAAGAAATTTTGATAGTTGGGTCAGAACGGTTTTTTCGACTAGTTTCGATATAACTGTTTGTATGGAGATGGGACGAGTTTCTGAAGGTTCTTTGGCATTTGTTACTTTGGAAATAGGTATTACGTTGGAAATTTGTAGGCAAAAGGGGTATTCTTTCTTNGGTTCTTTGGCATTTGTTACTTTGGAAATAGGTATTACGTTGGAAATTTGTAGGCAAAAGGGGTATTCTTTCTTGTGAAAGCTCAGGTTGATGATCCTTGATAATTCTTCAATTATTACAGGAGCACCAATAGAAACATTATTCATCCAGTTACTAACTTGTAGAATGTCTGTTATTTTGGATTTTTTTTTTTTGATGTTTTTCCACACTTGATAAACATCGAATGGTGTAGTTGATAAAAGTGTAAATTTTTCGGAAGGGTGGATAGATTTGATGGTTTCATTGGAAATATGGAGGACACAGTAGATGGAGTGGTTATTGATGAATAATAGTTGTTAATCATATTCGGGAATAAATCAATAAGATTATTGCTATCATTTTTACGCCAAATTTTTTTAAGTGGTCTAAAGGGTCCGTTAATTTTGATATCGTTGTTTAGACTAAATTTTTTATCTAGATTTAGTGATCTTTTGGACAATTTGCAGACTTTTTGATATTCTAAGCAGCATTCCTCACTATCATTGCGACTTTGGTAAAAGGCATTTCTTACTTTTAGAAGATTTTTTGTCTGATCAGATATTTTGAATGTTACAGGTCTCTTTAGGTACGTATTTTTTTTTGTTTTGATGGTGGAGTCAACTATTGAAACAAGCTTACCGATGAACTCTTTGACTCTAACTTCTGGTTCAAAAGGTTGAGACTGGTTGTTAAAGTTTAGTTCGATGATTTTCTTTCCAAATTCTTCATAATTTACATTTTTATAGTCTTTGATAAAGTAGGTCACTTTAGGATATAATGGTTTGATAAATTTTAGCCTTGCAAAAACTAAATGATGATCAGATATATGAGGATTGCAGACCCCACTATGAAGTACATTATTTGGGCTGTTAGTAAAAATTAAGTCCAATATGGAACCACCGCGTGTTGGATCACTAATTAACTGAGTAAGTTGATTATTTTCAGTGATTCGTTTCATTTTATTAAAGATTGAATTTGGAATGTAGTCATGATTGAGATTGAAGTCGCCAANGTGATTGAGGTTGAAGTTGCCAAGTATGAATGATATGTTTTGGAAAGTTGAGATTTCATGGAATACATGTGAAAGGATTTTTGTATCCTTGTTGAGTACACTTTTATTATAATTGGGAATTCTATATACACAAGATATGATGATTGATTTCCGGAAACCGAACTGTAATTTGATAGTGATGAATTCAATGCCAGTTGTAACTTCTGTTTTTAGTTTCATCACCTTTGGTTTCAGATTAGCCCGAACTAGGATACCAACACACCTCCTTTCTTTTGCCATTCACGGTCAACATGATATAAGGTAAATCCAGGGATCGCCAAAGGAGGTGAGTGTTCTTTAATGAAGGTTTCTGTAATACATAAGATATCATAGTTTTCAGAGTTCATCAAGTGTTCAATCGAGTTTAGTTTTGAATTGTAACCGCATACGTTGAGTGCTGCTATGGTAACATATGGCAATTTGTCGTTTTGTTTTAGTCATATCAGTGGTTGAAGTGTAGGAATTCCAGTGAGATTATGGTTAGGTTGATTTTGTGTCAAACGTTGGCCATCGTTGGAATTTTGAGTAGAATTAGTGTTTTGCTGGGTGTTACGGATTTGCCAGTTCTTGAATCGACGAATTCTAGTAGTTTTAGGTACATCATCTTTGAGTAGAAGACCAGGGTAGTTAGATTCAAGACGAGATTTGATCTTCCAAATGGTGTTTCTTTTATCAATGGATTTGAATGTAATTTTTACAGGTTTATTAGGAAACGACATGTTTGGTTTACCAAGTCTATAAGCATCACTAACGAAAAGTTCTGATGAAACTCCAAATATTTCACTGAAGATATTTTCAATTTTTGAAATTAGTAGTTCATTAGTTTCATCGCTGTTAAAAGGAAGTCCATGCAAAATTAAGTTGAGTTTTCCGAGATCAATTTGAATTTTTTCAAGAGTAAGTTCATGAGACTCGATACGATTCTCATTATTCAGATTACTGGTTTCGAGATTCAGAACCCTATTCTGCAGTTGATAGTTTTTTTATTTCTGTGGTGATTTCGGTTTTTATAGCATCGATCTTAGAAGAGAGATCATCCGTTATACTGTCCAATTTTGAAAACAACACATTGGTATCCATTGTTGCTGTTTTCTGAGGTCTGGGGGTTGGTATGTTCGTTGATTTTCGTTTGTTACCACGGGTATTAGTCACTGATAAGTCTTCTAAGCTCATTTGATTAGTCGATTGTGAGGGATTAGTTATTAGAGATTAAATTTATAAACACCTGTTTTACGAATGATTGATTTGATTTACTTTGTTGATCTTGATGCCAGTGCTTGACATAGTAGTGCTGCTTGTCACTCACACAATATTTTCACGGTACCTGATGAAGTAATTGTCCAGGTAAAGGGTAATTGACAGAACGTCCTTGTTAGCAAATCAATTGACTCGTTTGATCACTGGTGAGATCTCCACCACTTTAAGACTTGGTTAAGAAACGTCCACGATGTAAATAGTACCTAACAAAGTTCTAGGCAGCATTGAGATTTGGAAATGAAATTTCCTACTCGGTCCCAGTTTTATAGGCGTATCCTATTTTATGCAAGTGAACATTAAAGGAAGGATGTTTGAAATAAATAAAAAAATAAAAAAAATGGTATTTTTATATTAGTATGCACCATCTCTGGGGAAAACCATATTGGGCCAGGAATATTCCAGCTCCAACTCATTTTTGGACTTTTTTTCCTAGTATTTTATGCAACCCACGATCTGGATTTTTCAGGAGTTCAGCCGGGACTTTTCTCGACTGAGCCAGAAGAGATAAATGATGAAAACGTGCAGTCTGCACTCAAAGGCAAAACGCGGATCTTCCACGGATTCAAAGAGGATCAGGTTCAATGGCAATTGGTGGCCGCATAATTTGTATGTCGTCGGTTCCCACATACCAAATTTCGTCGGGTGATCTAATCGTGTTTAATCCTAGTTTTACGTTTGCAATATCTTTGATCGTGTTATTGTGTAGTCCATAATTTAGATTTGGTTGTTCCTTGATTTGTGTTTTAATTCCCAGGTAGATTGAAATTTGGTTGAGTATTTTGCTAATTCCCGGTCCATCTTGTTGGGAATAGTGATGAGTCTTCTCACTGCCTTTTTCGTGGTCTGCTGCACCTTTGTGACATTCTCCTTAGTATACATCATCTAACTTCACATCTCTAAGTGTATTTTTCAACTGTAAGCACCAACTGTAATTTGGGTTATTGTATTTTTTTGACGCCCTTCTTAGTCCCCTGTATGAGGATTTGATGAATGAGGTTTCTTTGCTCTGCAGTATTCTGATCCAAAAGTTTAGTGATACTTGAACGATTTGTGGTCGTAGGTGGGTTGTCCCAGTCTCCAGCCTGACAAAGAATTTAAGTGGAGGAAGATAGTTTTTGTTTCAATAATAATTGTTGCACTTTTTCAAGTTGCTCAGCGTGTAATAGGCTCCATATTCCAGCTGCATAAGTTGTGTTGAATTTACAAATGAGGCTAGGTGTCTTTTCGTTAAATTTAGAGNGGCTCCATATTCCAGCTGCATAAGTTGTGTTGAATTTACAAATGAGGCTAGGTGTCTTTTCGTTAAATTTAGAAAGAATACTCTTGTTTGTCGGAGGATCTAGAGAGTTGTGGCTACCGCTGATTTTCTTGTGTTGCAAAAATCCTTTCGAACTAAGTTAAAGGGCCATGATGAGAAGTTGATACTTAGATATTGGAATTGTTTGACTACTTTATTTGTAACTTATTCCACTTGAATTTATCTTATATCTTGGTCCTTCCACTTTTCTGAATATTGCTACTTTGGGTTTACTTAAATTTACTTGCAGGCAACGCTTCTTAAAAAAATTTAAGACAAGGTTCATTTTTTGCTGTAGTAGTTCTTGAGATTGGGCTACTATTACGAGATCATCTGAATACAGGAGACAATGTACTTTTTTCTCGTTTAATTGAAATTCTTCTAGAAGACATTTGTTGTATTGCGTATTTGGATCTTCGATGAAAATGTTAAAGAGTGATGAACCNGGCTCCATATTCCAGCTGCATAAGTTGTGTTGAATTTACAAATGAGGCTAGGTGTCTTTTCGTTAAATTTAGAGAGAATACTCTTGTTTGTCGGAGGATCTAGAGAGTTGTGGCTACCGCTGATTTTCTTGTGTTGCAAAAATCCTTTCGAACTAAGTTAAAGGGGCNTAATAATTGTTGCACTTTTTCAAGTTGCTCAGCGTGTAATAGGCTCCATATTCCAGCTGCATAAGTTGTGTTGAATTTACAAATGAGGCTAGGTGTCTTTTCGTTAAATTTAGAGAGAATACTCTTGTTTGTCGGAGGATCTAGAGAGTTGTGGCTACCGCTGATTTTCTTGTGTTGCAAAAATCCTTTCGAACTAAGTTAAAGGGGCATGATGAGAAGTTGATACTTAGATATTGGAATTGTTTGACTACTTTATTTGTAACTTATTCCACTTGAATTTATCTTCTATCTTGGTCCTTCCACTTTTCTGAATATTGCTACTTTGGGTTTACTTAAATTTACTTGCAGGCAACGCTTCTTAAAAAAATTTAAGACAAGGTTCATTTTTTGCTGTAGTAGTTCTTTAGATTGGGCTACTATTACGAGATCATCTGAATACAGGAGACAATGTACTTTTTTCTCGTTTAACTGAAATTCTTCTAGAAGACATTTGTTGTATTGCGTATTTGGATCTTCGATGAAAATGTTAAAGAGTGATGAACCTTCGATTTCTCTTTGTAGGATTTCTTTAGTTATTTGGACGGTTTTGGGACGTCCCACTCCATCCATCACACTTGCCCTTGCTTATGAATAGATTCTTTTTGATTGTGAATAGATACTAAAATGTTGATGAATTTACTTGAGACGCCGGCTTTCAGAATAGTGTACCAAAGTAAATCGTGGTTTGAAGTATCAAAAGCTGAACCAGGTCTACAAAGCAGGCGTACTGCTTTCGTTTTTCCATGAGATGAATTTGAATCATTGTGGTTATGACAAAAATGTGGTACGGTGTACACCTTCCTTTTTGAAATACTGCTTGGTATTCAGAAATTTTGTTTCGTTTCATTCATAACATAAATCTACTGTTCAGAATCTTTGTGAATAGTTTTAGCACTGTGTTGATGAGAGAAATTGGCCCGTAATTTGACGGGTGATTTGGGTCTCCGTTCTTGAATAGTGGGCAGATAATTCCTCCTACCCAATCCGACGGTTCCGCTCCTTTAAGGAATATACTGTTAAATTCTTCCATAAGTCTACCTGTCGTTTTTGGTGATAGTAGTTTCCAACTTTCATTTGGTACTTGATCCGTTACTGGCGTCTTCTTATTCTTCAGTTTTTTAATTCCTAGTCTTACTTCAAAAATATTGATGTCGCTGTCTAAGCTTGTATCAAAAATTGGGCTGTGGTTCATTATTTTTAAGACGTCGCATCGCTGATGGTCTCTTGGCCATAGAGGTTGTAAAAATGACAGGACCATTCCTNTCATTATTTTTAAGACGTCGCATCGCTGATGGTCTCTTGGCCATAGAGGTTGTAAAAATGACAGGACCATTCCTTTTGAGTGACGTTACTTTTTTTGAATCTCTTACTTCCGGTTTCGACTTTTAGATTTTCTATCAAGATGCAGCCAAGATCCAATTCATATCGTGTCCATTTCAAATCAATATTTTCGTGTCAATTTTTAGGTACATAACTCATTTCAAGATCCCGTCCATTTTATTTCCATTTCTAAAAAATAAATTGTGGGACTAATCATGTATTTTTGGAACTAGTCAGGATATCATTTGATATCAATCACATATGTTCATGAAATTTTTTTAATCGCATAAAAATCATATTGGGGATGTTTTACACCTATTTTGAATAATTTTNATATTGGGGATGTTTTACACCTATTTTGAATAATTTTTGCGAAAAATAAAAATAAAATTAATTTTTTCAAATATTAAAAAAAATTTAATTGTAGTAAATTTTATTTCTTACATTAAATGACTCCTGACTNAATTAATTTTTTCAAATATTAAAAAAAATTTAATTGTAGTAAATTTTATTTCTTACATTAAATGACTCCTGACTCCCAAGAATCCTTGGAGTCAGTCATGAGAGTCAGAATTAGAGTTTTGGAGAACACTACTGAGAATATGAAGTGGGTATTGTTTAATTTCATTTATCTCAACTACAAACTGACAATATAAATAACTACTGCCATGCTTGACTAATAATTTTTAGTGTGGGTCAGTTTTAGTAAGTTAATCAAACCCTATGTTCATTTCTGTTCATTTAATAAAGGAGGTAATTTAGTCCGAAGGTTGTTTTATCGATAATTAATTTTAAAATTAATTACCTATNGTTCATTTAATAAAGGAGGTAATTTAGTCCGAAGGTTGTTTTATCGATAATTAATTTTAAAATTAATTACCTACTAACTTGTAAACCCAAAGTGAGACTCGACGGACTATTTAGTTAAAAACACAAAACCATTTTTTCATCCACCCAATCACTTATCCATAATTTGCCAAAATATGAGTCGCACCTGAGGTGGGTGCCCTATAAGCTGTATAAACTCCCTTTTTTAAGAATGATGTCCGACATATATTCACAAAAAAATGTTTTTTAGGGTCAAATATTTGTTATGAACGAACAACGAAAAGTAGGGTAATATGTGGGAAAAACCAGATCACCTAAGATAAAATTCTCAAATGTTGATTTATTGAAAATCAGTAAATTCTAACTTAGTAGTTCTCATATGCTTACTGTAGTGCGTCTCAATATTGAGTCGAACAAATTGGTTTTTTAATAAATCACTTGTGAGTTGTGACCCTTTTGATTTTATAAACTTGAGTTTTTTTTTTAATTTTCAACGTTCTTCATGAAAAAAAAAATTTTTACATGAAACAATTAAAAAATTTATTCGATTTATTAACTATTATTATACTAATTTTCCTACATTTCATAATTGATTTATTAAAATAAAAGTTGCCTAAGTTTCCAAACGAACTTATAAAACTGTTGTTTGCACGTTGCATTTTGTTAAATTCGCCCTTCACACTTGTGCATAAATCTCATTTTCTTGATTTTGACTTGCATTCAATTTGTAGAGTTCTGTCCTTTAAAGTTCTGTATGGTAAGTTAAACTAATAAGAACTCTGTATTCTACAGAGGGCTCAATAAAAATCTCTCAAAAATATAGACACTTCTTCTTCACTAAACTTACTCGTGAATTTAAATCCGACTTGGATCCCTCGTTTTAAATCAGCGTAATGCATCGGGATAATAATCCGTTATATCAATAAGTTCATAATTGATTATAAGACCAAAGATTTTTGGTGCTAAATCTGAGGTGTTATATTCGTCGACTCCTGTATTTTACATTCGTTGATTTTATTCTTGACGATTAATGTTAATGACTTAATTAACAATGGACTGATCAAATATTATTTGTTAATAAATGTGATTAAGACTATTAAATGCAAAAAGTGCGTTTGGCTTCCGTTGAATCTCTGACCGTCCACTATTTGAGGATTTTGTATAATGGTAAATTTCAGAAATGCTTGGTTTTATTAATAATAAATAATATAAGTGCATGTTCCAAATGTCAAGGAAACAATGGATCCACATAAGTTGTTATAGGTTCATTTACATCACAACAGGAAAACGTTTTTTAGGTCAATTTGTTTTNCAATGGATCCACATAAGTTGTTATAGGTTCATTTACATCACAACAGGAAAACGTTTTTTAGGTCAATTTGTTTGCTTTGTTTTTTACAATAATTTTCAATTTGCTACAGCCCGGGTTTCCAGTCCAATAGTCCGTATAAAAACACCGGACAGTTTGTTCATACAAAATGATACTTTCCAGACGCAGGACTCACAACTGAGAACGCTTTCATCAGCGGTCGAACACCAGTAACATGAATGTTAAATCATATTGAATGGACACACTTAATTGTAAAATTTATTTTTGTTAGAAGGAAGACACTAAGAACCTTCGGTGTGAATTGAATAGATACTCCGGCGTATTCCGTGTCTCATATTTTGAAGAGACTAAGATGAATGAATGGATTTATTTGTTAACGACGGTTGTATGCCTGGTCCCGTTGTGCGGACTGACAATTGCGCAAACAGTAACAAATCAAGTCTGTGCAAAAGACTCAGGTAATACTAACATGCCGGGAGTTCATGTTCTCCATCATATTACATAAAATNATCAAGTCTGTGCAAAAGACTCAGGTAATACTAACATGCCGGGAGTTCATGTTCTCCATCATATTACATAAAATTTTACGTCTGTGTGTTTGACTGTCCGCTGTCTATATTAGTATTGTCCCTGGTAAGCTAATGTCTGGGATAAGATCGGAAGTTCGGATATATTTCGTTAATCTAAAGGTCCATTTGCGCCATAATGCACCACCCGCGAACCCAATTCATGAATGGGCACTATTTCTAATTCTCACTTTGTTTTGCTATTTATTAAAATGCTTGGATAGACCAAAAATAGAGTCAGATTATGGGCTCAATCAGTCAATGACTCTATACTCCGGCAAAATTGAGTCATGTAATAGACTAGTCTTGCAAAGATAATTGCCAGTGAGCAAGTGTCCTTGAACCCTGGGACTGAAAATAAATTCTGGTTCGACATTTTCTAGGCTTGAAATTTTAACACACCCCATTGCCAAAGGGGATGTGTGGAGTAAGAAAATATAATTTAAAAAATTCCAGAATGATGAGGGGGGCTAGGGTCTGAAATTGAAAATTTTATGAGTGTAACTAATCGCATTCTCCAGGTGCCGTATTTTTAGCTTTCCAAAAATATATTTTTTGAATTTTTGTTATGAAATTTATTTAATATGAAAAATAAACGTTTAGATCATGTTGATCATGTTGAATTGATCTACTCCTACTACTTTTGGGAGCAGCTCTGAATGCATGAAATCATGTTTAGAGCAAAAATAATAATATTTAAAAAAGAATTTTGAAAAAAAAATTTTTTTCTGCTTTGTCATTCACCCTAATCTAAGTTTCTTCGCATAACTCTGCAGCATTTGCTCTGAAATAGAGCCAATGAGCCGAAAATTTNACTTTTGGGAGCAGCTCTGAATGCATGAAATCATGTTTAGAGCAAAAATAATAATATTTAAAAAAGAATTTTGAAAAAAAAATTTTTTTCTGCTTTGTGATTCACCCTAATCTAAGTTTCTTCGCATAACTCTGCAGCATTTGCTCTGAAATAGAGCCAATGAGCCGAAAATTTGTATTTGGAGAGTTAGACCTACTTCGAACGTGCCATATTTTTCACTTTTTCAAAATTTTGAGTTTTTGAATTTTTATTAAATTTTCAAAATGTTTTTTGAAATTGCTTTTGTACCATGTTGGGCATAAAACGACTCCTATTGCTCACGCCCCAGCAGACAAGCTACAACTTTGGTGACGCGGCAGACAAAATACTGCGTGTTACGCATTCACATATAGAGACAACTCCCTGTGACAACTGTCCAATAGTTGTTACAACTTTTTTTGGCGGCACCAGAAAACTGCACATTAACATTAAGGAAATGCATCTCTTTCTGCAGTAAAAAAATACGTGATGCGCATCCCTTTTTTACCTCACTTGGTCTGACCAAACTGTTTTTCGAAACGGAAAATTTAGCATATTCTTGATTGGTTGATTTTAGAAGGAGGTTGCTTTGCTGTGTCAAAAGTTGGTTGTGTCTGCAAAGGCAACTTTCTTTCGAAATTATTTCTGTATGTGAACTCACAACACTTCATGCGTGAATACGCAACTTAAAAGCTGGATAGTGCGACAAAACGTTAAACGCAACATGCAAATATTAGTTGCCTGAAAGTGTGACGTCACCTTATTACAGCATTGAACACAAGTCAAATCCGCGTATTGATGATAATACGACGACTATCCTGAATTTTCACACCTTTAGCAAATCTAAATTTTATTCGTTAGTTAAAATTTGATTTAGGAGTATCCTAGCGCCTCGGAAAATTTATAGGATCTTTCTATAACCAAAAAATTTTATTTGAATTTTTTTTATTTTTAAATATTTTTTTTTGCTCTAAGCATGGTTTTATGCATTCAGTGTTGCTTCCAAAGGTAGTAGAAGTCGAACAATATCCAAAACGATTAAAATGTTGATTTTTAAGAAATCATCTTTTTTATATTAATAAAAACTAAAATATTTTTTTTTTAATTAAACAAAAACGAAAGAATATAGCACCTTGGAATTAGTTCTAACTATTCAATTGCAAGTTTTAGGCTCATTCGGTCTATCCCAGATCAAATGCCGCAGACTTATACGAAGAAAATTTCTTAAAGAAATTTTTTTTTTAATATTATTTTTGCTCTAAACATTATTTCATACATTCAGTGCTACTGCAAAAAGTAGGAGTAGTACAAAACCGAACATAATCTAAATGTTTATTTTCCAGAAATAATTTTTTCAAAATTTAATCAAAATTCAAAAAATATATTTATGAAAAACTTAAAATAATGGCACTTGGGATTTGGGAAATGCGAGTAGGTATACTCCATTCAAAATTTAATCGACATCTGTCGAAAAACAAAAAACTTGACACGGGTTTTTGAAATCCTTTTTTTCAATTTCAGACCCTAGCCTTCCTTTTTTCTAGGCATGGATGTCCTGAAATTGATAAAAAATTTGATGTCCTGAAATTGATAAAAAATTTGATGTCCTGAAATTGATAAAAAATTTGATGTCCTGAAATTGATAAAAAATTTGATGTCCTCTAATTGATAAAAAATTTGATGTCCTGAAATTGATAAAAAATTTGATGTCCTGAAATTGATAAAAAATTTGATGTCCTGAAATTGATAAAAAATTTGATGTCCTCTAATTGATAAAAAATTTGATGTCCTGAAATTGATAAAAAATTTGATGTCCTGAAATTGATAAAAAATTTGATGTCCTCTAGTAAAGCGACAGTCACACCAAAGCCGCAGATAGCAGCAGACAGAAATTCAGTCCACAGCACAGTGTGTAGCAAAATTTCGTTCGCTAAGTGACATCGGATTCTCGGACTACGCACGGTTTGACACTATATTTAAGCAATGCAGCCATTCAGACAAAAATTCTTGCATCCAGTCACACCTACTGTTCCTGGCAAGATCTGGTCAGCCACTTTTTTATCTTAGGATATATCTGTTTACTTTTTTTGTGAGCCATTTCCATTGCAAACCGGAATTTTTATGAAAAACTTTTAATTAACGGCTCACTTCTAGCCAACAAAATGCTCGTCTTTACTTGTTTGAGTAATTGTTACTACGAAATATCAAACTCATAAAAAGATGAAATTTATGCGCTCACTTTCTCCATGAAACACCAATAGCCAACAGTATTTCTCCCTAGAGTATTAATTTTACTCGTACATTATTAAAAAACGTTCGGCTGTTAAACGCTTATCATAGGTGATGACATACACGCAGAACTAAAATACTGATGGTTAGGAAGTTGGGTTGAGCTGAGTCTGGGTTATGGTTGTTGTTAGCTTTACAAAATCTGTCTGTCTTTTGTGCAGAATAATTTAAAAAATCTTACAAACAAAAAGGTTAGCAAGTCGGAAAAGCGTCGTATAACGAAGTTTGACACAAGAATAACATCAATGTCAGACGCGCAGGCGCGTCATGACCGCGGGTTGGAGCAGACAGTGAAAAATTCTTTCCATGGGATATGGTTAAAAAAAAACAGATATATCCTGAGACAAAGAAGTGGCTGACCAGATGTTGGCAGGAACAGTAAAGTGTCGAGGACAGGATGTATATGGCAATTTTTCTGTCGTGTCAATAGAACTTTGGTGTGACTTCGTCATCGACATTTTTTTCTTTATTGTATCCCTTATTTATCGAAAATTTGGCACCACGCAATATATTTTTTAATATATGAATTAATTCAATAATTCATGATTAATTTTGACCAAAAATCGTAAATATTTTATCAATTACTTCAGTGAAACACAAACCTGATTTCAGGAAAATACCAAGTTGAGTCGCAGGTTAATTTAACACTGAAATTTTTTTTTCGAAAATTTTCTACGTTTTCAAAATAAACTTATTACCAATCCTGTGTACAATCGCAATTATGGTTCCAGGAAAAAATCAAATTTAGTAGCGTATTAACTTTACCTCAAATTTTTATTTTCGAAAATTTTAAATAAGTTATCGAATTAACCTTATACTAATCAATCAGTGTGCAAACACAAATCTGGTTCCAGGAAAATACCAAATTGAGTCACCGATTGATTTGGCTCCGGTAAAATTTTTTTTCCGAAATTGAAAATATCTCATCAAAATTTAATTGTAATCAATTGCTCAAGTGTATAATCATAAACCCGTTACAGAAAAATAGCAAATTCAGTCGTGGATTATTATTCCCCCAAATTTTTAGGGCTAAATCATTCCGTGACTCAATTTGGTAATTACCTAGAACCAAATGGATTGTTTAACGGTTGAATTCGTACTACGAAAAACATTTTGTTCCAGCGGTATGTTGGCATTGAATAAAGTTGTATTTTTTTTTAATTATTTTAGTGACGTGCAAAGCATTCTTAGAGACAAAATGTGACCCAAGCAAGGATGTTCGGTCCATTTGTTTGTGTGACGTTGATGGATATTGCCTTTTGAGTTCGAACTCAAGTGGTGCTGGTAAATGTTCTCCAAGGGACACCCTACCGATTCCTGGCAGTAAGCTACATAACTTTCTGAACACACTACACATACACGTGTGATGACTTTGATAAAATTATTGGGTAAACCTGTTGGTACTTTATGTACCCCTAAAATACACCATTTCAAGTAGTGTCTGATATACGGCAGCCCATTGATTTCATCTTGATGAAATCACCTCGAGAACTCGACAAATAAGCACAGTTCTGGCAATTACATAATTGAGTGATTGTCAATTACACAATTACAATTACTAATTTTAATTCTAATGATCATTACTTCCGAGCTAAAGTAATTGTAATTCTGACCTCATATGTAATTGTGTACTAGACTAATTGGATAAATTTTATGAATTCATTACTACAATTATTACACTTTACGCAAGCAAGATAAACAAAACAACGAAGAGATTAATATTTTGCAATTGTTGTGCTAATATTTATGTGAAGCTTTCTCGTCTTGCTAATGCAAACTTCCTGTTTACCAATCTAAAGAATTGTTATATTTTTTTTGCTTTGGTAGGCAAAATAAAATACAGACACAAATTTCCACAAGGCCAAAAGTTTTCTATCCTGTGCTTGTGGTGATTGATTTAAAATTGTTTTAAAGTTCACCAAGAATGAAGTAGTAGATTAATTCAAAATTAAATAGTATTCATTCTTTTGAGAGACTCCATCAGCTAACAAAATTGTCAGACTAAAAATTTTACGTAATTGAGCCTGAAACAAATTATCGTTTACACAATTACAATTGTAAGTAATTAGGGGTATTGCGGATAGTATATCCGGCAGGTTTGCTGGATATCGGATATCCGGCGTTTTTTGATTGCCGGATATCGGATATCCGGCGCGGATATCTGACACAAATATCCGGCGCGGATTTCCGGCTTGCTTGCTTGATTAAGCTCGTATTGCACATAATCTTTATTGAGTAAAAGACGCGGTTTGACTCATTTCACGCGAACGAGCAGGAGTCAATTTTTAAATTCTCTAATACATTTAAAATATACTTCTGTATAATAAATCGAATAAAATTATTGGTTCATTTTTTAGAATTTCTGAAACATTGTATAGAAAATTATCCGCGTGGATACCTATGAGTATCCAATATCCGGTGGATAGTCTATTCTGCAGAGTTTTGGGCGCCGGATATCCGCAACACCTCTATAAGTAATCAATTTTTGTAATGGTTAATGGATTACATTTAGAGAGTACCCTAATGCGAGGTGTATAATCCGCGGATTATCTAACGATTTTGACTTACTCTGGAAAAAGTGGCGGTGCGGGTTATCAACGAGGGCGGATTATCTAATATCTACATTTTATTGAAAATTATTGGGAAAATATTCAAATGCAAAATTAGTTTTGGTAAATTTAGTCATACCGTCCGTCAAATTCATCACCGATTAGCTCATTTTCCGATTCGGAGTCAACTTCCATTTGGTTGGTTGAAACTTCTGCTTCATGATCAATCTCAATTACTTCTGAATTTAAAATTTCAGACTAGTAGACAGGTGAAGTATTCGGTTTTCTTGACTATTGAGCTCATTTTGGATGTTTATTTACACTAATTTTTAACTAATATTTAACAAACATCAAAACAAAACAATAAAAAAAAATGCGAATTATCAGCGAGGGCGGATTGTACAATAAACTTTTTTGGTGTTAAAAATCTGCGGATAATAGACGAAGGCAGATTATAAACCGGGAATTAGGGTAATTGTATTAATATTTGTAATATTAATAATTGTAATAGGGTCAGATATTCAACTATTTCCGGTTTCACTTGTCATTTGACTCCGATGGTGATTTCGTGAGTCAACCTAGTAGAGATAGTCACTGATTCCTTTGGGTCTCACTACAGAGAAACATTAATAAGACTACGAAGAAACTCCCTGTGCAGGAATCAGTCAGGCCTCAATGTTTATTTCATGTTTAATATATAAATGATTTCTTATTTTTTTTTCAGAGCTTTGTGAATCACTCTTGAATGGAATTGTTTGCGTAGAAACAAAATATGAACCCAGATGCCATTGCGACAAATCATTCTATTTCTTATCCAGGGCGAAGATAGGTGAGAAATACGTGCTAAAGAAGGAAAAAACTTATGACATTGGGCGTTGGCGTGTATCCGTTTCATCGAAAATCATGCCGATTAAGAAACCTTTTCCGAACCATTAGGACCTTTTCACGGTTAAAAAGCTAAACCCCAAGTGCTAACCTGTTTTTAGATTTAGGTTGAATCTTGAAATTATTTAGGGATTTCAAACACAAAATTCAACGACAAAAATAATCTTCTAGAAAATTCTAAAAAAATTTAATCTGTCCTACCGTAGACTACGGTATTATAATTATTATAATACGGAGGTTATTATAATCGTCGTGACTGTCCCCAAAAAGTTTTGTCATGGGTTAGCTATTTTCAAGTGTATAATTGAGGATTTTCAACCATGCAGATTATGGATTCTTTTTTCTACAGAGGTGTTTTTTAACGGTTAGACAGGTATACCCACACTACCCTACTATCACCCACTCATCTCTTTGGTTTCAAGTTTTATCAAGTGCGAAAGTCACACATAGGTGTGTGGGTGATAGTAGGGTAGTGTGGGTATCCCTGTTCAGTCGTTAAAAAGCTTCTCTGCATATAAGTAGCTCATAAATTTTAATCTTATGAATACGAACATTTGTGTGTATCATTCAGATCACAGATTGGTTTCTATATTCAGCACCAAATGGTTTCTAATGCAACCTTCTTACTTTTGATGGGATGAACTGTTGAACTAATGCTACAATTACACCAGAGAGCAAAAGTTGCGCAACTTTTGTTCAAAAGTTTTATGCAATTTCTTGTGCAAGAAGTTGTATGAAACTTTTGTTTCATTATTGATTACACTGTAACCAAACCTATGAAATTCACCTATTATCACTTCCGCTCAACTTGCCTCAAATGATTTATATTTGAAAACCCGCCTCGGATTTTTGTCAAATTGATGTTTTTTCAAAATAAAACTTGTCCCGCATTAACTTGTTTTTTACGAGATGGGGCTATTTGAACCAAAATATTCAAAAGTTGTAAACTTTTACGATCGAAATTGTATTCGATTGCAATTTCGGATCTTGAAATTTTTCATGCGTATGATGACGTTGTGCAAGAAAAATTGTAAGATTTCATGTGCGATTACACCAAAAATTTCAAAATTTCATTAAAACTTTCGAATAAAGTTGCCTAGTGTAATTGGAGCATAAGATGCTGCGTTAGGATTATGGATGTTTGTGTTATTTTTGACTAATTTCCATTAGAAAAATCAATTTTTCGAAAAAAATTAATGAACCTTGAACACATGTACAGTTAAGATAAATTAACTAAATCCAATCTGAGCAACATGACACGGACCTCAACACGATGGAAGATTTGTTGCGATGTAAGTATGACAACTTTAAGACTATTCAATCAATCAAATATAATTAATTTGAAGCAAAACACGCTTCAAAATCGCATTTTGTAGAGCATAATTCTATTATAGAACCAACAATAGATTACAGTGCGTGTGCGTAAAATTTCTCGGACTCACTAAAGAGAAATACAGCGGCTTACCGCTCACACCTGACCGAGAATATAAGATTACCAAGCCAATTTTCTCGGTCAGGTGTGATCGGTAAGCAACGGTATTTTTTTTAGTGAATCCGAGAAATTTTACGCACACGCACTGTAATCTATTGCTGGTTTTATACAGGGCCCGCCAAATTAACCCCGGCCTTCTTTCTCCGCCTTTCACCAAAAACGTCTTAAAGCAGGAGATACACAATTAGTAAATTATGGAAGTGAAGTTTCGATTAGATACTCTAATGCAAAGTAAGGAAGTAAAGCAGAGAGACAGAAAGAGGGGTCGCCAGGTTCTCTGTTGAGTTGGGTGGAGTAGATACCAAGGGATCGTAACCCCATTCCTCGACTTGGTTATTTCTCTCAATTAACCACCTTTTAGGATTACAAAATGGCGATTGTTTACAAAAAAAAATCAAAATCAGTTTTGATTCGACACGTTAATGCAAACCAGTGCAAAGGATGAATGCTGAGAAGCATAGAGAGGGGTCGGCAGGTTCTCTATTGATTGAAGTGGAGTACCTAGATGAAAAGTGACCATACCCCATTCTTCGACTTTGATTTCATTCTGTCAACTTTCTGCTGTTGTTAAATTAATTTTTGCTAAAGTATGTTGACTCAAACATACGCTAACTTTTGTATTTCGCGCTATTTATTTGCTGTCTCAAATTTTTTTTGGTGAAAGCGACTTTCTACGGCCCGGATTAATTTGGCGGGCCCTGTAATATACTCTAAAAGGTCAACAAGTTAGCAACAATTTTAAAGTTTTCATTTGGATTTTAACATTTACTGCAGTATTAATAATAGTAAAAAAAGTTTACGGTAACGGTTACGATTACATGAACTGATCTTCATCTTAATCTCATGATTACGATCATTTTCGAATTAATAACAAAAAATTAGAAAAAGGTTAGTTGCACCTGTTCTGAGTAATCTTGACTTGGTGGTTGCAGATACTTAATATTGGTTGCTATGGGTCCCTTCTTTGATTGTCAATATATTACTGACAATCAAATTATTGACTTATATTATTATATAAATTATTGATAATATTATTGACTTCAAAACAGTTAATTATTGCTCGTTAGGTTTTTAGCAGTCTCCTATATAATTACAATGTTAAGTGTTATTGATTTTGAGAACATAAACGAATTTGAGACAATCTGGAAATTAATTTTGGTGTAGTCAACTACGGCAAAAGTGTGGATGTAAGATATGCCGCGCCAAATCGCTAACTTTAATCATACTGTGAGACGGGCCCCTCGCTCGGACGGCATACATGACGTCTCAGGACGTCTTGTGGCATTTCGAGGGATGTCTGATATGACGTCCCGAGACGTCATTCGCACCGTTCTGACCCTACTGTGCATAATGGACGTAATGTCACCTGAAAATATTTACTCCTTTCGTTATTCAAGTATGTTAAAAAGAACCACTTTGTTTCTTTCCTGCTAATATTCAAGGCGGAAGTGACTTGTCCTTGTAGACGGAAAAGAAAGTTATTCTGTACTCGAAACATGATATGGAGTTCGACCGTGTTATTGCTGAAGCAGTGGCAAATAAAATTAACAAAGAGGTTCGAAAATGTATGAGATTTTGCCGAGAATGAGCCCACGATTGATGCTTTAATTGAAAATTTGAGAGCATGCAACTATATATCAATAATTGTGTAAGTCTAGGTTCAGTCTCATAGTTTCTTTACATTTGTCCTCAACCTAGTCAAGAAAATNATATCAATAATTGTGTAAGTCTAGGTTCAGTCTCATAGTTTCTTTACATTTGTCCTCAACCTAGTCAAGAAAATTTTTTTAGTTTTTTACATTTTACTTCTCAGCTTAAAATGTGACAAAGAATGTGCACAAATTGTGCACAAACCACTATACATCGAAATCGAACTCAGATTTTAATAAAATGTAAACTTAATGCTTCTAAAAATTCCAACTCACANATATCAATAATTGTGTAAGTCTAGGTTCAGTCTCATAGTTTCTTTACATTTGTCCTCAACCTAGTCAAGAAAAATTTTTTAGTTTTTTACATTTTACTTCTCAGCTTAAAATGTGACAAAGAATGTGCACAAATTGAGCGGACTCGTAAATTTCCAGAACCCCTTCGACTTCACAACCCTGATCGCGAGACAAGACTTTCTTCGTTTCGTTTCTTCACTTACAAAACTCAAGTGGGAAATGTTTTACATGATGGAGCGAGTTCAGAGATACTTGTGACTTTTCCTATGTATTTTTGGTTCCTGCGTCTATTGGTCACTTCAGTTTTTGTGAATAGGCTTTATTTCTAGGTGTACTATGAATTTAAAGTTTTGTCATAGGAACTAGTATGATTTAAAATGTTGCTTTTGTATACTTAAGGGGTGGTGTAGTGGTTAGGACGTTGGGCTACATTTTGTGATAACCCGGGTTCGAATCTGAGGAGTTTCATTTCACTTTAAAAAAAAATTTTTTAAAGATGAGTGCTTAATTAATGCTTACACACATTCCGATTCCCCGGTTTCATTCATGTCATGATTTAATACTTTATTAAATTAAATTATTCCGTATTTTCATTTTAATTTTATTCGATTGATGTTGAGGCGATAAATTTTACTTTTATTTTCGATTTTAGGATAACCAGAAGCAGTAAAATTTGTTTTTAACAACAGTCAATTGTGTGAAATACAAAAACACGCATAGCATAAAATGTGTCTACAACGGCTACAATTTAACAACCTTTTGAACAGTTTGGTGTACCGTCTGGTAGCAATGTTAAACAAATCTGTTCAACATTTTGAAACTCAATCCGTTCATCTGTGAAACTAGATGACAAAAAAGAGTATTTAATCATACTTTGAAATATTAGTGGAGATAATTTATTGTGGAGAACTGATTGTAATTTTATTACACCATTTCGAAATGTTGCTAAAGGAAAGTACATTGTTAGTGAATGCTCATTAGATGATTTGATTCTTTCTGGGTAACAACTTTGACAGAAGCTGGCTTTTCTTCAATTATCTTCCGCTTTTGAACGAGTCTGCATATTATGGCGTATTTCCCGATTTAATTCCCTACCCTGGAATAACTTCCCATCCGAAATAACTCCCTATGATTAGGCGTATTTGAAATAATTAATCCCATTCTCCGAAATAACTCCCCATGGGAAATATTTAAATCAAAACCCATCTATTGAGCGAACCTGAAAATGTAGCGTAGACTCGATTAAACAGATACATGAGCCTAGGGTTCCGAATGACTCTGACTCAGTGACTCTGAGTCATGACTCTGAGTCACGTGACTGATTCTGACTCATCGATTTCTCGGAGTCACTGGTTTTGGGTGACTCTGACTCAATAGAGAAATGGGAGTCACTGAGTCGTGACTCTGAGTCACCTGACTCGTGACTCTGTGCCTTTCCAAGGTGACTCTGAGTCGTGACTCACTAGGAAGAGTCATGACTTCCAAGCAACAAAGAGTTACTGCTTACATCTTGCCTTCTTTGTACTAAAAAATTCTTTTCAGCTCCCGCAACACAACAAATCTGAGAGTGAGAGTTTGCTGCCGCGCGGCTCGTGTTTAGTTTGAAGCACATTTGTAACTCACACCACTATACATCGAAATCGAACTCAGATTTTAATAAAATGTAAACTTAATGCTTCTAAAAATTCCAACTCACAATCAGAATCGAAGTAGACAATAGCCATTTGAAATAGAAATGTAAGTCGAAATCGATGATGTTAAAGAACCACAAAATCTAAAACATAATTCATAATTTTAAATAGTTTAGATCTAAATCTATGATTTTAAGTTTCACAAAATCGAAATCCATAACATTTCAGCCCATCGAATTTGAAATATACTAAAAAATCTGCAAATAAGTTTCAAGAATGAATAATAAAACGGAGTTTTCTTAAGATAGACAAAGTTTTAGACAAAAAAAAATTAAAATTCATAATTTTAAGGTGCTCGAATTCGAAATCCGTTATTCGAAGAAGATCCAAATCCAAATTTAATTCAACTTTTCAGTCGAAATTGAAATTGAGGTTTAAGTCTCGGTACAAACTGTAAGCTAAATCGAAATTCAACGTTAAATAGAGGAATTTAAATATTAAGTTTAGGTTTGTACCAGACCTAATTTTGAGATTCGCGCCAAAAATATGTGACGTAGAAGGACTTTCTCCTTCCTCAAGACTTAGTCCGTCTTTCAAAAACTTAATTCCAGACCTAATTCCCTCTCACTTTAGGTCTGAGATTAAGTCCAAACCAAGAGTTTTTTTTTTCTGCTTATAAGCAGTATTTAAGTTTTAGTTTCATTTGTTTTAGTTTTAATTGTAAATTACGTAATGTTTTTAATAATTAATTAAGTATTGGGTCTAAAAAAGGTTGAATTTTGAAAAAAATCGAAATCTGGCTGTTTCGGTAGGAACCGTTCCAGAATTTCGTTCGCCCGAAAGAATTTCCATCCACTTACTCATTTTTGTATAACTCACCGTCAGATTTGTCAGTGGAAAATATTTTCACATAGTACAGTGGATGGAAATTCCAGCGAATCAGTTTTTCTCTCGTCTGAACTCACCGAGAGATGTGTCGCAGGAGAAAAATTCTGCTGAGTTTATTGGAAAGAATTTTCGTCCGTCCAATTTCCCATTTTTCTAGGCCAGACCGAAAGAAACCATCTAACTATATGACAGAATTTATTCTGTAGATGGTTTTTTGAAGTTGAATTTTTTCAACTTCTGAATGGAAAGCTTTCCACGGAAACAATTTCCATTGTTAAACCCCACCAACAAAGCTGAAAAATTACCAACTAAATTATCGTATAGCACGGATCCTCGTGCTGATGTTTTAATTTTTCGCTGTTTCATCCTGTAGATTATTAATTACAATGGAAACTAATTTCTCTCACTCCAAACACATCTTGGAAACAAATAAAATGATTTGTTATTCCTATTTCGCTGTTTCATAAAAATCTATCGATGGAATTTCTGTCCATCATTATGCCAGACCGAAGTAAGAACTGCATTCCTTAACATCGGTGCAGTTAATGGTGTGGTTTGGCCGAAGAAAAACATGTAAGGATTATCCTTACTTGGAAGGATTCCGAAAGGAACTTTTGTCGCTTACTTTATTTGGTGAGGTATAACAACAGAAAAATTTCCGCCGCAGAATTTTTTTCCACGGAAAACTTTTCAAAGCATAATTTCTGTATGGTGAGTTCTACGCTAATAACTAATAAAAAACCAGCAATGTTCTCGGCAGTTTAGCATTAATGAAAAGCCAATAATAGAGAAATTTAAATTAGGTCTCATATAATTAATCTCATAATTAGGTCTGGTACAGACCTAATTATGAGATTCGCGCCCAAAATATTTGCCGTAGAAGGACTTTCTCCTTCCTCAAGACTTAGTCCGTCTTTCAAAAACTTAATTCCAGACCTAATTCCCTCTCACTTTAGGTCTGAGATTAAGTCCAAACCAAGAGTTTTTTTTTTCTGCTTATAAGCAGTATTTAAGTTTTAGTTTCATTTGTTTTAGTTTTAATTGTAAATTACGTAATGTTTTTAATAATTAATTAAGTATTGGGTCTAAAAAAGGTTGAATTTTGAAAAAAATCGAAATTACGATCTGGCTGTTTCGGTAGGAACAGTCAGTTAATTCATTTTCTGTGGATGCTAATTTATATTTAAACATTCTCATAATTTTAGCATATCATTTTTATGAAACCGGAAGTTTAGGAAACAGTGATCATCTAAAGCATTAAAATCGTAACTAGTTTTCTTAAATTTTACTGGTGGTTAATCTAAGCATCCAACCAATCAAGCCAAATGTTGCTCTGGACTTAATATTTTAGCCTCTTAAGCTACAACAAACTCAGACTCAAACCGAGAGTGTGAAAGTCGAGAAAAATTAGGTCGGTCCAGACCTAAACCTAATATTTCTTTAATTTCTTTTCCCAAGTTCAGTTTTCTTGTTTACTAAAACATTCAAATTAACTGGTAGAATTTTACGACTTCTTTTGTCAATGCAATTATTAAGACTGAGGAAAAGTGGTTTGTTTTATTGTTCAAAGAAATAGTTAATTCTCGGAAGAGTATTTTTACGCTATACCCTTTCTCTTTTGCATCGGCTCCATAACGTCAATGGTTCTATGTAGACATGTTCAAACCTGCTTATTCATGTGTCAACATGTTAGTAATTGTGGATGAATGGAAGTGGCGGACAGAATAATTTGGTTTAACATGTGGAAGATTTAACATTATCTAAACAATCAATATTTTGAGGTACTGTAGAACAGATGGACCAAAAATGCGAAAAACCATGAGAACATTCACCAACTCGTTTCCTGCCAAAATTACAGTGCCGGTAACCACCAATGTAACTGGCTTCTGGCAGCTATTTGTAATTTATTTAAATTTATTTATAACATTAAAATTTCGTATAGTTGCATCAACGCATGATCCCATACGCTAACAACTTCATTCTTGAATTGAATATTTTTATAATCAAATTAATAAGGTAGGGTTTAAAGTATTTTAGATCTAAAAATCTGCTTTAATTAGTGAAGATCGTCGTTTCCAACATTAAGTTGAAATTTCTTCTACTTTACACAACATTGTCAACGCTTACCATGAGCTCCAAACATTTCAGAGTTAAATTGATCTCTTCATCATCCTTACGAAATATTAAATTCTTGAAGCTTTTGAAGTATAGTCATTGAAAAGATAAAATGTTGACCTAAGATGGTGAGTTATGGTCCAACGTTCCAAGAGTCTGTGACACAATGGAAAATTACTGAGTGTCTAAATATATGTACAGTATTCGTGATTGTTGACTTTTCTTTCAACAGTGCTTAACTGTTTACTTATATTTTACAGCCAGATGTATAGGTGGTGAAGGGCTGGAGTGCATTGGCGGACAATGTGAATGCAATGACGATTCCGAATGGATTGACACACTATGTAAAACAAAGCTGAAATGTACTATTCCTCATGCTAACGGAGATCGTAAGTTATTAAAAAATAAATTATTCTGTAATAATAATAATTATTAAAAAAACAATAATTATGTGAAGATTTAACAAAATTTTATGTCTCATTGGATTTAAAATTTAATAGCTATTTCAAGCCTTGGCGAGGGACTTACTCTCCATCGCGATCCTCATAATTTTGATTTTTTAATTAATAACAATGAAACGCAACAGTACAGTCCAAAGTGCGGGTTTGAATTGATAACTTTTACTAAGATAATTGGTCTGGAAGCAATCTTTAAAAAAACCGCATGTCATCATGTGCTTTCATTATAGAGTTATGAGTTGGATGTAAGTCAAAATATGGCGAGTTAACAGCGCCGCCGTGGAGTTGCATTGCGGTTTTTCTCAAATTCCACAAACGAAAAGTTCCATTTCAAGTTGCCTACCTAAATTTTAAATTTCAAAATGCACTCTCACTCGAAAAAATTTTTTTTTGCACAGTTGGAATGTATCTAATTCGAAATGTAATTTCTATCATAATTTCTATCACGCACCACAATATTTAGTTCCCTTCAAACAAAGTTTCTTCCGGTATCCTGGCGCCAGGATGTTGGAACTATTTCATGTTTATTATTTTAATTATTCCTTCCAGATTCGAAAAATTTTACTGTGTTGGCAAGTTGTAAATCACTACTGGCAGAGCTTGAATGCGTCAAAAATAAAAAGGATGGCAAATTCAAATGCAGATGCCCTCAACATAGACTCTGGACCCGAGACTCTAAGGGAAATGGTTTTTGTATTGATTTACCCAAAGTCAATTTCAACGAGTCGTGCGCGGCAACAAGTAAGTAATTAGAGGAATCTGGAGCTGCATATTTTCTTGGCTTCAATTGCTAAGATACTAAATGTTAAGACATGCAAGTTACTATTGTTTTGTGGTAAAAGTGAAGAAGAATGATGAATATTGTAAAAATAATTGGAAACACGTGTCGCTCCATCTAACGCCCGTTACATGTCTTTTTCAAAACTAGCTTCTTCAGAAAGATTTCCCTGCAAAAGGTTGGAAAATTAATCCATACTTTTTCAATCCGTTGTGGTTACGTTTTTCACCGTTACGTTGGAAAAAAGTATTTTCGTAAAAAAACAATGCATACTTTTTCTTTTAATTGCCAACTCCGATCGTCGTGTGAAATTAAACCATTTCTACTTTTTTTGGAAAATGTTAAAGAAAACTATGTGTTGATCATAAATTTTAAAATAGTTTGTGACAACCTTATAAAAAAGAAAACACGACAATTTGGAAAAGCATGTATCGGGAGTAAGGGAAAGTAGAGAACTATTTCACTCCTTAATTAATTTCTGCTGACAGAAATCCCATTTTTGGTCTCAAGATTTCATTATAACATTGTACTTACATTCTTAACTTGAAAAATATGTTTTATAGGTGATTGTATGAAAGGTGTTGGATTAGAATGTATTCAACGAAAATGTAAATGCGACAGTAACTCCAACTGGTTCCGAGGAGAGTGCAAATTGAAGCAGTCCAATATGTGTACTCTTCCCGCTGCTGAAGAGGATCGTAAGCTGTGAAACATCTTAAACATTTTATTTAATGTACTAATTACGCTCGACGAGTAGCTATGATTAGTACCGTAATTTGGGGTGAATAGGGACAATTATACGGCTAAAATCAAAAAATTTTATAGGTGACAATTTATTTCTCCACGAATAAAAATATATTATTAAGGGTCTAAACACATTATATTAGATTCAAGTGAGAACGCTTAAATAACAATGGCGCTGTCATGCTCAGATCCCTTAGAGTGCTCTGTTNNNNCCGACAGTTTCTTCAATTTGGTCATCCCCCGTGAATTCATCGCGCCTTTCAGTATCTTGATTGTTAACTTCCATATTGAAATCCACTCCTTCATCTGGCATATCAAAAGCTTCAGCTTCGGGATCAGATTCCAAGTCGGCACCTTTTACACTTTTCCCAGCAGTAACTTTCAATTTTTTCTTTCTGACCTTTCTGTCAGTCGTTTCATAACGCATCTCATTTAATAGTGAAGTGAGACTTTCTGTGATTGAAATTTGGGTCGTTTGTTCCACTTCACTTTGCTCCTGTGGAACTCGCGACAACACTTTTGATCTGTCGAGAGGGTAAATGCCACACTTTACAAATCCAGATTTCAAATTTTCAGTCTGTTTGTTTTGTAAATAATGTGACAATTTTTTTAATAGTAATGGAAACACATCTTTTGGAACACTTGTTTGTTTACGACCAGGACCGGATTTCCAGGTTTCAAGGATTTTACGCCATGCAGATTTCATTGGCCGAAAGAAGGCAACATCCAATGGTTGAGTCATATGAGTCGAGCAAGATGGTAGAAACAAAAATTCAATGTTGTGTTTCTCGCATTCTGTAATAACTTCCAGTGACAAGTGACAGCTTAAATTGTCTCCTATCAAAACTTTCTTTCCTTCAAGGTGTTTAAAATAAGGCAGGATAATTTTTGAAAACCAATCTAAGAAGCAGTTTAAGTCGAACCATCCCGCAGATTTAGCACGCAGTTTGGAACCTGGCTTTGGTTTGTATCTTCTAGGCATGATGTAAATGTCCCTATTGACCCCACTTTTGATTCATAATTCCTTATTATTTAAAAAATCAATCATTAAAATTTTATAATTGACATTTATGTTATATTGTAAAACTTAGAATTCATTAATTCGTACCTTCAGAAGTTTTATAGTAAATTCAAAGACCAGATGAAATTGGAAATAGGTAGGGTCGAGAAAGTTTTACAGTGTTTTCAAAAACCACAAAAAATTGATACTCTCTGTTTTGCTGGTAGTCTAGCGGGATTTTAAATTTTTGACAAGCGCGCTAATCTTTCATGTGAGGAAGATAAGTATCCATCTAACCCCTTTATAATTCGAACATTCTAAAATCAATAACAAATGTTACTAACCAAACACTAACTTTTCTGATTCACTGTCCCTATTCACCACCGCGTCCCTATTCACCCCAAATTACGGTATAACTAGATATCGAAAGATATTACTGTTTCCATTCAGCTGACCCTTGCGATTCAAGCAAGAACGAGATGTGTATTGACGGAGTCTGTCAATGTGCTGCAGACAGCGAATACAGCTCAATTGCAAGCTCTTGTAAACTGAAGGCAGGAGAGCACTGCTTTGCTAATGGAATCTACACCGATCTCCTTTGCATGAGCCAAAAGTGTGGTAGGAATGGGCTTCTGGACAAGAAGTGTGAGTGCCCCGTGATGAGCGGCATTTCTTTCGTTTGGTCTTCCGCTGCAAAGCAGTGTGTCTACAACCTCTTTGGTCAAAGCTGTCTACCTTCTTCAACCTCCCGTGAGCAGTTTCATAAATTATTCTGAAACCTTATAGTATAATCATATTTTATTTTCCAGCTTGCGGTCCTTACAGTCTCACTTGTTTACCGGGAAACAAATGCGGTTGCGCGGACTCTCTTATTTATATTCAGTCTTCCTGCGTCAACGGTAGTGCACTCTTTGGTGACACTTGTAGCCCAGGTACCGCATCATTGATTTAGGGTATGGTACTATCCCTATCACCCTAACCAAATGAACATAGCCACTCCAAATTGCATTTTTTTGCCTTCTTTATGCTTGTATCATACGATACTAAAAGTACAGACCGCTCAATAAATACTCCGACGACGAAAGCAAAAATTTAGTAAGCTATAGTGCGAAAGAATATTAGCAATAGAGGAAAAAAGTAGTAGCAATAGTGAAGAAGCATCGTTTTTGGCGGGGTTTTTATTGAGCGCTAAGTACTATATCCGGGATATCCGCAACGCTCCAAATGAGTGTTTTTTATATTGAAAAGCAAATTTTTCTTTAGTTCTATCACCAAGAATTTTTCTCTGCACTCCAGGGATCCTGATTTTTTTGATTTTTTCGAAAAAATCAAAAAAATCGAATTTTTTTGATAATTATCAAAAAAAAAATTTTTTCGGTAATGTGTATTTTCGCATGAATTTTGAAAAAGTGAGTTTAAGCCTGTCGATTATTGCTAGGAACTCTTTCCCACACCTTTCACACTTGGCCCACAAGCCTTTATTATTCTATTTCTTACTTGAAATAAAGTGATCCTAAATAGGATTTTTCCCTCTAGGCATTTTACTTGGCAATAATTGCACAAATATAAAAAAACACAACTAATAAGTACTAATTCTTACGTAGAAAATCAAAACGCGACATTGCTATTTTTTCCTGAAGAATTATTCGAAAAGCGAAACGAGTGAAACCGACGACAGACAACCCATAGTCATTCATAAAAGTCATTGATAAGAGAATGATATTTAATTTAATGAGTATTGTATGCGAAATGTGCAACACATTTATTGATTTGAAAAAAAAATCATGATTTTTTCAAGCTTGATAATTATCACTGATAATTATCAATGTTGTGTACGTGTTGAGGCTAAATTTTTCGAAGAGGAGTGGGTACGCGTATGAGCAACCCTTAATTTTTCACAATGTGCGGCTACGGAGGGGGCTAAGTATGAGTAGGGATATGAGCGGGTAAATTTTTTTAAACGAGGTACGGGTACGGATGTTCACAGTGCCTCAATCCGCCCACCTCTGCACGTGGTCCATTGACAAATTGTGGTAACGTTGATTGCAATGAACATTTAACTTTGCGGTCGCCTGCAGCTTAGAAATACCATCTCTTGGGTAATGGAATCTTTGTTAAGACAGAGTTACCGATGGAGAACATAATGATGGAAGCTCAAATTTTTAAAACTCTGAAATTTAATTTGGTATAAACTGCTGACTGTATGGAAATTTTTACTATCTCAATTTTCAGTAGAGAATAATGACTCAAATGTAAGTTTAAATGTGCTAAGATCGGTCCTATTACTGTTAGACACTCATTTAAAATTATGACGAAATGAAATCGGCCGCCGATTATATCGGTATCGGCCATATTTTTTTCTGATTCGGCATCGGACAAAAAGTTGACATCGGTCGATCCCTAGCGTAAATAATATTTACGCTAGGGATCGACCGATGTCAACTTTTTGGCAAAATTGTTTCGAAATCAACCCCTCCCCACCATACCAATCTCAGCGGTCCCTACCGATTACCGCTTTCTCTACTCCCCACGTCCTTCATAGTGAACTAATCTACAGTGCGGGAAAATATTTTACTCGAGGTACGGAATAGTACGTAATTTCTGTGTTTCTAAACCAATCTGTATGAAAATTTCATTGAATAAGGCTAATCTCACTAGAAATTTCGCTGCAAAATTTCAGAATGATTTGTTTAAAGGGAGCTGAGTTTTCAAAGAGAAAGTAAAATTGGGAGCGGAAAAAGCTGGAAATAATTTTAATCGAGGTTACTTTCATCGTCGGGTTTAGCTAGTTCTCTAAACAATTTCCTAATATGTGACACATAACTTGTTAAATAGCTGTTGCTGGCTTTGTCATTGAATATTTGCATGACTTCAAATGTAAATTATGAACTAGAAATTCAGAATCATGAAATTGAAGTCACTGTCGAATTTTGAAAATGGTAAAGATGAATGTTTTGACCAAAAATGAGCATTCTAATAAGCAAATAAAAAAGCAAATTACAAGATTTAAATGGAATATCCTAAACTATTTAAAAAATACAAAAATATCGTATCCCAAAGAAGAAACTAGCTGCAAACCCGAAACTTTCTCCAATTATCAAAATATTAATTTACGACAAATGAGCAACAAATCAATTATGTTGCACCAATTATAGCTCCATTTTAATCCAAACACTACTCTAGACACTCAATGCAACTTTTTAACCTCACCAGACAGCATTCGCTTCAGAAAATAACTGCAGAAGCCTGACTGAGAATAACACAATGAGGGTTAAGGCTCACCTGGGGAAAGTAGAAAATTTTTCAATATGATATATGGTAAATTGTTAGGTGGAACGATGAGAAGTATGAAAATAAAACTAGACTCGATGTTTTTTTGTCATATTATCATGATTTAGTAAATGATTGGCTAATTTTTTCATATCATCATACCTGAGGAAGATACTTCAGGATTCGGGGTGCCTTTAGCTAACATCGAAGTCCTTATTAGCCTTCGAAACTACAAAAAATAATTCAATTGAGCATCTGGGATACTTGTCCTGATGCTTATTTTCTATTTTAAATTCATTGGGTCAAGGAAATGGCATTTTAATGCAGAATGTCGCAAGATATAACACCTCACGCCCAAAAAAACCTTTCTTTGAGTACATAATATCCCGCCTATCATTACCCTAACGTGTTCGCCGGAACTTAACGTCATTGGAAATTGATACGGTGTACTCGCCAGGAACTTTTAGGAAGATGGGGAGCAATATGACACATTGGATGACTTTAAGAATGCGCGGCTAAATCTCTAGGCTAATACCAAGCACAGAGTCCTATAAAATCTTTCCAGTGTAGCTTCTGGGTTGCTTGTACGAGTTGATTTTAGCTGAATAGCGGTTAAATGAGTATAATAATTAAATTTGGAATTATTCCTTTCCGAATTATTGGCGGTTTCATCGACAAAATGAAACTCGAGTAAAATTATTTCCAGCTTTTTCCGCTCCCAATTTTACTTTCTCTTTGAAAACTCAGCTCCCTTTGAACCAATCATTCTGAAATTTTGCACGGAAATTTCTAGTGAGATTGCCCTTATTCACTGAAATTTTCATACAGATTCGTTAGGAAACACAGAAATTACCTACTATTCCGTACCTCGAGTAAAATATTTTCCCGCACTGTATAATCGGAGACCGATTGTAAGGTTGTTAGGTCGTCTAGAAATCGTCTGAATCCAGACATAACCGAGTAATTCGTATTCCTTCATCATAATCTTCCTAAATTAAATCTTAGTTTCGAACTGTAAAAAGTTACTTGAATTCCAAAATTAATTGTAAGGTTACGTTAAATAAATTTTCCACTAATATATTTAGAGTCCGTTTTTCTAGAACTAAAACAAAAAGTGGAAAAGAAAATCGGCCGATGCCGATTTATTTTAAAATCAGCATCAGTCGATCCCTAGTACTGTTGCTGCCAATATGTGGACAGCCAGTTCTCTGTCTTAGGATATATCTGTTTACTTTTTTCTTGAGCTATATCTCATGGCAACACAATTTTTCACCCACTTTCACAACTCACGGTTATGAAGCTTCAGCCCGTCTGATAGTGATGTTATTCTTGCGCGTGATTTCGTTAGTCGACGCTTTTGTGACTTTTTTCGTAAGATTTTTTTAATAAACTGCACAAATGACAGAGATTTCGTAAAGCTAACAACACTAACAACAACGATAACCCAAACTTAGCCCAACCCAACTTCATACTAGCATTTTAGTTCTGCGTATACTTCATCATCTAATGATAACCGCTAAGTAACCTGACATTTGTTCATAATCTTTTGGTAGAATTTATACTCTAGCGAATTCCTGTTGGCTATTGGTCTTTAATCTGTGTGCGCGCAAAAATTTAACATTTTTCTGAGTGATGTTGCGTAGTGCATTTAATTTAATTACAACAAAACGTTACAATTGAGGGAGACGAGGTATTTCAATCACCTCTCCAGGCTGAGAGGTAAATGTTAACATTTACTTAAAATTAAGTATTTCAAACTTTAGTATAATAGCATAGGAATTATGCAGTTAAGTTTCAAAACTTGGTTTTAAACAAACTTAAACATTCTATCTTTTAATCCCATGCTTAAGTGATGATTAAACCAAATTTCCTCTTTACTTTTTAATGTTCTTTCAATATGAAATATGAAATCTCTTCTTTGTGACTACTCCCTGGAGGAAGTAGTTGTTATACGAAAACGTTTGTATGTTTAGTGTTTAGGTTAGTTAGGTTTTAATTAGGTATGTAACGAATATTCGGCATGCCGAATAATTCGGCCAAAATTGAGCCGAGTCCGAATATTCGGTATTCGGCTTGTGACTTGACTATTCGGCAGAATATTTGCCGAATATTCGGCTAGATAATTGATCAGATTGAATTTCAAAATTTCTCAACATTCGGAAATAATTGAACCCTGAGATCACTAGGTGTGTGTCAGATTATATACATCGTATGTTTGACATTAAAAAAAATTTTTTAACGGCTAACGCAGTTCCTTAGGTACTATTCCCACGCATCCCCAAGCAAAATTACATGCATGTAGGGTGATGCTGCTGCTAGGTAGGTTAACAAACTTACTCCAGAACATGATCAAAAACTTACTTTACTTTACCATAACCGCAGCCGTATGAACTATACTTATTGAATTTATTTTAGATTATTTTTGTCTATCTGTAATCACAGATGAAACTTGGAAAATATTTCGATACCGATCCACGATCCGAGCCAGCAGGCAAAAACAAATCGATCCCGATCCGCGATCCCATCCATTAGTGAAAATCTAATCGATACCGATCCGCGATCCGAGCCAATAGACAAAATGGTTGTCGATAGCGATCCATGAGCCGAGCCAAGTAATACAAAAATTTTCGAAACCGATCTGTGATCCTTTACATCAAAATTTTTATTGATATCGATTCGATCCAATCCGCGGATCGATTATTGGGTCAAATTTCATAAACAAAACTCACAGATGACTAAGAAAAATTTCCAACCCGAGCCACGATCATAGCCAAGTCAANTCAAATTTCATAAACAAAACTCACAGATGACTAAGAAAAATTTCCAACCCGAGCCACGATCATAGCCAAGTCAAGTTGATACCAATCCGAAATCCGAGCGAAGAGTAAAAAATATTTCGATACCGATCCACGATCCGAAACCAACAGGCAGAAAATCATTCGATACCGGTCCGCTATCCGAGCCAACAATAAAAAAGCCTTCAGATTCCTATCAGCGATTCGAGCCAATAGACAAAAAAGTACTCGATACCGAGCCAAAAATTAAAAAATCTTTCGATACCGATCCGCGATCCGATACTTAGTAATTTTGTCCGACACCGATCCGTGACTCGATTCTTGTATCGAGTTTCATCTGTCTGTAATTAAAATTCTTGTAAAATAAAGTCTCAACTGAAACTTTAATAAGGAGATATTAATTCAGAATAAGTGATTAATTGTGCTCGTCAGGAAAAAATGTTCGATGGACATTATCCGGCCGAATATTTGCCGAATATTCGGTTGGTGAACTTGCGCCGAATCCGAATATTCGGTATTCGGCCAATGGCCGAATACCACTATTCGTTATACCTCTAGTTTTAATTGTATTTCATGTGTGTTGGTTTAGTTTTATTCAAATTTGCAAAAACAAATTTTTGGTAAGTAAAGATGAAAATTGCGTTGGGTAGAAGTGAGCGGTTAATCCCCAGTTTTCCCTAAAAATTCCGGTTTCCAATGGAAATGGCTCAAAAACAAAAAAATAAACAGATATATCCTAAGACAGAAAACTGGCTGTCAATAAGTTGGCAGCAACAGTAAATATAACCAAACATCAAAAATAATTGAAAAATAAAAAATAATAGCAACTCAACTTGACAAAATTGGTGTTTTAGCAACACTTTAACGCTAATAATTAAGTTATTTATTTAAGTTTATAAATTTAATTAGGCCCACAAAGTGGACGTGTCTTAGTATATTACCATTTTGTACTAAAAATGATGCTTTTGACACGATAATAAATTATCTCAAACCAAATCAAATCAAAAAACTTCGAGACATTACACGAAGCCTGCATAAATACGTCAACACAAATGTTTGTTGACTACAATGTAGACATGATCTATTTTCTACATTAAAAAATTTTTTTTGCATGTGACTATCTGCCAATTTGAAGAACGGAGTGGCTGTAGAAAGATTATTTTGTAGGATCCAATTTGCTTCACAGCAGTCTACACTCAATGAAACCAAAAGTTATTTCTGTATGCGTTTCTTTAAAACTGTGAAAACATTAAACAGCAAATTCTCGGTGATACCTCTCTGCGTCTCCAGTTGACAAATTTGGATTATGCTTACTAATTTTACGCTAGAATTTTTTTAGCAATTAGATTTTATTATAAATAGAAATATTTGTATAAAGATTTAACAAAAAAATTTTTATCGTAACCGTGTCGTGTCCACTTTTTGTCCTTATCGTTTCGTTCCGTGGCGTGTCTTCAAAAAAAACATTGTACAGTGTCGTGTCGATACGGAAAATCATCGTTCATTATATTGACTACCGTAGCACGCCACTACACGACACGAAGGGAAAAAGGCATTTTAAGAAAAATTGAAGTATGGTGGCAACGAGAAACAAAAGTTGAACTTCTAGTAGCTAATGTCTCAATCTGTTATTTACAGACTGGGATCCTGTAGGATGCAAATCGGACAAACAACTCAATTGCGAACTGGTAGCTGTCGGAACTCAAAAATATACCTGCGTCTGTCTCTTCAGGAAGGTGAAAAGGCGTCTAAGCAGGGACAGTGCATTTGTTGGTCAAATCTGGAACGCAAAGACCAAAACCTGCTCCCTCGTGAGGATCATTACACAAATTTGCGTTCAATAGGTTATTATGATATTTTTGCTTAGGCGAATTACAATGCGAGATGTGAAAATTCGGATGAATGCAGTGTTGGCGAATGTGTTCAAAATCAATGTAAAGCCATACTCCCGAAAAAGTCTGAACAGCAAAGACTCTTCTACTTTCGAAGTATCATCTTGTTGCAAGTCATCAATCTCTTATCACTTTTCTTACAGTAAAACTAACCATAAAGTAGTAGAAAGATAACCACTGATCCAAGAAATTATACATTGTCCTAATTTCATCCTCAATACATTTTACTAGTTAATTTTGCTGTGAAAACTACCCATGCACTATGTTCTAAAGTCGAGTAATTTCGATCATATGGAAAGTACACTGTCGAACCATTTAGCGGTGAACTTTGGTCGGGCTTTGAACTTAAAAATTGTGTCAATGTCGTGAAATAATTAGACTTATGCAAGACATTTTCACACTAATTTTGGCATATTTATAAATTACCCCTATCCCGAATTTACGAAGGTGATTCATCAATCAATAGTAAATTTAGCGGAATAACGGGAGTCAAAAATGCATGTTCATCAGTCCTTTATCAGTCTCGTTCGAATCAAATAATGCCTTGTGAGACAAAAAGTACAGTAGGTGGTGTATTTTCACACTGGACCATGGGTCTCCTTATTTCACAGATGATATTTTAACTCATACTTGTCATTGTCTCTGGAGATCAAAGTCTCACTTGGTACTATGAGAGTACGAGTCTCTTTACATCTAACCACCACCGGGCGATACAGAATCCTTCTCAAAGAACCCCCCTTCCCAATCACACTGGACCCCAATGTTAATTCTCAAGTCTACTGTATCCTCTAACTCTGTGCACCTAAACTTAATTTCTGCGGGTTCGGAAAATTTTCGGCAAATGGCGGAAATTCAACGCCCAGATTATTTACAACTCAAGAGGAAACCTAACTAATGGGGTGAGAACCCTGGAAGACTTTGAAGAAGTCTAGGGGCTGCGGAGACTCGAACCGGGGATTCTGCTCGCCATCTTATGTGGGAAAGGAATCAAAATGTAGAGTATCTAGTGTATTTCTACACTTGACCATGGGTATCCGCATCTTACAGGAGTGCTTTTTAACTCATACTTGTCATTGTCTCTGAGGATCAAACCTCGCTTGGCTACTATGACTAAATACTACTATGACTATATACTACCGATGTGACCAAAGCGAAAGAACAAAAACTTAATATATTCATTTTTACGCTAGTAAACTGCATGAGTCAGCTGTTAGTAGTACACTTTTTTGTTCTTTGGCTTTGGTCATTACGGTACTAGTCTCCTCACATCTAACCACCGGGGATCCAGAATCCTTCCCACAGCCACCAAACTTCTGCTTTAGTTAGAATCACTAATTCGTTTTGTCAGGGTCTTTTCGCGTTTTGATTTCAGGAATGTATCTTTCTGTGTAAGAATCAGAAGTATCTGACTCTTTGAGTATGAGTTTTATATGAGTTTGAATATGAGTTTTCACTCTTTGGCTAACAATAAGAATCCCGACTCCGTGTCTCAAAATTAATATCCTGAATGTCACTACTATAAAAGGTCAAATATATTCTGTGTACAGTACAAGGATTGCCGTTTTTTATTCAATTTGTCACTGAGTCAGTCACAAACACAATGCATGATTAGTTGCTACCGAGTGTGACTCGTTCGGCATCGTAATACACATGAAAGCTCATTAAAATCTTATTTATTTATGGTTTATAATAATTTTTCAGGAAATCCTGGGTTCGTATATTATCAGATATAATGCCATGATATCGATAATATTGATACATTGATAATATCATTGATATTTTTTATATTATCGTGGAAATAGACGGAATTCATCAACTTAAAGTTAATAGAAGATTTTAAATAGAAAATATACAAGGTTTAAACGAAAAGTTTATGTTACTTGACAATTTATAAACTAGGATTGGTTGGAGCGCATGAAAGACTGCCCACGTTTTACATAAAACTTTAAGATAATAGGGACTGGCCAATTTGATTTACTGCTAGTATTTGCTATTTAAATTTTTTCAAATTTGTGTAAAGCCTGTAAATCGTAAAGTAAATCGCACTTTCTACATTTTGACCAGTAACTAGTGTTATCGATTTCTTTGTGCGGTGAAAAAATACACAAATGGCGCAAAGCTATGGAGTTATTTCTTAGCACGGTACCGTATTATATTATCCTCAGTTGTTAGTGCATACGCCAAGTTGATGAAATATACTTAGCTGAACATCAAATGCCACAACTAATTTTGTTGATACGACGCAGCATTGTCGTTTAATCCAAATCGTCCATTGCTGGTAGTGTGTCAGACATTAAAGTTATACCAACATTCTGCAAAGAGTGTAGAATTGATTTATTTTAAATTTATTGCCTGAGTAGATTGCCCGGTTATAGGAAATTGTGTCAAATTTTACTTTACTTATGTCAATTAAATCATTTATTTTTATTAGGCTCATATGTCTTCGCAAAAGTTTGTAGTTTTAGTGCAGTCAGTATTTTTAATATTGAATCTAATAATCTGTTAATATAGTTTGTTAATTCTATTTTAGAATACTAAATTTCAGCAAAGCGTATGTTCTTAACTATTTTGTTTAACGACGCTAAAATCAGAACGAACGACGGTTTTGTTTTATGAGCAAATGTCGTTATTTATCTATCCGACAACTTTTTTGATTTATCCTCACAACTGTAGTTAGGTCAACGACGTATTTATTCAACGACGCAGTATTTAATTTTGAGCATACGTCGTTAAATTTTTTTCGTTAGTCAAATTTTATGACGTCATTACGTTTTGGATGTTTATGAGCATCAGCTCCCTGGATCCAAAACTGTAATTGATCGTTTGTCGTAATAGTCAATTCCAAAGATTCTGAAATCCGGTTCATTGATTCTGAATTGATTTCGCCAGTTACCAAATGTCTTCTACAAAACTAATTCGAATTCGGAATCCGTACACGGTTCTCCATCCATACACGAAGGCGTTCAAACTTTTTCTGTCCACACATTTCGTCAAATTTAAGTGATTGTACTACACACCATTGATTGAACAAAAATTATCGTAACATGATCCCAGAAGCTTTTGTCGACGACCAGGTAACCATTTCAGGATACCCAACCGATTTCGCCTTAGTGTGTTTTTTTTTAATTTACAATATGTTGGAATAACTATAAACAGGGTTGCAATATTGTGCAACCTTGTGCTTTCATTAGTGCCCAGATTCTAGTAATTTCAAAATCGAATAATTTTTGACGTGATTTGGTATCAAACGGTAATTTTTTTTCATCGAAATTGGATAACTTTTTAGTAAAGCGGATTTTTGTAACACCCGGATTCGGCCAAATTGGCTAAATTTACAAAATTTCTGACGTGATTTCCTTCCCAATCGTATTTTTTTTTCACCCAGATTGGTTAAGTTTACTTTGTAAATCGAAATTTTTATAATTCTCGGATTCGCGCATTTTCCGAATTGATTAATTTTCCAAAAATCTTGACGCAATTTGATCTTGACCAATCGTCATTTTTTTCATCCAAATTGCTGAAGTTTAGTTTCTATCCCAGAAATTTTTATAATTCTCGGATTCGGGTATTTTCCAAATCGAATAATTTTTCAAAATTTCTGACAAAATGTGCCGCTTTACCTCGCAACCCGGAATTTTAATAATGCTCGGGTCCGGCTGTTTCCTAAATTAACATATTTTTCAAAATTTCTGACCAAATTTTGGTACCCAATACTATTCAATTTTTTTCCGAACAGATCAAAAATAAATTATGACTCACTTCACTGAAGATCAAAGCTTTTATTTTGAATTTACACTTATATTATTACTCTCACTCCCGAAACGGCAGATATTAACCGTTAGGAATTCGGCTAGGAATTTATCGTGATAACTTATAACTTATTGTGTACTTCATTCCGTTTATATGTACGAAGTCAAGTAGTGAATTATTTAATAGCAAATATAATGGTTAGGTAGTCTTTTGAAGCTTATCAACCGGAGATTCTTGCAAAATAATTTAACGTTGAGTTTTAGCGTAGAGTTGAGCATAGAGTTAAGCATTATGTGATTTGTTAGAAAGTCGGTGACCGTGCATTACTTTGTACCAAAGTATTGTTAAATGCTCTCCACGTCATAAATGCAAAGTATGACCCAGCACCATAGAGAATACTGTTGATTAATCCGAATACCTGTTTGTAAATTAACAGTATCAACTATTATACATAGTCCAATTTAAATGCCGCAACTTAGCAAACTTACGGCTGCAGCAATCGATCTTGGCTTGGGGTTGTAATGAATAAAATAAACATTTGAGAAAGCAGAAAACTGAACCACCATGGCGAAGGAATAGAGTAAACAAGCTCCAATTGTGAAGAATAATTCCTGAAAAACAATTTGAAAGTTAAATATAGATTGGAAAAACAAAAATGATATTGTGTAATTAACTTACTAAAGCAGGCCATGATGGTCTGACAGCGACCTTGCTCTCAATGCGAAAAAATATTACTATAATCCAGAGCGTAGTAATGATAATTGCCAAATAGGCAACAATGAGCAAGAAATATGTTTCATTCAGCACAACAGGCGTGGCAGTGGTAATACAAATTATTCCAACAAGCTGCAATTTAGAAATTCAAGTGGCTACCATTACAAACGTTTCATTTAAATATCTATGCGTATGCTTTGTAGACGACAAAATATTTACCAAATCTGACCAAAACATATGGAAGCATTTAAAAGCAGCAAATATTATGAAATATCTCGAAATGTTTACGTAAATATTGAAATAGGTATATAAACATTTTCGTTTTGCAAATATTTAATACTTGCGAATTTCTGGAAATATTTACCAATATTTAAAGTAGAGGAGTTGCGAAGAGCATTTCGATCTTCGATCGAAGGGAACAAAAAAACAAAATCGAAGATCGAAGCTTCAATCGAAGTCTTTGATCGAAGGTTCGAAGGATTTGCATGTGGGGTGTCTATTGAATAGTAATAACAAGTGGAAGCCATTTTAACGTTCCATTATGTTGTAAATTGAGAAATTAGAATTTTATTTCTATATAACAAATAAAATTAAACGCAAAATAGTTTTTAGTATTTGCAATTGTATTTCAAACAAAGAATAACAACGAGTGACATCATTTTACCAAATGAATGAAAACGTGTGTAAGTCGACCGCGCTCAAATTGAGAAATTTAACCTTCAAAACTTCGATCGAAGATTGGCAAGAAAATTCGAAGATCGAAGCTTTGATATTTCAAAGACTTCGATCAAAGTATTCGAGTTTTCGAAGCTTCGTAACACCTCAAATTTAAAGTTTCTTCTTTGCGATTCTAAATCGAGATTGGATGAGAATCTGAAGTTGAGGATTGTCGGATTACAAATGTAACATCGCAATAAATAAAGTGTCGCCGTTTGGAATGATCAAGCAATATACCAGTTCAAAAAATTTCAATATGCCAGGAACACTTTTAAAGTAACGATAGTTTATGAAAGATCCAGACGAAGTCCCATTTCTGGTAATAGTGGTAGTGGTGGTAGTTCGGAAATCGACTACATTTGGGCCAGTGCCAGAATTGTCCATTGTCACGCACAATACCACTAAAGTAAACAAAAAGTTGCTATATATCAATCAATAACAGAAAGTTAGTGTAAAGAAAACATTCACCCTCCCCCCTCCCCCGATGGATACGCTCAACTAACCCAATCACGATTGTGCATGTTACAGATCCGTGTATGCGTGAATACGTCTATTAACAAAAACATTGACAGAATACCCTCTCGGGTAAGACAGTGCAAAAAAAAATTTTTTTTTTTTGTACAAATTTGCAAAATTTTTGCAAAATTTGACTTGACCGCCACTAATGAATGCCAGATTCGTAATCTACATGAAATTTCTAATCGATTGAGGCATTACTTACCCAAATCCGCGAGGAGTGCGTTTCCTTTAATTATACCCAAATAATTAGTTACATAATAAACGCTTCAGTAGAACTTAACCAAAAGGGCACAGTTCGGTTGGATTTAGGCAGCGGTTGCCAAATGCTAATCCTAATGTTACATCCCAATGATACATCCCAATGCTACATCCTAACGCTACATCCCAGTGTAGCGTCCTGATGTTACATCCCAACGCTACATCCTTATTCGTTAGGTTGTTATTGTTAGTAAGATGCTACACTGGGATGTAGCGTTAGGATGTGGCATTGGGATGTAGCATTTGGCAACCGATGCCTGAATTCAACCTAAATCCCAACTCCAGAGTTCCACCCAGTTAAATTATAGGATAATTTTATATTTTAAACTAACGAAAGATTGACTGGAAATGAAAACTACTCTTATTTCCGGTTCTATCTGCCGATAATAATAATCACCCATAATTTATATCCCACCTCCATTGTATGGGCAAAAGGAAGGATGGCGGGAGGTAACAACTTAAGCTATAAGTAAGTGTTCTCCATGGCTCCAAAAATTGCAAATAGCCAGAGCCAGGAAGCTCAATAGCCACTGGCACTGGATCCCAGCAAATCGGAGTCAGCTCGTCGCCCATGGCTTTGGCTCCCAGATGGCTCTCATAAAAATTTTTGGTGATATTTATATTTAAATTTAATTTATGATATTGTTATTGGTAACTTAAATAAACATGGATTGCAATCCTCATTGTTCTTACTAACATTGGGACTAAAAAAGTCCCAGCGCTCCTATGCGCAAGAAGACTCAGGGGTTGAGTAATCGCTACTAAATGTTTTCCTAGTGCTCGCGTATTCTATTGATTGTGTGAGATATTTTGACTTTACTACGAAAGAATGTAAATGACAATGACAGGCACGTTAGACGAATGAAAAAAAGGCATTCGCAATTTCTTCTAAACCACCACTTCACCACATAGTTTTTGGAATTAAAAAAGTTTCTGAATGAATGAATGAAAGAGGGATCCATTGTTCCCTAGTTTGGGAGCAGGTTCGGGAGCCATGGCTCTGCCTCCCAAATGGAGGAGTCACAGCAAAAGAGCCAGAGTCATGGAGTACACTAGCTTTAAGATAATAAATATTGAATCAATTTTACAATTCTTCCATTTTAATATAAGAATTATTCCATTCCTAGTCAGTAATTCAGATGCATAATTTGACTGCTTCAGAAAACTATTTAACTCAATACATTTTAAAATAAATCGCTAAAATAAATAGATGACAGGCTCTTTCTCATCGACGTGTCTGTTCACTTGTCCGCCCCGTCGTACATATGTTTAGATGCACTTGGTGCTGCTTGTAGAATTTGGCATTTTGAATCATTTCGCAATGATTCACAGTTACGCACCAATGTTGCGTCTTCTCTATCTAATAACCATGCTGCGGAAAAGTTCTTAAAAAGTTTTAACGATGTAGCGGAGCTAGGGTGCTAATTTTCTGGATCTTGTGGAACTAAACAAATATATTGAGAACAAAAGAATTTTTTCCGAAGTTTTAAAACTTTTTTCCGGGATAAGAACTTAAAACAGGTTTAAAAAATTTAAACACTTTTTGAACAATTTAAAATCTTATTGAAATATTTATTAAATTTATAGAAAAAATAAATTTTATAAAATAAATAATATATTATATTATAAAATAATATAATTATAATAATTAATATTACAGTGAAGTCCGGGTATAGTGACTCCGGGTATAATAGAGTTCCGGCTTTTGCAAAAAGTACTGTCCAGTCCCTGCCAGCCAAATGGGAGATTATGTGTTAAGTAGTCCGGCTATGCTGACCTTCCGGCCTTAGTGAAATAACATCTCGACACTAAATGGTGAAATTGTCGAAATCAGTGGTATTCTGCGAAAGTTTAAAATAAATCGTTTTTGTGTTTTCAAATTCGCGCCACTGGCAATCGTCGTAGAAGAGCATACAAAAGTATCTACTATTCGATCGTCGCAGGTATTTGACGGTTCGAAATTTGGAAATAGAGCTTATGGTTCACTTCGGGCTTGGTTTGAATAATTGAAGCTGAATTTTGTACAAAAATTTTTAGGACATTTTTTGGTAATTTAATAGAATTGTTTAAGTACTGAAAACTGCCATTCTAAGAACGTTTAATCCCGCAGTCTGCTAATTACCTGCTGAATCTAGTCATGGAGAACCTTTGACTCCAATCGATATTTGGCCCACTTTGGTTATATAGCAATTTTGAATGTATTTAGTGTATGAAGCATGACTGTTGTATAGTCAAACCTCGTTATAAAATGTGTCATGTTGCAACAACCCTATTATAACAACACAAAACTTGGCTTTCGTTTCCTCTTATGGACTTATCACGTTAAACTTGTAGGCTATAACAACAATCCCGCTATGACAACGTCATTTTTTTGAGAAATTTTTTAGATTTCTATACTATATAACAATCGCCAATTATTTAGGATACTTTTTATCCCTTGTGTTAAACAATGTTTAATGCAAACCATCATTTAAGGTTGTGAAAAGAACTTAACATCAAGCCAAACAAACATTTTTTCTATAATTTACACACTTTGGCCTAACAATTCTTATAATAACATAGTAGGGGTCTACCAATAAGGTTTGGGTGGGTTTGCGTAGGATTTGCGGTTGTGTTTGCGTAGGATTTGCGTGGATTTGCGTGAGATTGTGTAAGGTTCCTCTTTTACGTGAAATTGTGTGTTTGTGTAAAAACCGAGAGAGATTTTAGGAAATTGTATCCTTTCTCGTTGGTTAGAGTCACTAAGCCCATCCCACTTGAGTGAGATTGTGTAAAAGAGGAATCTTACACAATCTCACGCAAATCCACGCAAGCTATTGGTAGACCCCTAGTATTTCGAATCAAAGGTATTGATAAACCATACGAATCGAAGCATCTTCGTGATTATATGTGATACTGAACTATCCTACTATGCTGCTTTATCAACAAAATCTGTATATGTCTCTTTTCGGTGCAGGTAATTTCAAATATCTCTACATGGTCAATTATGTTTTCAAATAGCTCCACTTGACTTCATCGCTGAACTTGCCTAGACGATGCTATGGGTTAGCTTGCGTTAACTCTACTTTGCGTACATCAATGTTTGTGTATCTACAACATACGCTTTAGACCCAGTTGACTGTTGGCAGCGGTTTTGCCTGGCTTGGCAAAGTTAATCTGCTAATCATAAGATGCCAACTTGTTGCTCCTTGAATACCAGTATGCGATATTGTGGTTGCCCATAGGTGATTATTTTGTTTCACAGTATGCGATTTTAGGATACCAATATAATTTTTTGAAATCACAATTTGCCCGTTAATTTTTAAATTGACTATTAGGGATTCTTGATATACCGATATCCGATTTTTAAGATTCCCATGATTGTTATACAATTTTAAAAATACCTCTACGCTTAGTTGATAATACGCATATGAGATACCCTTTATGGAAATTAAGGTTGCTCATATTATGACCTTTATAATTGCCTCAATGTGGTTTATAAGATATTCATGTTCTTGTAACGCCTCTGCTGTAATTTTTAGGATACCCATATGTGAATCAATGTGTTTGCAGCGTATATTGAAACTTTTTGTTCCCCAGGTAGCTTACTAGTGAAACTCCCTTTATGATTCATCATTCTTTATCTAACAAATCATCGATAGTAATTTTCATACAGTTTAAAGTTTTCAATTGAGGAAGGTCATCAATATACAGTTTGTTGCAAAAAAGATATCAAACTTCATTTTTGGATGATTTCACCGAAGTGTGAGGTTTAAAATTACAATTAACAGTTTTGAGTTCTGAATGTATGACAGTGCTCTCCACTGACTACAATAAACTGTATTGTGATAACCCTGATGGTTTCCCATATTTATTTAGATGATCTTAAAAAATTAGAGCTCAAGTTTTCTCAACGGCACACGGAAGGAGAAAGTGATCACAAAATGCGCAACATCAAAGGTAGTATTTTGATCAGTGTTTCAATACAGAATTTTGAAAATCACTTTAGCACATCTCCAAATAATAAAAAATGATAATAAGATGTTAATTTGTAATAAATTTGACCAATATACAAGGTTATAGCGCTCTAATCTCGAAGAATTGTCATTCTCACTCATGGAGAAAGTTCCAGTTTCCTTTTTCTTTTCATATTTTTAACATAATTGGTAATTTCTTTACTAAATATCTAACGCGAAGAACTGAGAACCACCGATTACCTTTGCGTCATAGTAGAATCGACGATTCTAATTCAACAAAATTATGATTTTTTCATTATCGCGATTGGTCAACGCTTTGGTTTGACGTTCCCTGTCCTAATTATGAAATTGAGTATTTTCTAGTGAATTTTTTAGGCAAAATTTGATTCGAATATCTGAAAAGTCAAATAGAATGATATTCAAAAAAAGTTCCTTAAGTTTATTGCAAAAACTCGCGAAAACTTGAAGTTCGTTTTAATTTTAACAACTTTCTCCCCTTTCTTTTAACTTTTCATTCAATTACCTGGGCATCTTCTGGAAATTTTTATTATTTTATTTTTATTTTATTTTAATTAGATTTATTTCAATGTCTCGTCACCTTCAACAATAAATTAGAGAGCTAATAGACTTATATGCTGACCTCCCAGGCGTTGGACATCTATTTAACTAGGTTATGAAGGAGAAATAGTTGGTAAAAAGAATTAGAATTTTACATATGTAGATTTCCTAACGTTAACAAGATGGTCAAAAACTTTTTCCTTGAAGTCCTCCAGAGACATATTTTCTAATATCCAGGTTTTCGGAAGGGAGTTCCATTCAATAGCCGTTTTGAATTTGACTGATTTTCTCAGTTTCACTATTTACTTCTAATACCCTAAAATCTCGCCTATAGGTCGCTCTCTCGTATAGGTCGCTCTCTCAGATAGGTCGCAGGATTTAAAGTACAAAATCTGAAACACAGATAGGTCGCTCTCGCGTATAGGTCGCAATTTCTCAGCTGAGTTTTAGGAGGGAACTTTTCAAATGTGTAATATAAAATCAGTGTAAGTAATTGTTTAATCGAAACAATTGGAGACGAAGACAGTAGCTCTGAACAGGATTTAGTTGAAGAAATGCAGAATTTAGACGTAGATGACGATTCAGAAGAATTTAATGGAGATGGGTTCGATGGGTTTTAAAGTTACCTAATAGAATAAATTTAATGAGTTTGTCACTTTAGATAGAGTGATACATTAAAAACATAAATTTCCAAATTTATAAAATTTGAATTTTCAATCATCAGATTAGTCGCTCTCGGGTATAAGTCGCAGCTTCAAAATTTCCCAGGAATTTTTCTAAAAAACAGCAGATAAGGGCGACCTTATCTGCGAGATTTTAGGGTAGTGTGAGGAGTGGAAGATTTCTCGAAGACCTTGAGTTTGATGAAAAGTGATGATTTTCTGCACTGTATTTCTGAAATTGCCACTTCTTGTAAAAAATTTGTAATTTTAAACACCAACGTTGGGTGAAATCGTCCAAAAATGAAATTCGATATGTGTTGTGCAACAAACTGTACATCAATCAAAAATGTTTCCATTTGAAATACTTGAGTCGTATTTCCTGTAATTTTTCATTTATTTAAAATTTGATTGTTAGATACAAAAAAAAACGACCTTGTAACCGGATAGTTGTTATGATTTTTGCAAATAAATTCAAATGTGAACCATTTATTAAATAACGTGTATTCAACAATAATAGTTAAAATTGTGAATTCTTTATAGTTTTTCATATATACATGGATCATCTCCAAAGTATTTATACACTGTTGATTTACTTTACTTTACAAGATTTGGTTATATTTCCTGCAATTTTATCTCTTATTTCAGGTAGATAATTGGATCCGAGAACCGGTAAATAAAACCGTTGTCCTCGCCTGCTGAACTTTTGCGCTATCATAACTTTTGAAAAACCATTTCGACAAATTCAGTCATGGAAGTGGCGAAGTTAAAAAAATATCCCTTAAGCCCTGACTGTAACGAAAAACACCCTAAGTACGTAGTGTGGGGGAGAATTTCGTCTAGGCAAAATCAAGCAGGAATTTTGTGTCTGCACGGAATGTTAGAGCTAAGCGAAGTGAAGCCAAATTGGTCATTTCTGCGATCCCCTTCGCTTTGTTATGCTCTGGCCGTTGTATTTACGTTAACATTGTTACCCTAAGAAGAGACGAGTGATTCCCGGGATCAGGGTATGTTGAATGATATCGATCTTACGATACTATTGAGTTATAATATAAAGTGAACTTTTTTCAAATTTCCGTTTTTTGATTTTGTTATTTTCTAAAATAAAAAATTCTGGAGTAATTACAGTCAAATTTGACTAAATATTTACACAACGGGTCTATTATATACGTCGGATAAGGTGAACCACTAAATATCGACATTAAGACATGTTCTTGGTATAAATATACTTTAAGTAACCTGTGAAATGTGAAATTGCAACAAGTGTTGAAAGTGGCTATGCTCTTTAGCCACACAATTTCCCGTATAACATAAAATCCTAGTTGACTATTTTCAAACATTATCATTAAAACACATTTTTAATGAGACGAAGCTTTTAATTGTACAAACTTTTAATCACGCCCATTTTCTCAAGCGAAGGTTTTTAATTCCTAAAATTTAAATAATTCAAAGTTTCTAATAGTGCAGATTATTTAATAATGCAAATTTTTTCATAGGGCGATTTTTAAAATTTTTTAGTGGTACACATTTTTTAATAGATCACATTTTTAAATATTAACTACAAAATTCAATACTTCAAAGTTTTTAATAATGCTATTTTCTTAATAGTGTAACTTTTTTAGCAGTGCAAATTTTTAAATATTAAAATTTGTTTAATAGTCAAAATTTTTAACAGTATACTTTTTGTAATAGTTTAAAGTTCTTAACTCAAAGTTCTTAATATTGTAATTTTTTTAGTAGCGCAATTTTTAATCGTGCTATAATATTTTTTTAATTGATGCATTGGTTATAAGTTTTGACATAACTTTATAGCTACTTATTTCCAATCTTTTTTTTTGCTCATATAATCGAGAGAATGCCTTTCAAGCAACATGAGGTTTTAGAAAATTGTGAAATAAATTTTGAGGTTGACATTACGTTTGATTATGGAATAAAATTATACATAAAGAGAAAATTCATACACTAGTGGTATAAAAATTGCTGCTCATGCATTATAAATTTAAACACTACTAAATAATTTAGAGGAGTTTGAGTGGAAAAATAAGGTTTGAAAGGCAATCCAGAACCCGGTTGGATTCGGTTCGAATATATTATGCTTGTTTCATAGTTTCATAGTTCATTGTTTAGAATAAATTAAAAACCCCACGGGTTGGATTGAAACCCGATCTCGAGGCAATTTTTGAGCTGAATCAATACTATCACGTATTTCTGAATTGTAAGGTAAAATATAAAAATGAAAAATGCGACTTTACTAAATTTCCACTGAATATATCTTTCACATTTAGTTCGTACTAATTGTAGGTATTTCAATCCAGCTAACCCATGGATTCGAAAAGAGTTAAGATACTGGGTCTTTTCCCATGAATGGTTAGAATGGGAGTATAGTTCTTTACGAGTATAAACCAAAACTATTCTCAGTTTAGAATGCTCCCGTGCCTTGTTTGTAATGCTAGAAGAAACTATACGGTCTGTATACTTCTAATCACTTACGAGGGTACTATCTTGGATAGTTTTGAAGTATAGAAATTTCTACGTCTCATTTCTCATCTTTCGCAAAACTCTTTTCAAATTTTATTAAATTTCAAAATCTTTTTGAAAATAAAATAAAACAAATTTTCATTTCATTTCATTTTTTCACTAATTTTTGAGTGAGTTAGGAAAAATAAATTATAGTTAAAGGTTTTGTCAAAACTTGAAATCAAAAGTTATGAGTAAACGGAATACGGAAGCTGGAGATGATTCTGTTTCAAAGAAAAAGAGGATACTGAGATCAGCAACGGAACGAAAATGGACCGAGGCTGAAGAGGTAATCAATCATAAATTATCTCAAGGATACGATTTTGAGCAACAAAGAAATCGAAGTAAGTGAAATTCAATGAATTCAAAACCTTACTTATGAAAATAGTTCTGTCTTATTTTTGATTTAGTTGGTTTGTTATTTTTGTTACTGCTTGTTTTGTTTTTATAAGAAGACCGCGCTCACTTACTACTCAAAACTGATAAACCAAGCCGTGTTAAACGACGTCACTGCAGAAAACTCCAAGGTAAAAGTGGCTAACCTGAAGAACGGTTACCTGAAGGCAATTGATTGGCGTTCTAAGACTGGACAAGGAATTTCGCACAAAGGTGGAAACATTAGCGGTAAGGAAATTCTGATGCTCCCATTAATTAATCGATCTTTTCGGTCCTTGCTCATTTTATCAATTATCTGTCTTTCTTTTGATCTTTTAATTCAAAAAAGTGTTCTAATTGATTGGAGAGCTACGAACAGGTGTCATAATTTAAAATTTGTTCTTTCCTTTATGTCACATGAAAAAAGTCTGCTTCAATTTTGACTCATTGGACAAAATCTATAACTGAAAGGCTATGACCAACGTCAAATTATCAAGCATGTTGTCAAGAACTTCGTCTTCCTATTATAAATTTTATAGAAATGAGTAATTCATTATCAAAGAGACCACTCCAACTTAAATTTAGTTTGGTTCACCTTTATCGTCTGCCAATTCGGCTTCAATTAACGCAGTTGAGACAACCCATTGGATTACTACTTGTTTGGACATCAGGAGTGAAAAATCGAATAAGGAAACTTTCAAAACTGTTGTTTTTAGTTGTTTTGTTTACAAATTAAAATAAAATTTGATTTTATTTATAGTTTTTCGCGCCATCTTGGTTAGAACTATCAAAATTTTGTCTTTCCCGTCATTTAGATTAGAACTATACAAACTATACTCTAAATACGACTATAAGATTGAAGGGAAAAGGCCCACTCTATTTACATAGTTATTACATTGAAACAGAAATTGTCACAAAAATTTAGCCGTATTCGGATGCAATCACACGTCAATCAGTTGCAGGATTAATCTCACAATTTGAGCTCCAAAGCCATAGGGAACAATCCTGCTTTCAATCCCAAGGACGTTTAAAACATAAGAAGTTTCACCGCATTTTCGGAAACAAAGAACTTCTTTATCATCTTTTGGTTAATACGAAAATCATTCATTTATGTTTAGCAGAGATGGCTTTTGAAATTGAACGAAACAGACTCTAATGGTTCTACCAAAGTTCAGCAGTTGAAATTCCAATTCCAATTTTCAAAATTGGCATTAAGAATTGGAAATGAACCAAGCTACCATTGAAAAGGCGAATTCTAAAACCCAAAAGCCAAAGTTATCGCCGATTTCGGCATTACCATACTATTTTTTAGAATTCAAGAATCAGAATACAATTTTCCAATTTTTAAAGTAGAAAGTTTTATTTTCCCAAAATACTTAGGTAGGATGCAAATAATTTAAAATAAAAAATAACTTATTTTGCTAACTTTTTTCTGTTATTTTATTAGGAGTAAAAAAATTGATGAGTAGAAGGGAAATGAGCAAGTAGGAATTGATGGAGGAAAAATATGATGGAGAAAGCACGTTGAGATTCTCAGAGTCTTTCGTCTTCTCCATCCAGCATCAATGAGTCTACTAGTTCTTTCTGATGTGTCTGTTGTGGATGAGGAAAGATTACTTACAATCTGTAAATATAAAATGATCAAGTGGGATCCAGAAACAAACTTTGTTTAGGTAGAATCAGGAATAGTCCTTTGGCACTATTCTACAATATTTTGTTACTTACGTAGAGACGAGTCAAAACCATATCCTTCACAACAATTGGATACTTTACTAATAATTAATCAATGAAGTGTCAATAGTTGAATCTAAATACTTTCTGCAGTAGACAAACCAAAAAAAAACAAATTAAAATGATCAAATTCATGTTTTGAATTGTTCAAATTTATGAAATAATTCGCGGTTTATCTAACCTTTTGTGTAAATTGACGCAGATTTAGGCATTGGAATTGACTTTTTTTCCAATTTTTTGGATAAAGTTCAATTCCGAAAGTAGAAGGAAAAAGTAGAAAAAAACAACTTCAAAATAGGCAATTCCGAAGTAAGGTAGATCAATTCTGAATTTTCAGCATTCCGAATTTCTAAATACCAATTCCAAATATCTCGCCACGGGATAAAGTATGGTAGCTCCAATTCCGAAAAACCACACTTTAAGAATTGACATTTGGAAATCAAATCCCTAAAATCCAATTCTAATTCGTTAGTATGGTGATCAAAACGACCAATTCTGAAAATTTTCGGAGTTCGACACTTAAAGATGAAGTTTGGTAAGAAGCATAAGCAGACCTTAATAAAAAATATGTCATTTTGAAGAATCTTTCCTACTGATTCCTAATATATTCATTCCAAATTAATAGTAAAGGGGTAAAATTTGCTTCTTGATAAAAAGATTTTTTTTTGTTAAAAAAAAATTTATTTTTTCGAATTCACTATAAATCTAATCAGAAATTTGTGAATCGTATGCGCTCGAGGAGTTTGGTGAAGCAGCTACTTGAAGACAACATCAATTTGTTGAATTTTGTCAGTAAAAGTATTGCTAAAAGCTAGTATTGATGTAATGATTATTTTTTTAAAGTTTTACACCTAATTAGACAATCCTAAAGGTAATTTCACCAAATATGAATACGATATTCTCAATCTGCATCAAAAACTGGAGAAAGTGAAGTATATTTTTTTCAATTAGATTAAGGCTCCTTATATCGGCTATGTATGACTCTGAATACTACTCCAAAACAACCTTATTGAAAGTCGTCAACAAACTTGCAAAACTTGTAACGCCCATTAAAATATTCTTTGCTTTATTTATCCTCTGTCATGACAAAACGCATTATTATTTCTAAAGTTTTTATAAAATTGCCATCAGACAACATTGAAACACTGACACAGCACAGGTTATAACGAGTAGAAGTGGAAGTATAACGAGCAGAGTCGGGTTGAAGTTTTCACTAAATCCACACATTTGGACATAATAAAATTTCAGTGCACACTTCTTAGATATACTGAGAAAAGCTGAATTAACTTTCGTTTAAAAAAATGAAATTTATCAGCAAAAAAATGTTGCGTATTATCGCAATAGCAGTGCGATTCGTCAGTTTCTCTTGTGTATTTCCCGTAATATGGTTGAAATCAACAAAGAGAATGGAGTACGGCAAGCGTCGAAAATTATTATATTGGAAAATTGTCAAAATTTTCCTTGCCTCTCATCAAATTTACCTCACAGTATACCTAATCCGCCTATTGCTTTTGCAAATCGAAAGTCTATCATATCAAGCACTCCAAATTACACTCTACATGATGTACTTCAATGTCTGCTACTTTCAAGTATTATTTATGAAATTTGGAAAGCGAATTTTAGCCTATATAAACTGTATTCTGGATCATTATACAACTACACAAGGTACGTTGATTCAAAATTTAGGAGAAAATTTAATAAAAACTAATGTAAGGATTTGTTGGACAGATGAATTTTGCATACCTGAAAGACCAAAGCCGAAATGGCAAGGACAATTTGAACTCTTTTCTTCAATCAGCATAATAAATACATTTCTCATTCAGCCATTTGCGCTCACAATGTCCATGATTAACTCTTCGACTTCGGAGTTTTACCTAACATGGCTACTACCACAATCTACATGGACCATTATATTAGCATCGCTATTTTACTATGCAGTTGGATTACTCATCACGTCCTCTTACAACTTTATATGTATCTTCTGTCTCCTAAACACTTATGGTGATCTAGCTATTCTTAGTGAAATCAAGTGAGTAATACGGTTCTTAAATAATTTATATTATTCAAATCAAACTACTCTTATACAATATTCGAAATTACTCAAAGTTAATATTGACAAGAGTATCAGGAAATGTATCTAAAAGATTGATTTCCTTTAGTCTCCAATGTTTTGGTTTTGATTATAATGTTGAGTTTTCGTACCAATTATTTAAATTATTTCTTGGACCAACGTCAAGGAGAAAAAAGTATTACAAATCTTTATGCAAATCATTGCTAAATCTTCAATAGATTTGAATTATGCGAGGGGATAGTTTTCAAGTTAGCTTTTATTTTATATATTTCGGTTGATGCAAGGTGCAATAGATATTTAGAACAGACTTGATTGAAACTAAAAAATAAATTGGGAGAACCATGATATTTAAAACCTTTAATGAAACAAAATCAGGTTACAGATTCTGTGAACTTTTCAACAAACAAACAATGGTGTCCATTCACAAAAACATTGCTACATAAAAATAAAAATAATATAAATATTAAATATGAAAAATTATTATAAAGGGAGCTGAATATTGAAACTAAAATTGTATTTGATCTTATAGCTAAAATTACACTTGATCAATGTGAGAACCTGATATGACTTAAACTTAGATGATCAAATCATGATTTGATGGGATGAGATTTTGCTCACATTTGGAGCTAGTGGGTATCCGTCACATGATATGAGCTTCTGATAGCGCAATCACAGCTACTCGAACTACTTCTACTTACGTCTTACGAATGTCAAAAACGATCTTGACCATTATTTTTCAACACAGGTTTCACCAATTTTAGCCTGAGTTGCCCTTGCCCAGGCCCGTTTCTTTAGTTGGGATTCAATAGAGGCTTCTTGTTGCTGCCGCTGAACATGAAGTAGCTTGATATATCGGTTGTGACAGAATTGTAGAGTATTTTTTATGCAGTACTGCCACTCCTGCTAAGAGTTTAGGTACGGCAGAGAGCATAAGAACTAAAATATACCTTAGATTTATCTCACGACGGTGTTAAACCTTTACTGAATACTTCTTTCCACACTATAGGAACAAATTTAATCCTGTTTTGTACGAAAAATAAAGTTGCATGTTATCCGTAAAACGAATAATTTCGAGCTTGAGAAGTATTTATTTTGAGTCTTGGTTTTAAAGTTATGCAGTTACTAGTATAATTTTGAAACTTAAATTCCATAAAGAAGTTTGGAATGAATTGGTTCTTCAAAAAATTTTAGGACTAAAAAAAGAATTACATTTGTCTATATGGATATGGAGGTGAGTTTGATGTGACCACTGTTAATGAAATGTAGGGAATCTATAGAGAAGAGTAGTAAGTTATTTCAGGTTGAGTATAAAAAGCTGGTTTCTGTTTATTTTCCAGGCCTTGCAACAAAAATGGGTTTGACACAGAAGATGATCTAAGATACCCAGAAAATGTGGTAAAATACTATAGATGTATGCAAATTGGGGTGGCCGAATGCAATGAGATACTAAGCATATTCACAGGAGTATTCAATACTATTGTAATTTGTTTAGTTGTGGTGTCAAATTTTGCATTAATACAATTTCATTCTCAGCTATCACTTTCTTCATGGATCATATTTGCGTCTAGATCTTTCTTTGGAACAATATACCTCTTGTTCACATACATAACGTTTGGAGAAATTAATCTTCAAGCGGCAAAATTAATTGTGTCTTGGAAGAAGTGGGGAGACTACCCTGATTCTGAATCAAGGGAGTTCATGCAAAAATATGTTCGCTCGTTTCTACCTGCCAGGATTCAACTAGCTACGTTTGGTTACTACAAGAAACCAAATAGTTTGAAAATAATTGGCAAACTTATTTACTATACGAACAAACTCGTAATGGTTACAAATGGAGTTGTTTGTAAATAATTTTTAATTTTTTCAAACCTGATGATAACATGATGCTAAAAATCTTAAAAATTCATGCATCTGAATTGTTTCTCATGTAATATATACATCAAAGAACAAATAATTTACGCATATTTATAAGCTTAGAAATAAAGTTCAAGACTATATTTTATTTTGGCTTAAGGTGTAAAACATTGATTTTAGGTATCACAAGCTATTTATAGAAGCTTTACACAATTTTCATATAATAAACTCAAAAATTTGAAATTTTTTATTATTGCTCTTCGTAGATATTACATTAACATGAATGTTAATGGCAATATGTTCATGCCTCCAAACAACTATGTTTTAAACAGGTTTGTAAATTTCCACGCTGCACAATTCCGTACAGCGGACTGGTTGAAGAGTACAAGTTTTCCGATTTGATGATAGAAAATTTTGTATAAAAGTTGGCTGTAAGTTTTCAAATCTGCGCAAGATAACCCACATAAGACTAAGTTTGCAAAATAACATTTCTGTGTTCAAATTTTGAATTATGATAACACTTGCCTAAGCTAAACTCTCGGTTACCACCACGAACGGCTTTTCGCGGTCACGGTACATTTTTCACTTGTATTTTACCTCGGATAAGCCGAACCTCGGTTACCACTAACCACACAAGCAGAGATGTATGTTACGTGCTGTAAACAGCTTGACTCATTTAATTAACGCCCATTAAAAGGTGGAAATTTATGTTCACTCACGAAATGCCTTGAACTCCCATTCATCCACAAAATAGGCCAATGGTAAGAGAATGTGCAACGGTAATTTGTGAGCTTAGGTGGAAAGTCGGACCTAACCGTCTATAATATAAAAATTCATCTGAGCATGCATATCCAAAGTTTACTATAGCTAAAAGATAGTTAACATGCACAAAGCCGATCACAAAGTTAAATTCCGCTCTATCAATATCAAATAACCGACAAAAAAATTTTTTANGGAAAGTCGGACCTAACCGTCTATAATATAAAAATTCATCTGAGCATGCATATCCAAAGTTTACTATAGCTAAATGATAGTTAACATGCACAAAGCCGATCACAAAGTTAAATTCCGCTCTATCAATATCAAATAACCGACAAAAAAATTTTTTAACTCAAAGACAAATTTAATATGTAGGATGCATTGGAATAAAACTGCCAATATTGGTCGGTTTAGTTTCAAGTTACATCGCCAAATATTTCTCACAAAATTGTCGCCACTACTAAATATTCTAACGCTACAATTATAGAATTACAGGATTAGAAACCCGAGTCTTAACAATTCACAAATTCAATGTATTGCTTGTCTGTTAATACAAACCTATCAATAAAATTGGAAGTATTTTTTACATTTGTTACCGCTACAATAATTTTAAATTACCAAAAGTTGAAAATCAGAACTCCGAAATAAACAAATAATATGACACAAATTTTCTCCAGTGGAAGGATCTGACACTTGAATACACCGCTTGNTGGAATAAAACTGCCAATATTGGTCGGTTTAGTTTCAAGTTACATCGCCAAATATTTCTCACAAAATTGTCGCTACTACTAAATATTCTAACGCTACAATTAGATAGAATTACAGGATTAGAAACCCGAGTCTTAACAATTCACAAATTTAATGTATTGCTTGTCTGTTAATACAAACCTATCAATAAAATTGGAAGCATTTTTTAAATTTGTTACCGCTACAATAATTTTAAATTACCAAAAGTTGAAAATCAAAACTCCGAAATAAACAAATAATATGACACAAATTTTCTCCAGTGGAAGGATCTGACACTTGAATACACCGCTTGTATATAATTGAAGAGTCCAATGCAGATAGAGCATTTGTTGATTTTANGTATATAATTGAAGAGTCCAATGCAGATAGAGCATTTGTTGATTTTAAGTTTTTAAAAAATTTTGTTTTTAATCTAAGACAGTTAAACTTGGCTGTAAATTCTTCACTTATTCCAAAAGTCAGCACACTGGCAATATTTTTTGTGCGTTTGAGAGTGCTGAAGAAGAAGTACAAAGAAGCAATATTTGTTCTGCGTTTACTCTAAGTTTTTTAATTGGAATTCGAGGAAACTATTTTTGATCTTCAAATACTTCACTTCAAAAATCAATCCAACAATTATTCATTAAACAAGAGGAATTTTAGAAATTGAATTATTTTAAAGTGATCGGTTTAATTATTTTGAAGAATTGATTGAATTTTGAGATTATCCGTTTGGATTGTACCTAATTGAGGTGAATAACCTCTTTCTGAATTTGTACTTACACTTCATCATATGTACCATACCACAGCCAAAGACAGTATTAAAATTAGTTTTAGTCAATTTTGTAAATTAAAATCCCACCTATCATGCACCATAAGCAAGTCAGACCTGCATCATCTGGAGGTGCCTTGCAAATTTTACAGGTTTATAATTTATATTCTAAATTTCATTAGAATAAATAGAATAGAAATAGAAATACTACAGAAATACTATAGAAACACTGATAGAAACTGTACAATAGTCTAAGGAATTAATCAGGTAAATTATTTTTAAAGTGAAACTCATGAAGTGTAGTCCTTTTAAAAAAAGAAGTAAGAAAAACAGCGCCGCTTTGAGTTGCTATGTTACATAGCAACTTAATATTCAGCCAATAATCGAAAAGTCAGAAAGTGTTCTTCCTCCAAATTCTGTAGCTTATTGTATATCCGGTCGATAAAAATACAATCTCACGAGTGACCGGCTAGGCTGGGATTGCAAGTAACAAAGGTGGAGTTTTTCTTAACGTGGGGAAGTGTTTTTTATTTATGAAAAAGTGGCCTATGTGATCATCAGTAGTTGTAGTTTGATCTGCTATGAATAATTTTCATAAAACGGCGTCGATTTTAAATCTAATAATTTTGAAGTGGCTATAATTACTAGTTAACTGAAAGAAATCTAGGCGTCAAGCTCGCTTTCTCCAAGTTGGGATTCATCATCTTTGTTATTAGTTTTGGATTTCTTGGAGATCGGAGATCCCAGATTGAGAAATTTAATAGCTCTGGCATTTTTTTTCTCAACTGGAGCGAAAATCATTTATTATAACTGTGAAATAAACACACGGCACCGTTTGCCATTTGAACTAATTGATTAATTTTGCTACTCGCCGTGAATGAAAGAGTCGTGGCCTCTTCGAGAACAGTGGTAATGTTGTTTTTTAGGAATGAAGAATCCAACGATCCTTTTCAACCTCTTTATAAATCTTCGTTGTTATCTTGAGGATTGATACAAAGGGTTCAAGGGTAGACTTGATATCTCATTTCTCACATTATCAGTGGGAGGAAACACTACAGAACTCTGTTTTCTACCATACAGAGGTCTGTATTGTATAACATACAGACCTCTGTATGGTAAAAGACAGAGTTCTGTATGCTACGTCATGCGGACGAAGTACAAGTTTGGTTACTGTGAGGGGATAATAGAAGTGAAATGCTCGCGGATAAAAATCACTGTTTGTTGCTCGACANGTTTGGTTACTGTGAGGGGATAATAGAAGTGAAATGCTCGCGGATAAAAATCACTGTTTGTTGCTCGACATCTAACACATTAGCAACAACGAATGAATTGAAATTAATAAATTATTGCTCGGACTGTTTCAAGATTGATTGCCTAAGGAATAAATCCGTACTGTATCTCTATTTTAGAAGTAATTAATTTTTAATCCGATTTATTTAAAAAAAATGATACGAAATCAATGCCTTGCTATAGCACTCATTCACTTGTAAACTATAGACTTAGATCACATCAAGTAACCTTATTCTCTATTATAACTAATCCAGCTTCAATTTTTGTCCCAATACAAAGTAGTAAAATATAAATTGAACAACTGCTAATAAGTGTTCAGTGCAGGTACAATAATTATTTTTTAAGGTTTGTTGAAACCACCCGCGGATAAATAGGTTCTATAAATACGACAGTATTTATGAAATGAAGTGAAAGGAGCCAAAATATAGTGCAAAAGTCACCTCTATGGGCCAAAGAAATTTTAAAATAACAGTATTCAAAGTTCCATATTGAAACTAACAAATGCCTAACTTTTTACACGTCAAAATTATTTTTCAATAATTTGTACTATTATTATGCTATTATATCTACTTCCCTAATGATTTGCTGAAATATAAATAATTATTGCTGTTTCAAGCGATCTTATAATTCTATGCTGTTTTCGGGATGCATTTTATCACAATTCTCTCCTCACAATTGTGTAAAATTATCATTTCCTGGATTCTGACCTGCGCTATAAAAACATACAGACTTCTGTCTTTTACCATACAGAGTTCTGTATGCTACGTCACTACACTACAGAACTCTGTCTTTTACCATACAGAGGTCTGTATGTTATACCATACAGACCTCTGTATGGTAGAAAACAGAGTTCTGTAGTGTTTCCTCCCACTGATTATGGGATCTTAAAGGGACTCTCTAGATCAACATAGAAGACAAACCATTTGTCGACATGAGAAGTAATTTTGCATATAAGCTACACTATCATTAATTATTATATGCCGTGGTGTAGGAAAGACAACATGAAAGGAAAAGGCAATAAACGTTTAANAAACCATTTGTCGACATGAGAAGTAATTTTGCATATAAGCTACACTATCATTAATTATTATATGCCGTGGTGTAGGAAAGACAACATGAAAGGAAAAGGCAATAAACGTTTAAATTAAGTAACAAGTAATATCCATACGGATACACTAACTTGGTGTATGTTATGTATCAACATTCCATCCACTGTGGCAATTTTGTGTTATGATATTTGATAGATCGGACATAGTCTCAGATAGATTATGGAAAATTGGAAGCATTTTTTAATTTTTTACTCCGCTAAATCGATAGTAAGTTCACGGAAATAGCAACTTATAAATTCATAAGTTGATAGATTTATATATGCCAATAAATACGAAAGGTTTCTTCTTGATTTGTCACCGCTACATCAAATTACAGGAAGTAAACGCTGAACACTGGAATTTACAAATTCAAAATGGCGGTTGCATTGCTGCATAGCTGTTAATAAATCCAAAGTTCGTTTTTTAATATGATAAAAATCCAAGACCCAAAATAAACAAATTTAATTGGACGGAATTATTCGAATATACCTGTCAATAAATTCGAAAGTCAACATTTTATATTTATTCCTACTTGATAGGTATTAGCATGTGACATTGAATCTGTCAACTCTGAACTGAAGAAGTTTTTACCTCAGTTCAACGTTGATGTCTTATATGATAAACCGAAGGCGGTCGTACTTATATTGGATGTTGCGTACAAAAATATTCACCGAATACAATATTACAATTACGAAGTTTTGAGTTTCCACTTCCGTTAATGCAATACTAATGTAGCAGTAATAAATAAAAGAAGCAGACTTTCGAATATATTGACACCTTCCCGTAATGCAATATTGTTGATGGTAATAAATTAAAACAGAGTTTCAAAATTCTTGGCATTTTTATATGCTTTAAAGCTGCATTATTAAAAGTCGAAGACAAATGAACTCATTGACTTTTGGCTTACAATGAGTTACAATCGAAATGAAATATTTGGACAGTGAAGTCTGACGTCTGATTTATACTTTAGCCACCTGTTAGCATAGGATTAGCCACAGTTTGCTTATTTAAACATTTGTTTGAATATATTTTACCTTCCTTCCAATTAGTTCTATTTTTTGGGCACTAGCTCTTGGCTTTAACAAGATAATACCTTATGAACCTATCGCACGGCCAAAGTGTAAATTCGACGTGANGGCACTAGCTCTTGGCTTTAACAAGATAATACCTTATGAACCTATCGCACGGCCAAAGTGTAAATTCGACGTGACTCAAATGTAGACTGTAGGTACCTAGATAAAAAATGTTGTGTGATTTTGAAACTTCACGTATCGTAAGAAATCAAGTCGATAGACAAATCCTTTCCACACCTTAATCACCATTTTCAACTTTAAAAACTTAAAACCTAGGTTTCAACCTACTTCAGTAGTTTGAAAAACATCTGAAATTACCCAAAAACTGTAAAGTTCGAACCAATCGAACTTTTAGTTTTTATCATAAAATATTCGTTTTACCGTGATTCCTACTCTTCATTCACTTTTTTGTACCTATCATCAGTCTACTAATAAGTTAAGGTTAAGGGATAGAAATGTTATTTGCAAACATTTAATTAAGCTAAGATAATTTGTTCTATCNACTAATAAGTTAAGGTTAAGGGATAGAAATGTTATTTGCAAACATTTAATTAAGCTAAGATAATTTGTTCTATCAGAATTTAGTAAAAAAAACTCGATCACTTAGGTTTGTTAATTATTATAAGAGAACGGAGTTCAAATTTTTCTTCTATACAATGGAATTATAGTCTTGTACAAAACACCACCTTCCAAGATGTACGAACATTTTCTAAAGTTACACTGTTTATATTATTATCTGATAAGACTAACGTCGATAAATAGAACAATATGCTAGAATGCCATAATTTATTTATAAATGGATCTAATGATTTATACGGAGATGTTCTTGTTATATAATNTTATAGTCTTGTACAAAACACCACCTTCCAAGATGTACGAACATTTTCTAAAGTTACACTGTTTATATTATTAGCTGATAAGACTAACGTCGATAAATAGAGCAATATGCTAGAATGCCATAATTTATTTATAAATGGATCTAATGATTTATACGGAGATGTTCTTGTTATATAATNCAATATGCTAGAATGCCATAATTTATTTATAAATGGATCTAATGATTTATACGGAGATGTTCTTGTTATATAATGTACATTCCTTATGTCATATTTCAGATGACGCTAAAAACTTCGGCTTTCTTGACATTGTTTTGTCTTTTCTATTTTCAAATAATATTCATTCATTGCTAAAGTTTATGAGAGGAGAAAATAACCTACATTTAAAACGAATTGTAAATAGAATTTACGAACGAAACGAAGTTACTGTGAATATAAACCACTGACAAATAAGTTCGAGTTAATTCACAAAAGTGTAGTAGCTTCAGCTAAATTTGAAGAAGACTACTTTCTTTTGCAAGACAGGCTCACAAATGTTTAAAATTTCAAATTTCAAAATTTATTTCAGTTTGTTTATCTTGAGTTTTTGCTACCACAACCACGAGTCATTGTTGTAGTCTATGGTCATGCTGAAATTACTAATCAGTCAACGTTTGTGTGTTGACTCAATTATTTGAGTTCCATGAACTATTATTGTAATATTTGACTTCATTGGACTTCACCAATTAAGCGTCGGCCTCGGCAATCGAACTGTCGTTTCTTCGTCGATAGTTTTTGTACGGCGAAACGTCTGAGATATTTCGTAGTTTCATACACCTCATTTAAAACCAATCCAGTTATCTCACAGAGCTTTTGAAAAAAAAATTTACAAGAAAAAACTTTTGCCGCTTTTTGTTTTGCTGATATGCCACAGAAAAAGTGAAACGCATAACCTTGAGTACCCATAATTATTTTTGGTCAGATTTCGATGTCACCTGCCCATTGGTAGCCGTCTGGTTTCAAATTCCTGTATAAAAATGAAAATGTTCAACTATCAAATAATTCGTAACAGAAGAATCGTAGTTTCACTTTTGNCAAATTCCTGTATAAAAATGAAAATGTTCAACTATCAAATAATTCGTAACAGAAGAATCGTAGTTTCACTTTTGGTGGCACAGTCGAAAAAGTTTGGCCCAGAATTAAATTTTTTCCACTTACGTTTATGCGATTCTTTCGTCCAATTTATTTTTGATATTGTATAAACGAAGAGAGAATTGTGCAGAAGAAGCCACTTTTGCCTCCCTGTTGCGCTTTTTTTTTCTGCAACTGATTTTTCGATGTGTCATAGGGTAAGCGGACAGAAGCTTCTTCGGTGGATCATTGNTTTCTGCAACTGATTTTTCGATGTGTCATAGGGTAAGCGGACAGAAGCTTCTTCGGTGGATCATTGCGACATTCTTTGTCTTTGCTGGTGCCTACGCTTTAATTAAATTATTATACCTATTTACAAAATATTAACGCAGTTAAATCAGCTTGATTTCCNCTGGTGCCTACGCTTTAATTAAATTATTATACCTATTTACAAAATATTAACGCAGTTAAATCAGCTTGATTTCCCATGGCTCTAATAAATCATCAGAATTGCATGACGATTCGGATTTATAATAGTATTTATTATAAATTCATAATTTGAAAAAACCGCTGTAATTATCAAGGTTAACAAGTAACTTGCTGTTTTCCTTGCAACGGATTGTAAACAAACTCCATTCAATTTAGGAATGGACATTAATTCATATTATAGAAATAATCAATGGAACTGAATTTAATTTTAATGTTTGTCAATTAGAGAATCTGAGATGNTTAATTCATATTATAGAAATAATCAATGGAACTGAATTTAATTTTAATGTTTGTCAATTAGAGAATCTGAGATGTTACTCAACAAACAATTAGGTATTGAAAAAATAACCCCGATATTCTAGGACTCCTGTAGGTGCTTTATCTATACTTGAAACGAATTGTGTTGTTTTTCCAAACGTTGTACATGGAAACTCATCAATTAATTTAATGCTTGTGCCTTACACTAACCNTTAATTCATATTATAGAAATAATCAATGGAACTGAATTTAATTTTAATGTTTGTCAATTAGAGAATCTGAGATCTTACTCAACAAACAATTAGGTATTGAAAAAATAACCCCGATATTCTAGGACTCCTGTAGGTGCTTTATCTATACTTGAAAAGAATTGTGTTGTTTTTCCAAACGTTGTACATGGAAACTCATCAATTAATTTAATGCTTGTGCCTTACACTAACCNGAATTGTGTTGTTTTTCCAAACGTTGTACATGGAAACTCATCAATTAATTTAATGCTTGTGCCTTACACTAACCAAATGTAATTTGAACTAATTCATGTTTTGTAATGATAATTTGTATTTATCAGTTAATAAATTTTTGGATCAATACATTTTAGGAATCAGACGAGCATTTATTATAGCTTAAATATTTTATTAGACCAAATAAAAACTTTTTTATCGGACCATTTATATAAGCATACTCAGGACCGATGCGTTTTACGTTATTGGGGAATGATGAGGTGGTAGTTGGTCAATTAATAAAAACATTCTGTGAAAAATCGGGAATCGCATAAGCCCCATTATCATTATGCGTGACACTTCACACAATCTCTCAATCTAATATTTTATTCATTGGACCAATTCAATTCCATATTATGCGGTATCTGGGATTATATTTTTTCATGATTTCAACATGAAAATTACAACTGCTTTATCATCAAAATGTTCCACTAACTCGACTGCAAAAAAATTCTAATTTACAAATTAACAGAATTAAAACTCAAAAGAAGAAAAAAAAAATTATTTATTCCCTAATCATCAAATTAATCCGAATTATTAAATCCGAATCCTCAATTCTGGCTTAATTCCAATCTGGAACACAGGCTAATCCACAGTCTCTAACTCTAATCGTTTATTCAAAAATATAATAGTTAATTTCTAATCCCAAAAGAAAATCCATTAAGAGAATAGGTGTGTCTTTAATCAAAAACCGGCAATAAATTAATTAGAACCTAACTTCTAAATGAGATGGTTAAACATGATTCTCATTTAATTAAATCTTAACCAACATTCTGCTTGTTTGACGAGTTAATNATTAATTAGAACCTAACTTCTAAATGAGATGGTTAAACATGATTCTCATTTAATTAAATCTTAACCAACATTCTGCTTGTTTGACGAGTTAATATTAGGTTATAGAATAAGTTTTAATTTAAAACTGAGAAGAAACCATTTATTTTTTACCAGCCGATACCGAAACTGAAACCTAATTTTTAGNATTAATTAGAACCTAACTTCTAAATGAGATGGTTAAACATGATTCTCATTTAATTAAATCTTAACCAACATTCCGCTTGTTTGACGAGTTAATATTAGGTTATAGAATGAGTTTTAATTTAAAACTGAGAAGAAACCATTTATTTTTTACCAGCCGATACCGAAACTGAAACCTAATTTTTAGTTAAACATTTGTTGGTTTTCTACACACAATTCATTGTAAAGTCTTGATGATGATTCATGTGCGATTAACTCTGATGCAACCAAATTTTAATAAATTCAAATTGTGAAAATATATTATGACGTGTTTAATTTCTTAAACTATACCACTAACACCCAAACAAATGTTCAAAATTGTTAATTCAAATTAAAATAATACACCTAAATTTAATAATATAATATATAGTTTCAATTATGGACAGAATTTAATAAAGTATCCAGACCCTCCACTTTTACATGTCCAAGTGCTCTTATTGTCATCATAGGCATATGAATAAGATTCTGGACAAATCTCTTTCAACATTTTAGGATAATCAGGATTGAAGTTGCGACACGTCTGCGGTGTATCATATGGTTTCTCACAGCAATATTTTGCTCTCTGTGGAGTGTTGAGAAACGCTGAGCATGCGCTAAGACATGTATTTATAGATCCAAATTTCTTTTTTAGTGCTTCTGGACATCTGGCATTGACATTGAAGTTACATCCTGTCGAAGTACAATCATATTGAGAATCCGGACGTCCTGTCTTCATATTTCGACTATACGGTGTAATCATGACACCTACATTGTAACCATCGACCAGACTCGTGTCGTAGAAATCTTGGGATTGGTGCCCATCAAATCTAAACTCAGCTAATGTGGCAGGTCTCTCTCCACTATTGACACATTGGAGTTTACCATTGTCGCAGTCACCTGTATCACAAGCAAATGGTTTCCTATTTGGAACACAACCAGTTCTTGGCCACACTCGACCTTGCCATGCAAATGGTACGAAGAGTACTTTTCTGCCACCTTGTGCAAGTACATACCCTCCACCAAGAGAATTTCGTTTAGGTGGAGTGACATTTTCCTCTTGCCCATGTATCCCTACCCATATTTCATTCTGACAATTGTTAATAATTGTAAACTCGTGTTGTGAACGAATGGTGGGGAGACTTGCGCTGATAATCGCAAACAAACCAATGAGAATGTGGTTTTGTGAAACCATTTTACTAATACAAACTATGCTTGTGCTTGCTTACTCGACGTTATGTAGAATACCTATGTTTAATTCTGTTCAACTTATATCAAATTTATATCTCTTTTAACTTTAATTCGAAGAATTCATTGCAGAATGATTTATCTGACATTTCCATTGTGTCATTTAATATTTATTGTCCGATTAGTAATTCACAACTGGTTTCTTTGAAAAATTGCTATAATTATTTGTAATATAATGTTTATCTAGTAAGCATTTCAGTCGAAATTGGTGAATAATTATCGATGAAATGATGTATATGGCCATGAGTGTTTATGTCAATTATCACTAATTCAAACTAAATAATTTTTCACCTGTATAACCGGGGATTAGCAATAATTCTTATTTTGTAAAGACATTTATGTAGTAAAACTTTGAAATTATATGACAGTATCTTGTCCAGCCTAAAATTTATACTTTTCAACACTAAAAAATATTATTTGGGTCTAGCACCTATTTATGCTCGTTTACGAACAGCTTTTACTGAATGGTCATGCAGAGTAAGTGAAGTGACGAGTATTTAGGAAATTTTCGCTCAGGTGTNACGAACAGCTTTTACTGAATGGTCATGCAGAGTAAGTGAAGTGACGAGTATTTAGGAAATTTTCGCTCAGGTGTAAATTACGAAAACTAACAGGCAAACTATGCACATGATCTCATAATCTGTCAACAATAGTGACCAAAGCTAAAGAATAAAAATTACTACTAACAGCTGACTCATACGATTTACTCGATAGATATAACTTAGCTCAACTCTCAGTTGGAAAAATAGAGCCTCAGCCGTGAGGTTTAGATCCACTAAACTTGCGGAGTCTTGTGAAACAATATCCCAAACATATAACCCTTACTATAATAACTGAAAGACCTTGTCCTAGTGTGTAAATTTTGGTAGTAACTCTCCCAAATTGATCTCTGACATCTAGAGATCCCCAAATCTAACATGGATACATCCATGTCAACATTTACTCACTAGGCAATGTTTTCCAAATGGTGCACGTTGTTTGTATGCCAAAAGTTGAGATTTGTTCTTGTAAAATTAATTGTCCAGTTTAGTTACTGTAAACAGGATGTAACATTCAATGATTCAGATGAGACGAGAGTAATGTGGTTTATACTTTGGGGGACAGTACACTTAAACTAGTCAGAGATTTGCATGGCGTTTTGTTGGATTGACGTCAAACTAAANATACTTTGGGGGACAGTACACTTAAACTAGTCAGAGATTTGCATGGCGTTTTGTTGGATTGACGTCAAACTAAAGAACGTGTATATGTATTAGTCTTATATGAAATTAACCAACGATCGAGTGAAACGAATGTTGCAAGTTTCCTATCCTATCCAGCAGGGAAAGATGCATTTAGCATAGAGTGAATCCTATGATTCATCCAAATGACACGACACTTATCTTTTGTACATTTGCATACAATTGACTTATAAGTATTTCATAATAAATAAGTTGAAGTCCACGTTACTTCTGCTGTTTCCACTAGAGTACGATAAAGTTGTAATTGTATGAACCTGGCGCATGGCAGTATTGACTTTTTTCTGTTTACATCGTACATAGTATAATAAATAAGTCTGCTTAATTATTTATTAGTCAATACTTACTCAATGATGTACAGAATAGTTAGGTTGAATTATTATCATGTTTACGTTGTTAATCTTTTTGCAGAACCTGTCGCAGTTGATTTATTTGACACCATTCGATTCATTATTTTAACCTTTGGATTAAAAATTAGAAGCAACTGCTAGCATTCGCGATCGCAAATGGAATATTAAAAATACGTTATGTTTGTTGCAAAGAAAGGTATACCAAGGAGTAAAGAAAAATAGACTGCAATAGCAAAAGTAAATGTAGGAAGGGTCATTTGATATAAAAATTGACAATTTTGGTAAAATGTTTAAGTGTTTTAATAGAATTTTCGATTATTTAAGTGCTTATTTCGAAGACATTAGAACCCAAATGGCTGGGTTTTATTGAATCACTTTTTTATAAAAACTTATCAAGTTAATAACCTAGTTATACAACAAGCTTACTGGGTTCCATTATATAATTTTTAATAATTATTTATTTGAATCCGAAATATAATTTTCCACAATCGAAAAATTTATAGCGAAATGCCATCTTGCAAAATCTCACCGTTATAAACAGATTTCTATCCATTGGCCTAACGTTTCACCAGAAGTAAGTTTACTATTGAGAGGAAGCTAATAAAAAAATTTTCATTAAAAGTAGTATAGAGTATTTTAGTGTAACTCTCAGTGACTTTGCAGGTGCAATACGGAATTTGCCCTCAGAGTCGCATTGAATTACCTTAATAGTGATCTAAATGATTTAAAGCCTTTGGGGACTTGTGAACACAAGTTTAACACAAGCCTAACCATAGTCAACCCCTTCACCTTGCATATGGGAAATTTCATACTTTAGGTTCTGCACATGAGCGCTTGGAATGTAAAAGAGCCCCGCTAAATTTCTTTATTGGAAAAACATGCCCTATTAGTAGACTTGTCATGTGCAAAATCTGATAAAATTAGCTAGATGGGAACATGACCAAAATTAAAATGATTTGCACATAGTCGTCGCATGCCCCCTGTGTTAGTGTTTTGAGAAAAATGACATAACNGACCAAAATTAAAATGATTTGCACATAGTCGTCGCATGCCCCCTGTGTTAGTGTTTTGAGAAAAATGACATAACTCAGCGACAAAAATTTTTTTCGAAAATTCCTTTTACGAAGTTATGTAGCATTAGGAGATGCAAAATTTGAAATAATTGAACTGAATATCCGAGCGAAAAAGATGAGGTATGCTTTTCTGCATACCGTACCGTCCTTTCAACAAAAACCTAACAAAAAAACCCGAATTCGCTGGAATTTGATTTGGATGTAATTTCAATTGGTAACAAATTCCACGTAGAATACGAGTCAGAAAATCATTGCATTGGTGGTAGTGAAGTAAAATTTTCGAGAAACATTTCAAAATGCCAAAAACATTTATTCACTATTAAAATTTGAAAGTGATTCCATCCTAAAAACTTATAAAATACATTCTTTATTTCATAACATCTGGCTGACTAATATACATTAGGAAACGCTTGTGATACCAATATTCTTGACTTATACGCCGGCTATGTATGGAGGTATCTTGTACAATTCGTAGGCAAATTCTTCACGTTGATGCATGTCACACTCGACACCAATCCAGTCAATTTCCAAAGAAAATGGCCCATCTATATTACCCACTGCGAATCCTACTGACGCAATCCTGTCCAACGGAATCCGACTCTGTTTGTCCTGTACTCTTCCTTTGCTACCAAAAAGAAACTTGCTGAAAGGTATCTATAAATAATGTATTACAGACCAGTAATAAAAGTTTAAGAAATAAAATTTATAAATGTTATAAAATTTATAAATAATTTTATTTTCTGTATTACTTTGACAGTTTGCCAATAGGGTCCTCCTCTTGTGTAGAGAACGTAGTGGTAGATGTCGTTCCATGTGAGATCAAAGTACCCTGCAGTAGATAAATTGATAGCATAGGATCGTCCGTCTCCTCTTACACGCATGACAAAGTGTGTATAGTTCTCCCAGTTCAAGTGTGTCTCACGATGGAATGATTTCTATGTATAAATGAAAATTATTTCAAAATGAAAAGTAATAAAGGTTTTTGTCACGATAATGTACTTTTATTATGTTGTATTAAAATTGAGTAATCTCAATTTATTTCATTTAAAGATAATATCTCACCGTAATTCTATGGCACTTCATAGAACAGTATCCCGCTTTCTTGGTCTTTCCGTCATTTGGAACTTTTGTGTTTATGAAACCTTGGAAAATTCCATTTCCTGGAGAATTTGAACTTGTTAAATTTTTACTTACTACATTCTCATAACTGTCAACTGGTTGAGTTGACTAGCCTGTTCCACTCATTCCAAGTTGACATCGGCTGTATCCTTCGTTGTTGTCGCTGTCACTCACAAATGTCCATGTATTCAAGAAATCAGGACTGTCAAATTTCCAAATAATTGTTCTATCTCCTGGCATACCAGAACAAATGGTCAATAAAATCACTATTATAACTTTTCCTAACTTGGATTGAAATTTAATTGATGACATGCCTGGAAACACGAATCCTGGTGAGTCATCCGTTAGTCTCTCCTGCCACTCATTTTTCCACTTCCAAATCTCTGCCCTAAGATCTTTGAATCCATCCCGAAGTCCATAGAGGTTATCACGACTTTCCTACAAACGAAACAGAAAATTATGTCAAACGATTTACAAACGTAAAATTAATAATTTCATTAAGTTCTTTTTCTAGTAGTATTTCCAGGTACTCGTTTTTAAATAAAAACAATTCCTGCCACAGGAAAATGACGTGTTTTTTTTAATTAATCTTAAATTGAACTTAAGCTTATCTTTTGTCTAGATGCCATTTGGTTGGTTTAACGAATGTTACAGACACGATACAACATCAGGTGTATTTTTTAAAATGTTTTGACGAAGCATACCTTGTCGATTCGATCCGCAACCTTTTTGTCAAAATACTCTCCCTTTGGATTTGACTCATGGAACCGATTCAAAGGGCCTTGTCCGTTGTGAAATTTGTTACAACAAACTACTCCAAGGGAACCAATTTTCCAGTAGCCTTGCACCAATAGTAAGTGTCGCTTTCCAATCATTAGAAATTTAATAATTTAACTTCAATTTCCAAACAAACCAATGCCCTTTATTAACTTCACTTTATTTACTTCAGTGTTGAGAGACCAGAGCAGAGTCAAGATACCCGACCTCGGACCCCAGTACCAAATTGACACTAAAAGCCACGCAGTGCAGTTCGCTTATAAGATAGTAAGTTCACAAACCAAATTAAGCTATACTGAGCTCTTAGGTTTCTGATAAGTGCCTGCCTAGTCAATTATCTAATGCAATCATCTAACCTTACAAACCTAATGCTAACAACCTAAACATAACCCAACAGCTTAACCCTAATTCTAACAACCTAAACATGATCTAACAACCTCAGCCTAAGCTATTCTAAGCTAACAACCTAAACCTCACCTCCAAAAACCTAAATCAAACCTCTAACAACCTAAAGCTTACCTAGCAATGGAGTGTAGTAATGAACTGTAGTTACTACAGTCCATTACTACAGCCTATTGTTAGGTTAGGTTTAGATTGTTAGTGTTAGGTTTAGGTTATTAGGGTTAGGTTAATGTTGTTAGATTACGTTTAATTTTTTAGATTATGTTTAGGTTGATATATTTTGTTTAGATTGTTAGATTATATTTAAGTTGTTAGGTTAGGTTTTGGTTGTTAGGCCATTTAGATTGTTAGTGTTATGTTAGTTTTAAGTTGTTAGGTTGTTGGTATTAGTTTTAGATTGTTAGATTAGGTTTAGATTGTTAGTGTTAGGCTTAGGTTGTTACTGTTGGGTTTAGATTGTTAAGGTTAGGTGTTTGCATAGGATAATTGCCGAGGCAGGTACTTATCAGAAACCTAAGAACAAGTATCAGCTCAGTTTGGTTTGTGAATCAGTATTTTAGAAGCGAACTGCACTGCGTGGCTTTTAGTGTCGAGTTGGTGCTGAGGGTCGATAACGGGTATCTTGACTTTGGTTGTTGAAGGTTACTATTAGTCGGGTGTAAGTTAACTTTAAGGTACAACACACTACGGTAGGTATGGGCAAGGAAGGGTGTGGGAATAACATTGAATCTAAAAATGTGATGGGATAATTACAGTGTGCTCCATGGCATTGACTCCGTATTGGCTCCCAATATTTTGGAATCCAACTCCCAATACTTATAAGTAGTGTTCTGCATGGGTCTAACAAAATTGGAGGCATCTCGGAGTCAGAACCAAACAGTAAACTCGGGAGCAAGAACCATCATGTGGCTCTAGCTCCTTCTCCCTTTGGGAGCAAAGTCCCAAACTAGGGAGCCATGGTACCCTAGTTTTCATTCATTCAAATAATTTTAGTTCATTCAGAAAGCTATGTGTTTATGTTTTGGCGTAGAAGATTTTATGAATGAGTTTTTCTCATTCATCTAGCTTGACTTTGATGTTTATTCACAGTCTTATTCACATTGTATCGCAGCAAAGTAAAATACCTGGACTTTTCACTTCATCCAATTCATAAAATAATCCGAGCAGTAGGAAATCTTTTAGCAAAAACCGCTCAACTTAGTCTCCTTTCCCAAAAGGGTAGCTTGGATTTCTTTAGTTTGGTGTTTATTATATTATTGGTTTGATTAGTTTGAGATTAGGTTTTCAATTAAAAGTTTAGTAAAAGTTTGCGAGTCTTTCCGAGAATTTGAAATTATACAGCAGAGAATTATTTAAATTCGTTCTAATTTTTCTTTTGCGAATTTTACTATTTTAGTTTAAAGTTGAAGGTTATTTATCTTGAAACTTTTTTTGAATCTGAGTCATCTATCTCAAGCTTCAGGAGTGGTTTGACAAGTCACTGCCGTTGAGTCAGTGTATAAGATGACTCTGAGTCTGTACGAAATTGGGAGTAGTGAGTTATGACTCTGAATCACCTATGACAGAAGAAAATGGGAGTAATTAGCAGTTCTAACCGATACAATTAAAATTGACTTTTGAGTCTAATTTATTATCCTTGTATGCCTTACACTTTGGTGAAACCTGAGGAAGTTTGGATTGACTTTTAATTTAATTTAGATTTCAGTTGTGTAAAGTCAACTAAACTTAAACGGGATTTAAACGCCAAAAAACTAAATAAATAGTGGTGCGTACCATGGTTAATAATCCATTGTAGCTGATTAATAATACTTGGTGGTGACGTCATACCAGGGATTTAAATCCTAAACCATATATTAGAACATATGATATTTCAGTGTAATTGTGCTCGTGACTTGGTCACCCTTGACCTCTGGGGAATGATNGTGACTTGGTCACCCTTGACCTCTGGAGAATGATCCAAACGAAAATTTGAGCGTTTATCTTCAACTTAGTGGTTGCAGAATTTAAAAAAACCTCTCCGTTCCAGATACAATCGAGTTTAAATAATATACCATGAAACGTTATATTAAAAAAAAATTTTTTTTCATGAAGTGTGCGTCTACCAGCCTGTTTTGGTTATTGAAACTTATATACAAAGCTCGGCGGTTTGGGCTCTTTGCTCTGGGCTCGGGCTCTTGCTCGCACGGGCTCCTCAAGCAATAACTCNCCTAAACCATATATTAGAACATATGATATTTCAGTGTAATTGTGCTCGTGACTTGGTCACCCTTGACCTCTGGGGAATGATTCAAAGGAAAATTTGAGCGTTTATCTTCAACTTAGTGGTTGCAGAATTTAAAAAAAACCTCTCCGTTCCAGATACAATCGAGTTTAAATAATATACCATGAAACGTTATATTAAAAAAAATTTTTTTTTCATGAAGTGTGTGTCTACCAGCCTGTTTTGGTTATTGAAACTTATATACAAAGCTCGGCGGTTTGGGGTCTTTGCTCTGGGCTCGGGCTCTTGCTCGCACGGGCTCCTCAAGCAATAACTCAAAAACAAGCAGGAATAAAAGGTAAAGGAGTTGGGAGCAGTCTTAACTACCTTGCAAGCTAACTTTTTTAAAAAGAGCCCGAGCCCGAGCGGAGCCCAAGGGTAAAAAAATAAAGAGCCCGAGCCCGAGCAGAGCCTAAGAAAAAATAAATAAAGAGCCCGAGCCCGAGCTGAGCCTAAGAAAAAAAAATAATAAAGAGCCCGAGCCCGAGCAGAGCCCAAGGAAAAATAAATAAAGAGCCCGAGCCCGAGCAGAGCCCAAGAAAAAATAAATAAAGAGCCCGAGCCCGAGCAGAGCCTAAGAAAAAAAAATAAATAAAGAGCCCTAGCAGAGCCCAAGAGAAAGGAACAAAAAGAGCCCGAGCCCGAGCAGAGCCCAAGAGAAAGGAATAAAAATAGCCCGAGCCCGAGCAGAGCACAAGTAAAAAAAGAGCCCGAGCCCGTGAGGAGTCCAAGAAAAAATAAGATCCCGAGCAGAGCCCAATGAAAAAATATAGAAACTGAGCCCAAAGAAACAACAATAAAGAGCCCGAGCAGAGCCCAAGACATTCAGAGAAAGAGCCCGAGCTCAAAAAGTAAAATTAAAAAGAGCCCGAGCCGAAGCCCAACATATGAAACAAAAAGAGCCTGAGGAGAGCCTGATGCCTGATTAGGAGTGAAGTAGCGTTAGAATTAAAGGTAAACTATTATTGCTCGGGCTTTCACTTTATAACGATGAAAGCCCGGGTAGTTTCTTGGGACAAAAGTTACCAAATTGTCTCCAAAATGTAGCAGTGTGATTAAATTTTACAAAAATCTTTAAAATGCTATAATAGTTTAAGAGCCCAAGTGAGAATTGTAATGTATGAGAATTAGAGCCTGACTAAAAATCACACGACGATGAAACAGAGACCGAGACGAGCATAAGATTAAAAAAAGCACCCGAAAAAAAATTCCAACAGATAAAAAATGAGCCCTGGCAAGAAGAACCCAAGATTTTAAACTTAAAGCGTAGCGCAGAAACAAAAAGAGTCCTAGCAGTTTCCAAGACAAGAGTAAAAAACAAGAGCCCGAGCCTCACTAGAGCCTGGGAAACAAAAAGAGCGCGAGGAGAGCCCAAAAAAAGTTAAGAGCTCAAACATGACCCAAAATAAAATTAAGAGCCCGAGCAGAGCCCAACAAAAATAAGTAAAGAGCCCGAGCTGAGCTGAGCCCAACAAAAAAAATAGAGCCCGAGCAGAGCCCAAGTGTGGAAATCAAAAAGAGCCCTAGCAGAGCCCATGCGTGGAAATCAAAAGAGCCCGAGCCCGAGCAGAGCCCATGCGTGAAATCAAAAGAGCCCGAGCCCGAGCAGAGCCCTAGCGTGGAAATCAAAAAGAGCCCGAGCAGAGCCCAAGCATGAAAAACAAAAAGAGCCCGAGCCCGAGCAGACCCCATGCGTAAAAAAAATTGAGCCGGAGCCCGAGGAAGAGCCCGACACAAAACGCCGACCTTTGCATCCAAAAGTATTTATGTAAGTACTTTTAAAATTAACTATATTATCATTGTTAACAATAATAAACGTATGGAAAATTATGTTGGTCCATTTATCAAATGAATGCGCTTAAAATTTAAGCTTCGAACTTTAGCCACAAGATATGGGGTTCTTGTAGAAACAACAACCAAGAAGTAAAAAACAATACCACTATTAACCACTATTAATTAATAGTTTTTTGGGGTTTAAATCCCGTTTAAGTGTAGAATGAAAGTCAGAATTTACAGTTTTTATATATAGATGGTTTATTATGATAATGAGGAATCGAATCACGAAGAGACTGGAGAATCAGTTGGACAAATTTATCTTTGAATGAAGTTAGCAGTATCAATCATTTGGAATAACTTGCTATTGAGAGTTTGGCTGTCTCACTTTCCTTAGCAAAGGATATATTTCAAAATCACGCAGGTGCAGGCGGAGCTAATTAGCTCTACTTAAATAGTGTAGCTGACATAATGATGTTTGCAGTATAGTAAACCTCGGATAAACTGGAAACCAAGNCTACTTAAATAGTGTAGCTGAGAATGATGTTTGCAGTATAGTAAACCTCGGATAAACTGGAAACCAAGGTGTCGGAATATTTGAATTGTGGTAGCCGAAGTTTGGCTTAAGCATAAGCCGAACAAGCAGTATAAGAAAAAAAAATTTGTCTTAAGGTTTAGAATTGTTCTTTCAGTGGTAAATTGCTTCGAAGCGATAAACTAATAATAAATTAAAAATATCTTTTTGTGTCACCCTGTGATGTATTTCGACGTTTGCAAAGACATTCTAATTATATGAAACTTTCCAATGAATTTTGTAAATAAAAGTTGAAGGTTACTCAAATTTCCGCATTTTCTTGGTGTTCGTATTAATCGAGGCAAAACGCATGTAATAAATATACCGGAAATGCTACAAAGCATTCGTCAACCGAGCGTTTGGGTTAATCGTGTCGTTTATACTCAAAATCCCTATGAAGGGATAATTTGGTTGTGAAGAGAAATTGTTGGAAGATTTGCAGACTGGGAAGATATACTAAATCTAACTGCCCGCTGATCTAGTATCCACTAGAATTAGAAGCGGAATGCTGGAGTTAGCAGCTTAGAATCTAGATTTAGTGGCCGAGATTCTAGATTAAACGCAAAATTCCTAGATCTAGTGTCTTCGTGAACCTATTTCTGTCAGCATCAAAATTGTATTCAGAAGCTCGAATATAAATAATGTTTACGAGTTTGGTTACTATTTTTAATCTGTAGTTAAATGATATTTAGGAAGTTTTCAGCACACCGAAAAAAATTTCATAGTAGCAGAGCTGAGTTATTAAAATATGTCTAAAAATTACACGGTATAGCATTTTTAACAAATTTGTTTGCATTACTTAACAGATCATACACTCTTAAGACTGAAATAAACCTGTCGATAATATTTGATACCTGAATTTAGAAACATTTAAGTTAAGAGTGAAATTGCTAAATCGAGTAGCTCGCCAGTATAGAAATAGATTTAGGGATTACAAAAAGAAATTGTCCAACATATATGACCATATATAATCCCAAGGGTTCATATATGCTTAAAATTTTTATCATTTAGGAGAGCTATTCCGATCAGTTCATAAAGAATACCTCTAGTGTGTCATTTATGAATTCCTAGATTTCTAACCTTTAGAAAAAAATTTTCATTTGTAAATTTGATATCGGGAATTAGCTTTAAAAATAATTTTTTTAATCAGTTTTTTTTTGCCGGAGCACATTATGATCAATTATGAGGAAATTATGATTATAAGTAAAGGCCTGTTGCATAAAGGTAGCAAACTCTAATGAACAGATTGTAATATCGGAAGGAAACAGCGATAAACGCCAAATTTTTTATAAAAATTGCTCATTCAATTATTGTTAGTGTTATCCAAAGCTTGTGTGACACAAGCTTTGAGGAGTTGACCATCCTCTGGTGGAACACTGAGGCTGTTTACACGTTTGTATGGGAAGTGCCGTAAGTATATTAGAGTGCGTCCAAATAGAAAGGCGAAATTATTGCGAAATGATTTTGCGTAAAATCAAAAATTAATTGTAAGTNGGAAACAGCGATAAACGCCAAATTTTTTATAAAAATTGCTCATTCAATTATTGTTAGTGTTATCCAAAGCTTGTGTGACACAAGCTTTGAGGATTTGACCATCCTCTGGTGGAACACTGAGGCTGTTTACACGTTTGTATGGGAAGTGCCGTAAGTACATTAGAGTGCGTCCAAATAGAAAGGCGAAATTATTGCGAAATGATTTTGCGTAAAATCAAAAATTAATTGTAAGTCAGACACTTTAACATATTATTAACTGAGAATTATTGCTACGAAAGTTGAGTTAACTTTTTTTAGGTCAATATGTGTGGCACGATTCTAATTTGTGAGTTTTTGAAACTCTAGAGTCGAATTTCGCATTGTAATCTTGACACTGCATTACCAAAGCATCTCGAGAAAAATATTTACGCCCTTTCCGAATTAGCTCTTGCTAAATTAAGAGAGAATGTGCCTCAAAGTATTATAAATAAAAAAAGAATAAGGAGCGTCGCTTCCACTGTCTATTCCGCCTATTCTTTCAATATTTGGTGGACTTGAAGCTAGAGCTCTGAGAGGAGTCGCTGGGATAAAATTTCGAAGAAAATGAATCTGATTCTTCAGCTAGAAGATAGAATAGTTAATCAACTCAAGAGATGCTAGTCAATTGTCATTGCTGTAAAACAGTATTTGTAATCTGGTTTAATAAGAAATGAAACATCATCTGAAATTTTTAATCTGGAAAGTTTGTCAGATGACATCAACTTTTAACTGTGTTCAATACAACCATGGAGGACTAAGAAATCATTTCCAGCATCTTGTAGAAACACCATTACCAGTAACCAGCCTCAAAATTAGCTAATATGCTATAACAAAAATTTCAAGAAACTGCTTTGTGTATCTTGACAGTGCTAGAAAATGATGTTGACTCACGTGAGAAAGGTGGAGCTTTCTTATTTAATGTTGTCAGAAGAGACGGGACAATTTACATATGATTTGATTTAGTTTATCGACAGTTAGTAAAACTTCTCCCCAGATGTAAATATTTTCTTATACATTCTGAAGAAACTCTTTATTATCACAATACTTTAGTGTCAACTTTTGCGAAGCAGGATGCCTAAACAGACACTTAAGTAAACTGAAAAGACGAAGGATATTAAGCCCTCACGCTTCTGCGGACTCACTTCAATTCCTCTGTTAAATATCCAACTTACGTTAACATATTGGATCAGACTGGAGACTAAATTTAGATTAAGCATCCAAGCTGATAGCACTAGTGTGGAAATTCACAATGAACGGACCATTGAAAGTTTACACAGCTATATTCAATAACGAACGGGTCATTCCTGTCTTTTCAAATATTTACACACAACTCCGGATGTTTCATACAGATATTGAACTTTTCCAGCCGCTTTTGTAATAGCAGACGCTGGGTATTTCTATACTGCAACCACCTATACATCGTTATATGTTTTTATTGTAGGCTTTGCATTTGTGAGTGGAGTGTTAAAGATGATCAATGGGGTGAATATGAACTTGCATAAACCCTGTTGTACATTGCGTTCTTTGAATAGGTCCAGGAAATAGTTGATCACTTTGGTAACTTTGAAAACCAAAAAATTGTCACAAGGTTCATTCGCGTATAGATGTGTTCTAATTTCAGCCGGAGTAGATCGTTTCAATTCAATGAGTCGAAGAATTACTTATTGGCTATTCTCAATTGAAGACCGTTAAAATCGGCTGCTAAAATGTCTTTCTAGGAGACGAACTATAATCTGGCGCATGTAGAACTTAAAAAACATTATTTTTTGCAAGGTTTGTCTTTCACAAAGTCTACCTAATTGAATGTTTCATGCTGCCATCTTGTTACTTGTCTGAGCTGAACAACACAATCAAAGTGTCTAATTTGTAGGGTCCCGATCAAGCTAATTTTGAGATTGATACGAATATAACTATTTTTATTTTCCGTTCCAATTCGGTATACTTACTTTGTTTCTATAGTGTCTTTATTTTATACATGAAATAAGATCGAGTTTCTATATGTGAATAAAATACATGAACAAGCAAAGTTGAAAATTAGTAGTAACTTCTTGCAATTAACGTTCAATTATCTAGATTCTACGATCACAATAGTGTATTTCTAAACTAGATGTGCCTACAAATAAATTACATAACAATAACAGTATTTCACACTGGAGTCCAAACATTCTCTCTCTCTAAAAATGATACCGTAATGACCAAAGCGAAAGAAAAAAAAGTTAATATATTCATTTTTACGCTAGCAAACTGCATGAGTCAGCTGTTAGTATTAAACTTTTTTGTTCTTTGGCTTTGGTCATTACGGTAATCTTCACGTACGACAACATCCATTGTATGACACTGAAATGTTGCTGGTACACATCGCAGTATTACTTACATTAGCTTAAAGATATAATTCGTTAATATAAAAAATTTGTTGCAGGACAGAGTGATAATTGAAAATGGCGTTCATGATACAGTATTCAAAAAAATTTAGACACAGTTTGTGAGTAACAACAGTTTCAGCAGTTAGGAGGAGAGCTAACAATAAATTCATAATGGATTCTAAAATTTTGATTGATCGTTTTGCAGCCATAGAATATTTTATTAACAACAGGGTATTTTAGTCGGAAATAGTAAGCATAGTAAGCATTATATTATTTTTATTTTAAAGCAATATAGATACTATTGTTATATCATTGAAGGTTGATGTTGTCTACGTTACATAAGTTGTAAGTTTGTCGGGTAGCAAATATACAGGCTGTTTTACTAAAAAATTTTTACTAATAGTAAGTCAGCTTGTTAAGTTTGATTAATTTAAAATCATTTTTACACCAAGCCGTTTGTCAACATCACTAGTTTTGTTGTATAGTACAAGAGTTTGCCAACGATTGTCAAACTATTTTGTTTTTTGTAGTAACCAAATATGGAAAGTTGAATTCTGAAGGGTAAAAATGATCGAACGTATCTTTGCATGAAATTTTTTTCTTCAGAATTGGGATAACTTCCCCACCGCTTCCAACATGCAATTAATGTATTGGCTTGATGATTAATTTCTCCAAACATTATGTGGCTGAAAAGAAGGTAAGTTGTTCCAAGTGAAGATACGGATGAAAAAAATATCCAAGAGGGTAATAAAAGATTTGTATGAAGTTGTATCAATAGAAAATTTGACACCACAACTACAGAAATTCCCAAAATGTTAAAGACAACTAAAAATATTCCGCATATCTCGTTGTATACGATCAATTCTATTTGCATGGATCTATAATACTTCAGTACATTTTCTGGATGTCTCAATTCATCGATGGTATCATAGCCAGATCGATTGCAGGGTCTGTATAATAAACCAAATTTAATTTAATTTAATTTAATATACTGATAAATTAAGCTGTCATTCCTTCATTCCGCGCTGCATGGCGGCATATTATTTATCTTTGAAAAAATGCAAGCCAACTTACACGATGTAAGGTTTTTACCCATTTTGTAAGGATTTCCACCTTCTTTTGAATACTTAATAGCTAATATTCATTACTTAAGATGATACTCTATTCGGCACCTTACATAGGAATGTCTAGAGCTGTCACAGTTTCTTTAAGGAGGGTTTTTCTTCACTCAATAAAGCCGAACTCAAATCAAGTCTTCACTAAATTAAATAACTAAATCAGTCACCAATTATTTACAATAAACTATTTACACTTTTAATTCCACTTTTCCTTTTTGGTAATGTATATAAAATGACCACTATGAAAATGTACGATGAACTATGAATGAAGAAGAGAGGAGTTGTGAGTCTGGCCTTGTATGATCAAAGTAAAAGAGAAAGAGTGGTTCGCGAGTCGGGTTGTTGACTACTTTCAAAAATGAAGGTCACTTCAATAAAAAGGACACAGTTCGACTCTTCAAGAGTGAGGTTAAGTGGACCGGTTCAATATACCAAATTTTGAAAAGGTATTTAAAAACTGGGGACACCAATTACAAAAATATTTCCGGTCGTCCCGCAGTGAAATCATCTCCGAAAAAGGTAGTGAAAGTGGAGAAAGTTTTTATCTAGAATCCTTTCATTTCTGTACGCCCTGCTGCCAAAAAACTCAATCTTTCTCGGAATAATGTCTCGAATCAAACTAGAGAAGCTAGAAATTACAGTGCGCATATTAAAAAATTTCAAAAATATGTGAAAGACCAGGAATCCAAAGAACATACAGGACTTCGCCGTATCTATAAAAAACACGCGAAAAAATTTTGGTTATTGACGATGAAACTTGTTATATTGGATTCGTCGCAGCAACCAGGGCGAAAGTTTGTACATGAGAGAGGTCACTCTCAACTAGGATTTGAAAATAAATTCAAAGGAATCACAAAGTTTCCAAAGAAAGTCTTGGTTTGGCAAGCGATTGATGAATTCGCTAATCTATCAAGCCCATTAATTTCAACGGGGTCCATGAGCCAAACGAGTGTCTAAGAAAGCGGTTGCTTCTCTTCATCTATCAGTATCATAATTTGAATCATATTTTGTTTTGGCCGGACCTAGCTACATGTCATTATGCAAATTGTGTGAAGCTGTATCTCGAGTGGGGGAAAGTGAACTTTCTCCCAAAAACTGAAAACCCGCCAAACGTCCTTCAGGATAAAGGGATCGAGAAGTTTTGAGCAGAGTGTAAACAGAAGTACTCTAAGCGACCGAACCTACCAATAAATATCCACTCATTTAAGCTAATTTTGAACAGAATTTCAAAAAAAGTAGCAAAAGGATAGGGAAAAGGTACCATGGAGCACACCAACAAAATGATTCGAGAAATCGGCTTCAAGGGACTCCGACGAGCCATGTGTGATTTATCTAATCGGATATCTAATATATTAGTACATATGGTAAAACAGATAGAATATTTCATTAGTACCAATTTCGGAAAAATTATTTCAAAATTTGAAATTCTCTTTACTTCTGGGACATGCTTTAAATGAAAAAACTATTGCGCATGTACATAAAAAGTAATCATCCCTAAATTGTTTCTCACAACCCTAAGCCTACGGACACCTCGTGAGTAAGCCACAAAGGTGTATGACCTTTTTCACTTTTTGTTTATGTAGCAGACACAAATGTGAACCCTTACCCCTACACCCGCTGGCATATACTCTTACAATACGAGTCTTGTTTAAGAAACTTGGTACGAGTGCGGACGTCGAGTAACCACCATATCGATCCATGGTGCTCCCTTTTGGTCCGACATATCATCTCAGGAATGCCGACTTACACTATGGCTGTTCACTTTAAATTGGCCTAAAAATTCTTAAAACGCTTTTGGGACAAAATATTATTAATGAAATCGATCAGTTACACATTTTTACGTAAATTAGACAAATTTTCCCTACTATTGAAATTACTTTTATTCCTAAAAATAGTAATTAAGTAGATAACCCTATTAGCTTTATTCTCTATCCCTAAGCCGCATGCGCACAAATTTTACAATAATTAAAAACACCTTTCTATTTCTCACAACGATCNTATTTTTACGTAAATTAGACAAATTTTCCCTACTATTGAAATTACTTTTATTCCTAAAAATAGTAATTAAGTAGATAACCCTATTAGCTATATTCTCTATCCCTAAGCCGCATGCGCACAAATTTTACAATAATTAAAAACACCTTTCTATTTCTCACAACGATCCGGAGAAGAGAATAGTAAATTAATGAATGAAGTACATCATTAACCAAATTAACCCGTGCAGTAGAAAGTCGCTTTCATCCAAAAAAAATTGAAACAGTAAATGAATTGCGCGAAATACAAAAGTTAGAAAGAATGAAGCTAGGGTATGTTTTAGAAAAATATGTTGCAAAAATTAGTTATTTAACAAGAGCAGCAGAGTTGAGAGAATGAGTAAAATGGGGTATGGTCCCTTTGCATCTACTCCACATCACTCAACAGAGAACCTGCCGACCCTTCTCTGTCTCTGCTTTGCTCCATTGCTTTGCACTAGTGTATCTAATCGGAACAGATATTTTATAGTGATATAATAAAATTAACTTCACTTCCATTATTTACTAATTGTGTACCGCGTGCCCGAAGCCGTTTTTGGTGAAAGGCGGAGAAAGAAGCAACGGCTTAATGTGGTTAATGCTGTAGTGTATTCATATGATTTCATCTAATTTTATTCAAAGCTTGCATTATACATCTTTTTTGTTCCAACAACAAGTGACCCAAACTAAAATAAAAGTGAAAATGAAGTCTTCCGGTGCACAAGGAATTTACCAAGGACGAGCTTCGCTCGCTCGCCTAAACTGCCGCCGAGACATTCGTGAAAATATGCGCACCACTCCTTACCCCATACTCGCCATTATTCATCTTTTGCAACAACTCCAATACCCTTCACCGCGCAACTATTTGCGCGTCCAGCCCGATTGACCACATTTTTAGTACTACACACATCATTCCAAAGTAACCAACACTTGCAGCTCCACTTCCGCACCATGACTCAAGAAGAATACCCATTGGACATCCCACTTTTTCCAAACACCGACGATGGACCACCTCCACCTTGCGACCATCCACCGTCGACACACACTAGCACTACTGCCTTCACTCAATACTTAGACGGACTAGCTGATGAATCCGGGCTCATAGCAAATTTTTTCAAAAAATAATTAACAATGCTATGATTATGGAAAATCGCACTGACCTTCTCTTTACCAGATTTAATAGCTTTTAGCAAGAAATCGAACAAATCAAAACCCGTATCATCAGCTTTCAGAACGCCCGGGCGCAACAAGACATAGCGCCGCTACCTTCATATAACGATGCGTTGTGCTCTGGCACCTCTCCCCGATTTATTCCAATTCCGCATCTTTGCACTCGACGACCCGAGTTGGTCGGTCAGCTTGTTATAGTTTGCAGTTAAGGTCGCACTGTGGGGAAATTCTCTTACGCCCGTTGTACACCTAACTCTAAGGTGTCCTTCCTCCGAATTATTTTTGAGAGGATGTTTAAAATTTCAATTTATACCTAACGTCACTGTAACTGTATGGTTGCTCGGGTGATGAGTCGAGTGATATTTCACTTTAGAGAATCAATTTACAGTTGCCGTAACGCCTCACTTCCTCCGTCACGTTCTCTAACTTAAACAAAGTTGATAGCCAACCAATTTTACGACAGCGCACGGATAATTTAGAGCTCCTTTAAAGAAAACTTTAACAATTAGGTTAGCGTTAAAATAACTCTGCGTTGTGATCAAACAACCTCTAAAGGCGCTAAGAGTGACGGTTGACGTTATGGTAACGCGAAAAGTGACGGGAGAGTTAGGATAAGTTACGTCTACAACGGGCGTTACTGTTGCACAATAATGTCCGATTGCTGCAAAATCTGGGACTCTAGATCCCCAATTTTTTGCCAAGGTTTTCTACTATTTGTTCCAATGCTTGCACTTAAGAGCGAATTACAGAGGTATCCTCTTTTAGAAAGGAAATTGCCTCCAACATTGGATTTGTCATTTTGTAACTCACTTNGCGAATTACAGAGGTATCCTCTTTTAGAAAGGAAATTGCCTCCAACATTGGATTTGTCATTTTGTAACTCACTTCAGATTTTTTGGAATTGAATATCTTCGGAACAAATTTCCATACCCTCAATCGACATTTTCCCTGGATTAAGACTGGGAAATTCAACGTGGATTGCTGTGTTGTGCTACCTATGATTGAAGCAGAGCGTTGGGGATGGAATATGGAGAAATTCGGAGAGTACTTACACCTAAAAGTTAGAATTTTAAAATAAGAGAGGATGAGAAAACTGGAACAGTAACGGNACATTTTCCCTGGATTAAGACTGGGAAATTCAACGTGGATTGCTGTGTTGTGCTACCTATGATTGAAGCAGAGGGTTGGGGATGGAATATGGAGAAATTCGGAGAGTACTTACACCTAAAAGTTAGAATTTTAAAATAAGAGAGGATGAGAAAACTGGAACAGCAACGGTTTGACGGAAAATTTGCAAAAATCCTGGAAGATTAGAGAAACACAATTGGAAAACGTTGAGCTGAGCTAAACTAAATTTGCCAAAGTATGAATTAGTCCAATTATCCAGGTCCAAAAAAGAAGACACAAAGAGATTCTATATGACCTGAGCTGAGCAGTAAATGCCGATTTTAGGACGTTAACCAATGTAGAAGACGGATATGATAACAGGAACAACAAATCTAAAACGTGAAACAGTGCTGGTGGAACTCGGTGATTAATCTGCTTAACCTGTTAAACTGTTAAAGAAATTATTTATAACAATTACTTAAATTTTTTTAATTCAATTGATTCACCAGTTATAATTAATTCCAGTTTCAAACATTTTTAATAAAATTTTTGGCGTTATTTATTGTTTTATTTACGCTTTCTTTTTCAAAAACATTCTCCAATAATATTCCAACCAACTTCCTACAAATGAAATGGGAAAGACTGATTTTGCTAACATCAAAATTGTTCTTAAAATTTTAATTTTTGTGACTCAGCAGGTAATAGTAAATTTTGACGTCCTCGGAAGCTAATCCTTTGAGCAGAATTGCCTAGGGCCTGTTTAACGTTATTCATTATTACAATATGTTCTACTTTCTGACTTTAAAATCAATCAAACGAAAACAAATAACTCTAATTTAATCACCATATCGATATTTAATTCTATCCCACACCAGAGTGTCGAAATGCACGTTAACCAAACTAAACACATTGGGGGATCCCCTTTGTGCCTACAGTTGTTTGTTTTCAAAAAAGCATAATATTTTTGTTATCGTGCAGAGTTTATTTTTTGTGTATGAAACTCTAAATCTCTATACCGCCTTTAAAGTACCTTATATAGAACGCGTACATAACGAGATCGAAATGAATTAGCGTGAAGTATAAACCTACATGCTAACTAAAATATTAATACTTATTATTCAATTTAAAATTAAATTTGCCTCGACGTATTATTTAATTGAAGTAAATCTATAGTTTTAAGCAACAATAGACTGAACCCAGACTAATAAATGTGTCCTCATCTCTCCTCACGCGTTCCAGAATCCGGTGAATTCTTACAACATTAGTCTATATGTGGAAAAAATCTTTATTATCATTTATAATTTACCCGATATCAACTTCTGAGGTAAAATACACAAAAGTCATATTAATTCCCTTAACCAGCATTTGTATTTTAGCTTTTGCGATGAATTTTTTGTGCTTAATGGCGGACGCGACGACAGACTATTGTCCCAGAATTAAGATTTAACGTTATAACACATTTCTTTCCCATAAAATGGCTTGGGCATTAAATTTGTTTCTTTGTCTTATCTTGTGTCGCATATTAAATATTACCCAAGCGTCTTACTCACCGCAATTGTCTGACAATACCAAGTTCAACATAAACGCTCAGGAGCATGAATACGTTCATAAAGTTGTAGCATGACCAGATTATTAGTGCAAGCATACAGTAAAATGATACAAATAATAGAATGGTCCAAATTGATTCTGGGAGTACCCATGTTAGGTTAAACTCCGAAGCCGCATAATAAACCACAGATGTTGTGATAGCCAAGGGTTGTACGAAGACTGTATTTACAAAACTGATTAAAGCAAGGAGTTCAAACTGATCCTGCCACTTTGGTTTAGCCCTCCAAGGTATGCAGAATCTATCTGTTCAATATATTCTTAAGTAAGAGTTACTAAACTTGGTGATGAAATTTAAATCAAAATACCTTGTATACGCGAGTAATGGTCCAGAAGATGGTTTATATATGTCATAATTTTGTTTCCAAACTTTATTAACATTACTTGAAACATAAGAGCATTTAAATAAATCATATAAAGCAATATTTGGAGCACTATATATGAAATATTTTTAGTTTGCCCGTGTAATACAACAGTGAGGTAGACAGTTAGATATGTTTGGTGAAATACAAGTAAAATTTTCACAAGCTTCCAACAGATCAACCTTGGACGCTTGGCATATTCTAACCTATGTTTTGACTTGTTCCATATAAGAGGAATTATATAGAAAAAACTGGCTAAACGCACTGTCAGCTGAACAATAATCATCATCTTATTGTTGATAAATTTCATTTTCTCTGAATGACAATGTGAATTCAACAATTTCTAGCAAGTCTTAAAAGTGGTTAGATAGGTTATATTGAAGCTAGTAATCACAAACATTATGCTTATTCTTCTGTTAATCTGATATATAATTCTTTTTAGACGGTTTGACAAGTAGAAGGTGGTTTCGTTCTGACTTTACTATTTTTTATTAAAATTACCCAACTGTCGATCCCACCCAGTCTATCCAGAGGAATCATGATATTCATATTTGATAGTAATCGAAGAGACACCCGACCAGAGCTACTCACGCAGATAAACAAACTCCTCCAGTACGCTGTTACAAATCGAAGGTCACCAACAGCGTATGAATCTTTATATACATAAATAACATTGTTTCGCAATATATTGCTAACATTCCATGTGCAACAGTGCAGAATATTTAGAGGAATTGAAAAATAGTTCTCATAATTCAAGTTTATTATTACTTTACTTTGTGTACTCCTTTATAGTTAGGTTTATCAAATATTTATTTTGATGCTTGGTATACATTGTGTTCAAATAAGAAGGCGAAAATCCGGCACTACAGATTTTAAAAGTCTCACAAATTTGTGATATGATTCAACATCAACAGCGTAGCGGTAGTGAAATTTTATCACAATTGGATGAAGGTTTGGTGGTATTCCCATTACGCAAAAAAAAATACGAAAACTTGAGTTTACTTTATTTCGAATGCCCGTCTGTGCTCCTTTTGCTAAAAAATATTTTATTTTGTGAAGCTTGTAAGAACTAATTGAATTCTCGGGACTTTATGAAAATCATAAGCTTACTGGCTCAAATTAAATTAGCCTTTCTTTTGAATGTTGAAGTCTGAAAACACTCTTTGCTTAAACAAACTCGAAGTTACCTAGGAAAGACTTACAATGATGATCAAGTATGGGAAAGTGGAGTTTTGAGAGGAGGTATCCCTGTCCAGTGACAAAATATTCTGTCTGTACAGTGAGCGCCAACGAAATGTCTCCTGAAAGAACATTGTTGTTTTTCGAAAATGAAAATTTAACAGCTTCAATGAAGGGAATTTTTTGCCAATTATTTTCAAAATTTAAGAAGAGAAATTAAAAAATTACGAAACTATGCCTTGTAATAGTGAACCAAAATAAAAAATTTGAAATAAAATATTAATGGTCCATCTATATTTGAATCATGTTCAAGGTAAGTGGAGTTGATATACAATCTCATTATTTTGCTTTAATCAAGGTGCTACAATTTGACAGTGAAAAATATGATGCTCCGATTTCATTTAAAGGAAGTTTTAACAATTTTAATTAACAGTAATTAACAGTAACATTTTATAATTAGTTTTTTCATTAACAGTAATTAAACCTTTCAATTTTAAAAATATACGCAAACACTCAGAGCAGACCAAGCTTTGGTCAGCTCTGAGTGTTCGAGTTGGTCTACATTTCTACTTTAGGCAATCTTTGAGTATGGAAAATTACAAAGTATAAATTATAATTTTGTGTCTAAATTTCAAGGAGTGTCAATATATTTGAAATATAATTTTTATGACTAGGATAGTGAAACCCAACTCGCCAAGTCACTGATGTAAAAGAATTTTCACGGGTTATATTTTTTGTTTGTGAAATGGAGACCCCCTGGAGTAACAGTAACAATTACAATTAATTGAATTGTATGCAAAAATTTATTCTCTAGGACAAGATCATTCAGTTGATACTTTCTATCTATTGGTAAATTTCTAGATTGGTTATGTAATTGTTTCCAGTATTATTTAACGGCGGGTAACCTAGGTTGCCACTGAGCAAAGTTGCTTAAATTACCCATTCGCGCCAATGATGAGACCAAGTGAAAACTTGAGACAATTATTTCTGGTAACTCATATTAAATCTTTAGGTAGCAGACGAGACTCAGTAGAAAGAGGAATTAACGAATTAAGTAACAATAACTTGCAATAGTGAACTAATTTTAAAATTTTTAAACAAATTTTTTCATTTATCATCGAAACTTGCACTATGTCCATGGACAATGAAAAATATGAATGCATGACTTCATTCAACGGGAGTTTCACCATTTTGGATAGACTTATACGTAATTCTAGAATTTTATTTCGAGACATTATACACAAGTATCATATTTCTTTTACACAAAGTGTCAGTAGCGAAGCGACGTTTTCAAATTGTAAAGTGTCATATCTCCAAATCACAAGTTTCAAATTTAAATCACGGCTGAAACCAATTTTCTATGCTGTATTTAACCACTCAAAAAATATTTGAAATTTTTTCCCACTTGGACAATGTGGAAAAAGTTGCATGATACTCCAATACACTTCGGTTCATTATAATGTTGTGTCATATTTGTATCACAGATATACGAGTTATGGGAAAGAATGGACAAGGACTATATTTTCTTTCAAGCTTAAAATCAATACACTACATCGGATACTTTATCGGTCCAGGAGTGCTTACACTCGTATTTTTCTATCATTGGTATGAGCATATGACCGTAGCAAAATATTTTGCAATTCATGTCGAATTTATTATAGGAATAATAATTCCCAAAGGATATTTATATCTCAGTATTTTAACTTCTTATTTCATTGTTGGCTACCTAGCACTTTGCATCTTCATGCAAACATCCACTGCAACGATCATTGCAGCAATTGTTTGTTTCTTTACAAACGAGAGCATGGACATCTTAAAACATCTTGAAAACTCAATAGATACAATGGAATGTTCAAAGAAAAAATTTTATCTTATTTGTGAACCAGCAAAAATTCATCGCGTGCTGGAGCTAACTTTTAAGTCAGTGAATTCTGCATCGTCACAATTCCTTCAAATCGGCCATTTGGTTTTTATATGCACAATTTCTGTCTTGCTGTATTTTGCTGTTGGGAATCATAAATCTCATCTTCCTAGGTTTTATGCTGTTTGTATAGTAGTAGGTGGAGGCATTGTCCTTACCATGTTTAGTATTGGATTTGGAAGAATTTATTTGGAAAGTGGAAACGTTATTCAGAAATGGAGGCAACGCGCAGCTAATGAAAAACAACCAATCGAGAACATTGAAATGTTAAAAGTGTTTCTGGAATTTAGAAGGAGGTTGCTGTATACACTTCGCCCACTTAAGATTTACATTGGTGATCAGTTTTTTATTGATGAGAAAAACATCCTTGTGGTTTGGGACATTTCAGTTAGTTTAGCAATTACACTTTTATTAACCTATNGTTTGGGACATTTCAGTTAGTTTAGCAATTACACTTTTATTAACCCATCCACCAGATCAGCTGAATATTTAAAAATTCTAAAAATAAATTTTGAAAAAAAATTAAAAAAAGTCTAAAAACNGCTGTATACACTTCGCCCACTTAAGATTTACATTGGTGATCAGTTTTTTATTGATGAGAAAAACATCCTTGTGTTTTGGGACATTTCAGTTAGTTTAGCAATTACACTTTTATTAACCTATCCACCAGATCAGCTGAATATTTAAAAATTCTAAAAATAAATTTTGAAAAAAAATTAAAAAAAGTCTAAAAACNATCCACCAGATCAGCTGAATATTTAAAAATTCTAAAAATAAATTTTGAAAAAAAATTAAAAAAAGTCTAAAAACTTTGTTTTATTCCTAGAACTGATACCGACGTTCAGGTAAATTGTAATTAATTTAGCACATCTACAAAATAACATGTTTCATCGAACGAGATAAAACGATTGAACGTCACTGAATGTTTTGAACGTCGGTATTGTCTGTTTAATTAAAATGATTAGCTCGTCGTACTGGTTTCTGTCTCGCTTGCTCAAGAAAATGGTTCAAGTAGGAATTCTGAAACGAAAAGCAGAGGAATTTAACTAATTCTCTGCAGTGAATCAGATTAAACAAAGTTGTCACCATCTGCACTTCAGCCAGTTCGCATTTTCTGATTGGTTTTGAAGGAGTTGGTGGAAGAGAAGTGAAATAAGCCTCAATTGACAAAAAATTGTTTAGTTGTAACACGTTTAACTGTAAACAATTTTCAGGTTAATTCCACCTCTTTCTAGTTGAAGTAAGAGAGAAGAAGTATAAGAATACAGAAGAAAGGAGTTGCGAGTTGAGAAAGTTTAGAACGTAACCAGCATTACGAGTTTTTAAATTCTACACAGGGACACATGTTGCAATACATCTTTGAAAATACAGATAAATACCCCCTATAGTCTTTAGAATTCATTAGACAAACCTGGCGAATATTTTCTGTATAAAACATTAGCCAGGAATTGGAAAATGAAAAAAAAATTCTTCACTTTNTTTCTAGTTGAAGTAAGAGAGAAGAAGTATAAGAATACAGAAGAAAGGAGTTGCGAGTTGAGAAAGTTTAGAAAGTAACCAGCATTAATAGTATTCGCACCCGAGTTTTTAAATTCTACACAGGCTGTGTACAACGTTATGTAGAAACTTTTATGTCTATTTATGGCCCTATAGTCTTTAGAATTCATTCGACAAACCTGGCGAATATTTTCTGTATAAAACATTAGCCAGGAATTGGAAAATGAAAAAAAAATTCTTCACTTTTCTAAACTCAATAACATCTATCAGCTTCGAACCCACCACCACTCGATAGAACTCACTTACCTTAACACTTACAACACACTTCCTATGACTGAGCTCAGATAGTAAAATACCGCTTGTTATTTCTTATACAAAAGTAACTTGACGAATCGGAAAATATTGTAGATTTGACGCCGTTGTTGATTTAGTTAATTGATACCTCAAGCGATCAGAAACTTTGAGTATATTACGAACAAGATATTCAATATTACTATACTATGGAAATTTTCTTTCTAATAAACACTAACATTATTTTTTTAATTCTTACCAAAAATGGCAAAAATCTTGCTAAAGATAACAAAAAATTGAAAAACAATGTTGAGGCCATAAATTCTTTTCGATTAAAAAAATACTCAAAATCTTGATGAAAGAATAAAGAATCTTGTAAAAAATAAAAATCTTGCTAAAAATGAAAAAAAAAAAAAATTTTTTTTTACTGTTTATAAATTTAAAAAAATAAACTATTTTATATTTCAATGATTAAACAACTAAAAGTCGGTATAATAGAGATTACTAACATATGCAAAACTTGAAATTAGCTTTTAGTAGCATTTGAAAAATATTCTAAGAAATAATGTTAAAAAAAATGTTAAAAAAATTTGCGAAATTTTTTCCTGAAACTTTTTTTATTTCTAAGAACTTGAAAATCTTCTGAAATCGTTTCCTTAATCGTCATGAAATTTCGCTAATCTGATAATAAATAAGACCCGAGAGATGAATGTTGGTTAGCAAGATTTAAGAAAGAATCCGTAGTATAATTATTTCTGGTCAAGTTCAATCTTACGAAAAGAGTTGCAAACTTATGCCAATAGCGACAATACTGGTTAATTTTTTTTACAATTTAGTCAATGTACTGTTTCTCCAAATAATGATTGGAGAAAGTAACAAACAATATAATGCCCTTTTCTTTGAATTTGTCTAATTTGTTCTGCATAAAAAATCATTCACAGTTCCTGTAGAATTGATTCTGGCAGGTTGGCTTCAGTATAATATTTTATGCATAGAGTTTGCTGAATTTTCTCTAGCGGTTTCTCTTAGACAGGATTTGTGCGTAATCAATAGTACACAATCAGTTCAATAGAAATGTCTATGTATGCCCTATGTAGAATCATTTCGTCAGGAATCATTTTAGACAGGATTTCTACAGAATATAAAAACTCGGGCAAGCTTGTCCAAGTAAGTTAAAATAATATTTACCGGAAATAATTTATTTAGAATTAGAAATGTCAAGGTGTGTATAAAGTTTATCACCGCTAGTTAATCTAAAATCTCAAATTTATCGTATTGTTTACTTTAGTTTGGGATCATATTCCAGNATCTAAAATCTCAAATTTATCGTATTGTTTACTTTAGTTTGGGATCATATTCCAGTTTCGAATGTTTGAAAAATTTGACACTTAATTTGGTATTCTTCAAAAGTGTGGGGTAGGTATTTATAAGGTCATCACCATCTTCGTGTCTCTATCCATTTCTGTGTATCTCTAAGTATAATTGTTTATGGCAACGACTTGTACTTGATTGTACTTGATTTCTACTTACTCATAAGCAAGGCCGACCAAAAAATGCGATTTTTTTCTCAGAAAATGCGATTAATATCGTAAAAAATGCGATTTAGTGCGATTCATTTTCTACAGAAAATAGCATTAAAGTTTAATGGTAATACATATTTAATGCTGAAACAACTAATTTAGAAACTAGAAAATGATATTATTATTCATATTTCATTGATTTGATTTCCACCACCATGTATCCCTATGCCAATTAAACAGTAACTAAAATTAATTCCTCGAATTTCCCAAATTAAAATAAAATCGATTATTATATTTTCCCTAACTGCCGATTTTAATTAACCACCGGCCATTTAAGGATTAACAAGATATTATAATCGAATTGAAATACTAATCCAAGTTCAATTTCGATTTCACTCTTATGTGTGGGTGTCTCAAATTTAATATATTTAAATAAATATAATATTTATAAATCCCAAATTTTTCGTCGATGAAGCTGATTCTGTTGAAATACAGATCCGCCAATGTTCCTGATAATTATAAATTGTTTTGATTTTGTGAAATAAAATGCGCATTTACAATTCGTTCTACAGTTGTAAGCTAAAGTCAAAATGAAAACAATGTTCTTTATTTCTATTGTGCTTATGAACATAGCCAATAAGTTCATTATGCCTTAACCTTGCGCTGGAGGACAGTTAGCTGTTTGGTTGGGCTCTACCGAGAAGTTAACTAGTTTACAATGCTAAAGTTTGCCTAAAGCTCAAAGTGAGCACCTAATTTCAGATCAACATGCTATTTAAAAAATATATACCAATTTCCAACTCCAGAACTTGAATTATTTGCGCTAGTTGTACACCATATATGTCCCACTATACTCCCAACTGACATCATGCGCAATTGATTTGACATCAATTTAACTTTTTTTTCTAATTTCTAATCTAATTTCACTCAATTTTNATGCGCAATTGATTTGACATCAATTTAACTTTTTTTTCTAATTTCTAATCTAATTTCACTCAATTTTACTGAAATATTTTAAATTTTGTAGTTAGCAATTACTAAAAATGCGATTTAATGCGACGATCCTGGNCTATACTCCCAACTGACATCATGCGCAATTGATTTGACATCAATTTAACTTTTTTTTCTAATTTCTAATCTAATTTCACTCAATTTTACTTATTTAATTTACTTATTGAAATATTTTAAATTTTGTAGTTAGCAATTACTAAAAATGCGATTTAATGCGACGGTCCTCGAAAATGCCTTTTAATGCGATTAATGCGATACATGTTTACATCATTCGATTGCATTTTTTATAATTCGTAGAGAAACCAGTTATCAATAGGCCAATCAAGGGTTATTTGTAAAATGCGATTTAGTGCAAAAAGTGCATTTGGTCGGCCTTGCTCATAAGTAATTTTAGTGAATTTTTTACGACTAAAGGGATACCCACACCACACTACTATTAACCAGTTACCTGTGTGACTTACCCCTTTGATATAACTTGAAACCAAAGAGATGATAATTGGGTAGTGTGTATCCCCGTTCTGTCGTAAAAAACTGTATTATTAATATTTAACTTAAGTGTTTTCGTCTAAACGAGTCTCTACCGTTGCTGAAGTTTATTCAACATGTTAATAATTAAAAGTATTTTGTCTAAACTATTATTTCAAATGCCCATTCTTTGATGTTTATAGATTTTTAATAAAAAAAATTGATAAATAGGGATGTCTTATTTGGTATTTCATCTGTCGGAGATGGGAATTNTTAACTTAAGTGTTTTCGTCTAAACGAGTCTCTACCGTTGCTGAAGTTTATTCAACATGTTAATAATTAAAAGCATTTTGTCTAAACTATTATTTCAAATGCCCATTCTTTGATGTGTATAGATTTTTAATAAAAAAAATTGATAAATAGGGATGTCTTATTTGGTATTTCATCTGTCGGAGATGGGAATTNTATAGATTTTTAATAAAAAAAATTGATAAATAGGGATGTCTTATTTGGTATTTCATCTGTCGGAGATGGGAATTCAGCTTGAGTTCTTTAAACTTGTACAATGCTAACAAAATTCAAAAGTTAGAGCAAAAAATTTTTGTTCACGCCAGACATGTAAGTTAATTCGATGTCGAGAGTCGGGACTATGCATCTCAAAAATCCAGGTGCCTGCTAAATTTGATTCAATATTTGAGAAAGAAGGTAAAAACTAAAAAGAACAAAGTAAAACGATAATAGGATAATATTAAATTTACAATATACGAGGAATATACAATATCTTGTTGAGAAAAGAACTATGTTGGGTTGTAATTAGTCAGCGGAAATCTGGAAATTGAGGTTCAAAATTCGAATTAATGTAATGCAACATAACTGTGAAGAGTGATACATGCATTCTAATTCAGGCAACGATTTGCCCACATTTATGCGTCATTAGAACTTTACTATTATAGTTCAACAAGTGTGACCTTTATGATACACCAATCGACGGCACTCGATACCAAAAATCTGTCAAAATTTATTGCGTGGACCCCTCGGCTGCCTTCGATGAGCGCAAAAGGAGTTTTTCTTAAAATTAAATGAAAAATTGTTTAATCAAAAATATAGTTTGTCTCCTAATGCCCAAACACGTAATAGCTTTTCAACCCTTCGAGGCAACTTTCTCGCAAAACCGGAAGCCAAAATTATAGATACATTTAGATTTCAAATTAGATTTCAAGCTACACAAATTACTTGAATTTGAAACGGATCTGGAAAAGGAAGAACAATTGACCACTTCTATAAATTCATAATACGTTCCACGACACAACCCTCCACAGAAAGCAAGAGCTCATACCAAAAGAACGAAACGAAGTATGCATGAATTGGAAGAAGAGCTTCTTAGCTTGGCTACAGGACGAAAGGATGATGAATGTGACACTTTTGCAAAACATCTCGCAATTAAAATGCGCAAAGTATCAGATCATCACAGTCGCCGCCGGNCTTTTGCAAAACATCTCGCAATTAAAATGCGCAAAGTATCAGATCATCACAGTCGCCGCCGGTTCCTTAAATTACAAACTGAAATAATGGGATTGGTGGATGAAGCGGATTTGGAATAATGTTGTAAACTCAGCGTACTAATATAATAATAGGCTATNTGGATGAAGCGGATTTGGAATAATGTTGTAAACTCAGCATACTAATATAATAATAGGCTATTTATAAGTTAACATCTAACTAACTTCCTCGATGTGTACTTATTTATGCGCTTCCTTATGAAAATATATTAAGTCACAGAAAAGAAAACATTGTTTTTATAGATTTACGAAATTCTAATAAGTGATTATATACATCCACTTGAAGATGAGAGAGGCGTTCGATTATAAATTATTCAAAATTATTAAAATTACAAAAGACCCTTTTGATTAAGGCAATTTTTTGGGCCGAAATCCATGCCAAAATATTACACAAAATTTGTCGTAAGTCCAGTTTTCCAAGGGAGCACCATTTTTACTCAAGATCCATTTAATTGCGCTTGATTTTGCTTTTCGAATTAGGTATATTAGATTTGCCAGCAAAATAATAATATTTAAAATATTTGATTTATTTATTATTTGTAAATTTTATCAAATTTTGAAAAAAAAATTGATCTTGAAATTTCTATCCAAGAGTTTTCAAATTCTTGCTCACGTTATTGAAAATGAATAAGGTCAACAACAAGCTGTACATCACAAATATCACCAAAAAGTAAGTCATGGCTGTCCATATCCCAAAAAAAAAGATTGAAGTGGTAATTCTGAAAATTTAACTTCGAGTTTTGAACTCATAGTTTGTCACTTTTTAATTTCATATGTCCCAAAGTCAGGCACTAACCCTTACTGTTAGAGAAGACCAGGGAATCCTTAGGTACAAATGATACTAAAATGTTGCTAATCGTGCATCAATTCGGATTGACAGTGGGATATATCACAATTCTTTAGCGCGCAAAATTGGAAATACTATTTAATTTTGTAGCGTAGGATTGGCTGACGTAGTCATTGCACTCAATCTCAATTTCCAAACAAAATAAAACTAGTTGTCTACCAATAGCGTGCGTGGATTTGCGTGAGATTGTGTAAGGTTCCTCTTTTACGTGAAATTGTGTGTTTGTGTAAAAACCGAGAGAGATTTTAAGAAATTGTATCCTCCCTCATTGGTTGGAGTCACTAAGCCCATCCCACTTGAGTGAGATTGTGTGAAAGAGGAACCTCACACAATCTCACACAAATCCACGCACGCTATTGGTAGACCCCTACTATGTTGGTTGAATCCACACCTAACAAGTTTGGTTCAAGCGTTTGCGTAATTGCTCGGTTTTGGAATTTTGTAAAAATTTTTGTTAAATTGGTAAAAAGACTTATGAAACTCAGCACAACGAACCGAGGGACTAACTCCTAGTTTCAACCAATCAGAAGCAAGTTTAAAAAAAATTTTTTGTTTCTTTTGTGACATGGTTCAATTGCATTGATTCGATCAAAAGTTTCATTTTTTTTCAATTAATTTGTCAAGATTATGTACTTCAACTGGAATTTTTTTTACATTTCTCATATGTAATTTCTGTTGAAATTGCACATGCATTTTACAGGGTGTAATTTCTGTTGAAATTACACCCGGTATTTACTATATACAGGGTGTCATTTCAACAAAAATTACACTTTGTATATAACTAAATACCTCATATGTACCCAAAAAACGTGAGGATTCAGCACCAAAAGCAGAGAAATTGAAAAATTATTTTTCTTATTATGTTATTATTATTACTATTATTAAACTCAGCAAAATTAATGTTTATTTATTTTTNTTATTTTTCTTATTATGTTATTATTATTACTATTATTAAACTCAGCAAAATTAATGTTTATTTATTTTTTTTTGGAAAATGAAAAACAAAAATTGATTCTGCGCAATTGCAGCAATAAAAAATTAATTATATTAATTANTTTTTTTTTGGAAAATGAAAAACAAAAATTGATTCTGCGCAATTGCAGCAATAAAAAATTAATTATATTAATTACTTTATATTAGTAAAATTTAAGAAGACATGGTATTTTCACGTAAATAATCCATAGCTTTTTCAATGTAATCCAATTCACTTATTCTGCCAGGAAACTGAATCGTTGCCATTAAAGTAGTTCATAAACTCAACTCTAACTTTAGTTGCTTCCGTAGTGTAGTTATTGCTCCCCTGAAAAGTTAACCCTTGAAGCATATTTTCATTTCTCCAATTTCCAGTGATTTCAGAATCATCAGCAGAGTCAGATGTTATTGAATTCATATCATTTTTTCGAATCAAATAATTGTAAAGAATTACTGCAGCTTGCCCTAATTTTTTTGTCAGCTCTATGTCGGCTATAATTGAAGTATGTAGAATCCGCCATCTTGCAGATAAAATTCCAAACGAATTTTCCACCACCATCCTTCCCCTAGATTGTCTATAGTTGAAAATCCGCCGTTCTTTCGTCAAAAATTTTCCTGGGAAAGGNACCACCATCCTTCCCCTAGATTGTCTATAGTTGAAAATCCGCCGTTCTTTCGTCAAAAATTTTCCTGGGAAAGCCTTCATAAGGTTCGCCTTTAATGGAAAGGCGTCATCCCCCAAAAGAACGTGAGGTAGAAAGGTANCCTTTAATGGAAAGGCGTCATCCCCCAAAAGAACGTGAGGTAGAAAGGTAAGCGGGCACCATGGAGGGCGGCGGGCAGTAACGAAGAAAGCTACAATAAAACGCAATTTGTCAACCACGTTTTCAGTGGTTGGATAAATTTCCCAGCTCCGGGGTATAACAGTGGCGTACAATTGGGGGTTGGAAAAATATCCCAGCTATTGGGATGGTATTGGACCAAATTCAAATGATGTGTGGAATTAATTGAATTCATAGTTAAAATATGACTATACTAATATGTAGATATTCAATTGATTGACATACCATGAAACTAGATAATACCACAAATTATAAAATTATAGCGTTTTCTACGAAACGAAAAACTGTAAAAATTCAACTCCGGAGTTGACTCCGGAGTTGGAGTTGTAGCTCCGGAGCTGACTCCCAAAGAATAAGGAATTGGGAGTTGTGACTCCGGAGTTGTTCAACTCCAACTCCGGCCAAACTCGGAGTTGAGCCATACACTATCCATAACTCTTCAGTTAGCTTCGGGAAGTACAATGGCTCTATATATTTGATAGTTGAAGTGATTACGTCTCTAATAATGATTCCGACTGATGAATGAGATACACGGTAACTCATAACAAGCAAAATTTGAGAATTACCAGATGCTAAAAATCTACAGAATGGATAAAATCTTCAACAGTTTTGTCACTTTCAAGAATTAATTTATATGACAAATACCTCAATGTTATTGCGCGTTGTTCCATTGGTGATATGAGTCGAATATGTCTTCTGGTGGGTTAACTCAGGTCCGATAAGAGCGAGAATATCGTTGAAACTCTCCTTTGTCATCCTAGAAATGATAATCAGTATCTAATTATTATATAATTGTTTTCACTGAAACCATCCTTAAATTGTTTACTTGAAATATTTATGATGGTATTGTGGATCGCTTGAAAGTTCTTTAACCAAAATAGTCTCCCCTTGACATTCTCTGTTTAGAAATATATTCCTTATGGAACTCTCTCGATGTTTTTGTTTCCATCTTTTGTGAATACGGTGAATTAAAATTAATTTTACAGTATTCAATTCCTCCATTTCAATTTATGCTTTACTTAAACAATCTGTCACAGACTAGATAAAAAAAATTCTGCACATAAATGATTAGAGAAAGCATAAATAACTTCAAAAACGGTTGGAGCGCGTTATGACAACTCTAAGACAAAGAATACACAACGCATGCACAAACCATACGCCTGTTGTATACTTTATTTGTTCGTCATCGTTGCTACGCCATCGCTTACTCCGTTCGTTATTTCTTCAATATATACTTTGTCAATTCGTTGTCGGATGATTTTTTCTCTTTACTTTCTTTGCTCGTCAAGAGAATTGCTAGGAGAAAGTATATAACGGACTTTTTAGAAATGTTTGTTTTGTCTTTGCGTTATCGTTGTCCTTCGAAAAAGTTGAAGCAGTGTCAACTTTTCGGAAAAAAAAGGTTGTATTATGAAATCAAAACAATCGATATTTGAATTTTTTCAACTCTGTTGGCATGTCACAAAAGTTAAAAAGAAATTTTTTTTGTTTTTCAGCTTTTTAAAACGCAAAGGCAACACATCAACTAAATAAAGTATACACCATTTTTACTTTGTCTGGTTGTTGTCGAAACAACAACCAAACAACACTCTGAGAAAATATATATTGATTCTCTTCTTCCCTATGACAATTCTCGTGGCAAAGCACGAAAAAAGCAAAGTATACAACAGGCGATAAAACGAGCGTTAATGTGTTGCCTTTGCGTTTTAAAAAGTTGAAAAAAAAAATTTTTTTTAATTTTTGTGACATGCCAACAGAGTTGAAAAAAATCAAATATCAATTGTTTTGATTTCAAAATACAACCTTTTTCTTTCGAAAAGTTGACACTGCTTCAACTTTTTCGAAAGACAACGATGACGCAAAGACAAAACAAACATTTCTAAAAAGTCCGTTATATACTTTCTCCTAGCAATTCTCGTGACGACGAGCAAAGAAAGTAAAGAGAAAATATCATCCGACAACGAATGGACAAAGTATATATTGAAAAAATAACGAATGGAGTAAGCGATGGCGTAGCAACGACAACGAACAAATAAAGTATAGTATGTGAAAAATTTTAATACTGCTCAAGTTTCTGAAATTCGTTTCTACGAAAGTTTTGTTAACTTTTTTTAAGTTAAAAAGTGTCGCAAGACTCTAATTGTTGGGAGTTTTTAAAAATGCTAGTGCCAAATTTTTGCCTTTTTATTCGAACACACTGCAGAACCAAATATGTAAGCTGAATCATACTTGCGAATGTGCGTAATCATATTAATAAAATTTATGTAATACTTTTGGAGAAAAGATACAACTGAAAAAATCATCGATTACAGAATCGAAAATAGCGTGACAAAAAAATTGAGGACAGCTGACACGACGATCATAATACCCTCCTACTGTTTACGTAGTCTACACGTACTAACGGTAAAAATTTATGGTAATATCTTGACGAAAATTATTAAAATTATTGGCCACATTATTCTCTTACGAGTTCACTTTCTTTTCCCCAATTAAAGTTTCTAAAGTAAAATAAACTCTTTACAAAATGGACAAAGAATTTTGTTTAATTCGGTTTAAACATTTGATTTTATTAATTCAACGCAAGCAAGACAAAATGATGATGCAATGAAGGCGTACAAAATTGATTGATGAACCGAATATTATACGCATACAATTTCAGGTAAAGCAATATTATCGGATAGCTGTTGTCTGATCATCAGCATTTTTGCCTTTATTTTCAAGGTCACAGATATGCTAGAGACTGTCTGAACTATTTCCATATCACGGCACATCCCAGCAAAAATTGGTCCTTTGCCCTCCCGTACGTAAGGAAATATTTCCATACACTGGATTTGATAGCCCTCAAGGGCCACGTGTAAGGAAATTTCCATCTTTGTCATCGCTGTTGTATTTTTTCCAGATATAAGTATGTATGTAAGTATGTAGGCATGCAATGTATGCATGTATGTAATTATGGATGTCGCGGATGGCATATCTAGCAGATATCCGGCTATTTTGTTTGCCGGATATCCGGCGTTTTTCGATTGCCGGATATCAAATATCTGTTTTTTTTTAATTGCCGGATATCTGATATCTGGCGTTTTTGATTGCCGGATATTGGATATCCGGCGTTATTTGATTGCCGGACATTTCAAATTCGGCGTTTTTTGATTGCCGGATATCGGATATTCGGCGGTCTTTGATAGTCGGATATCGGATATCGGGCGTTTTTTCATTTCCGGATATTGGATATCCGGCAACACAAATTATTTGGTTGTGATAATACTTGTAATATTTCTAATTCTTACTTGATTCTATCCTTCAATTTCTTTCATTTTTAAACTTATTATGAGTATACCAGTAAGCGTTAGAGTTATTAGCCGCGCAAATTCTGAGCAGTACGGGACTATTCTACAAATGTTCCATGAGAAGTCATGAAAATGCACGAGGAGATATGTTAGGGATTTCGAAGTGCATATCAGTGACGTCACTCCCAGACAATTTCATTCTCAAAACCATCTCTGTGTTGTACCGCCACCCCCTGGTAATCCACGTTGTATCAAAAAAAAAAGTTTATTTGAAATACAAAACGTTTCGATTAGTCGTCTTCGGTGGCTGAGATAATTGAAGACTTGAACATGGAAGAAGTAAATTGAGTAAGGAAAAGTTGTATTCGCCAGTTGTAGGAGTTTGCTCGACTTTTACGAATTTGAAAATCTTGTTGTGCCAAATTCCTTTTATTTCAATGCTTTTATTAATTAATTCCTTGCTATTCCAAATGGATTTTCATCTTTTTTGTATACTTTCTATTTTGTAACTAATTGTCGAAACTCGTGTGATACTAGGGGTCTACCTTTTTAGTTTCACACTTTCACAGATGACTTTATTGCACACTTTTATGTTGAAGCGGGCATGAGTGTGAAGCTAGAACGGGTTAGACCTCTTTACAATTCACACTTGAAAATATTTCAACTCTTTCTGTACTAGTGTGCAAAAGTGTGAAGAGGAATCGGGTGAGCCCTAGTTTTGAAGTAACTTCTACTTGAGTTTTAGTAATTAAATTATTTAGTAAAAAGTTATTTAGTTATTTACTATTATTTAGTAAAAAGTTATTTGCAATATATTTGAGGATGCTTTGCACGATTTAGAGGATCTTGGTTCTGCTAATGAGTCAAAGTAAGATGAAATTTACCTGAATTTAATTGAGGTTGAGCAGGTTATTTTGTTTTAAATGATTTTTGTCGTTAATCAAAATCTTGAAAACAATTGAAACGAAAATCTAAGATTTTGAATCACGTTTTAAATTGACGGAGTATTAGAAGTGTAAAAAAGTGTGAATAAAATTCTTTGATCACTTTCACACTTTCACACTTTGTTCCGCTATGGAGTCTCATTGGCAAGTTTTGAATTTTGGGGCGCGTTTTCACACTTTTGTAAAAACTTCTGTGAAAGTGCTCAAGTATGAAATTTTTTCGGGTGAGACCTGTTTTTCTGCACTTCTGTAATTGGGTCTTTACACTTTCTGAAGAGTTTCAGGCTTCTCCTTCACACTTCTGTGAAAGTGTGAAAGTTTGACAGTGTGCCGTATGAACAGGTAAACCCCTACTATCTTCATCGCCTACATACGAATATTCAGAGCTTTACAGTTTACCTAAGGAGTGTTTTTTTCTCAATAAAGTTAAACTCAAATCACTAAACGAATCAATAAATTAAATGAATGAACCAATTCCCAATTTGTAACAGCAAACAATTTAGTTCAATTCCAATTTTCCTTAGTTGGTAGTACACAAAATGACGAAGTATAAAAATATAGAAGGAGTTGTGCGTCCGGTCTTGTTTAGTCGAAATGTGAATAACTTATTGCTCATTTGAAGTAAAATTTTAGCGCCCCTAAAACTCAATTACACCCTAACAACCTTAACGCCTTAAGAAAACCTCGTGAGCAAGCCACAAAGGTGAATTTGACATTTTTTCACTTTCATCCATGTGACAGGCAAAAAATTGTGAACCCCTTACCCCGTTGTTCCACGTGACAGAACAATGCTAGCTGGTATAAACCAGTACTGTCCGACTCTCATTCAATGCACTTGGTACGAGTAAGAATGACGAGTAATCGCTTCATGATTGTGCGTCCTTTTAGTCCAATTTATCATCTCATTAAAGCCGACTTACGATTTAGATATAAACTTTCAATTGGCCTTAAAACTCCCAAAACGCTTTTGCGACTAAAAATATTATGTATGGAAACGTCAGGGTAAGTATTTTTACGTAAGCATTCTTACGACAATATTCTGATTAGTTAGAATAGTTTATGCTGATAAATTAGTAACGAAAGGGGAAATCCTATTGCCTAAATTTCCTATCCTTTATGCGCATGTGTTCAAATATGAAAACAGATATGTGTCTTTTTCTCTCATACAATTCTATGACTGTGTTATACAACTAAAAATTTGTAAAATTTTTTAATAATAATTAAAGTAAGTAAGGAAGAGAGAGGAAGAGACTGAGTGTCAAATAACATATTTTAAAAAATTGGTAACTGTCAACCTAAAATTTACACAGCAGATGTACTAAAACATACTACTAGAAGAGAAAAAGACATGCCTGATACTATAACTTTCTGATATCAATTGTTTGTTATTGATTATTTACAAAATGCAAAAGCATTTAAACCATTCAAATACAAAACAAAATTTACAATTTTAGAAATTAACCAGAATTAGTAACATTGGATAACGTAGTCCAGGTAAGTAGAAGTAATATTTATATAACTAAAAAATTTATTTAGCATTAAAAATGTGAAAGTGCGTATACAGATGATCACAGCTAGTTAATTTAAATTTCAAATTTAGCGTGGTATGTTTAAATTAGTTTGGGAACATATTCCAGTTTCGATTGATTAAAAATTTTGACTCTAAGTTGGTATTCTTCGAAAGTGTGGGGTAGGTATTAAATTCATCACCAAACTGTATCTAAATCTTTGTGTCTCTACCCATGTCTAAGTGTCTCTAAACATCAATGGTTATGACATAGGCTCACAATGTGGCGGGGGTAACCCGGCACTTTGAGGCTGAGACTGGGATTGGCACAAAAAGTTTGGTCTCTGGTGGAGTATGATCTCACGCAATAGGTTTTCCGGACCAAACTTACCTAAATTTTGTGCTATAGAGCCTAGTTGAGGAATGCTGTCTTCAATCTCAATACAACTCCAAAATTCACCTGTGCTTTCCATTAGCACAGGCCATCTCCTCCTTCCTGGTCAATGACTGTCAGGTAAGGAGCCTAATGTCTCATTTATGAGTACAGTGGAAGGGATTGAGTCTAATGCTCAAATCCCCACAACGGTTTCTACTTACTTCTAAGTAATCTTTATTTTTCGAGATGTGTTTATTTTTATCTACAAAATAATACAGAGTGAGTTTTATACGACTGAAAATGGATAGCCACACTACCGTACTATCACCAACTTACCTATGTGTAACTTACCCACTTGATAAAACTTGAAATCAAAGACGTGATAGCAGAGTAGTTTCGGTATCCCCATTCAGTCGTAAAAAACTCACTCTGTATATCTCCTCGTTACTGTATTGTTAATCTTTAACTAGGTATTTTAATTTTAGTCTGCGCGAGTCGCTACCTTTGCTGGGGTTTATTCAACATATTAATAATTAAAAGCTTTTTGTCTAACTATTATTTCAAACGCTCATGAGATCATGAATATTTTCAAAAGTTTTTGATGATTTTGAGGAACACATAAATTATAGATGAATTGAGCATAGGTATTTGTTTTGCAAGGTTTACGAGTTGAGCTATTTATCACATTTGAAAGTTTTGCAGCATTTCAAATTAGTAATGCAGCAGTAATTCCTTATTCAGCCATACTCAATGTCAACTTCTTAATTCAGCATAGTTAATCTATGCTTTTCCAATACTTTTTTCTTCATTCAATATAAGCAAATCCCGAAACCAACGCAGTATTAACACTGGCAAATCAACATTGAAACACTACATTGAGAGAAATTTCCTGGCGATATCGTATACCTTGTCCAAGATAATGAATAATTTAGGAAGTTCATTATTCTAAGTAACTTTGAGTTCTCATCATTATCTGAACTATTATTCTCATTATTAGCACCTGTAGGATTCATCATTCCCTTCTCTATGACCTAACTGGCCAAGGGAATGATGAATCCTATTCCAAAATAAAACAAGGTTGGAAAGTTGGAGAGTGATCTTTATTAGATCCTCTCTGTTCAAAGGTAAAAGACAGACTGACCAAGGAGTAATCTCCTTGGCCAGGAATAATATTAGTAATAATTATAATATAATTATAGACGCGACTCCAGTCGCTACACACCGAAGAACTCACAAGTAGACGAGTCACAGTGCTACAAGATACTCAAGAACTGAAACAATGTCTTGCAACAGTGAAGCAATTTTAAACTTGTTAAGTAAAATGTTCAAGTTTCCATCGATGTTAGCATCATGTCCGTGGAAAGTGGACTTGATAAAGAATCGCATTGTTTTGATTAAATCAAAGAGATATATTTTTCATTATAAACTTAATAAACTGCTTTATCTCTGCTCATACCCGCCTATCGTATCGCTGAATGTAGTCACAACGGTGCTTTTTTTATCATCAAATTTCCCACTATTTTACACTACAACTACGTTTGCTATTACGGCATGCGTAATTTTCCACCATGCACTAGCGTGTTTCTTTGACAGTGAAAAATATGAAGGAATGATGTCAATCAACGGAAATTTCAGTATTTTGGACAGACTCTTGCGTAAGTAAAGTCTTTCAATTTCATAGATTATAAACTAAGTATCATAATTCTATTACCCATAGTACCTACCGCAACTGCTTCGAAGGGATAAAGTAAATATCTCCATTGCTTTAGATATTCAAACAGCCCAACTTTAATTTACATACTCCCAATTTCCTGAACAATGTTTAAGAGTGAAATATCTGTTTGAAAATTTTGTGGCTTCGACGATGTGGTAAAAGTTCTGTGATACTCCTGTACACATCACGGCTACTCAAAATGTTGTTTTATGTCTATTTTAGATTTACGTGTTATTGGAGACAATAGCGGACAACAACTATATTTTCTTTCATGCTTAAAATCAATATATTACGTTGGAAGCTTTGTCGCTCCAGTGATGTTCACTATTTTGTTCAGACTTTATTGGGATGAGCATATACTCGTTGCAACAACTTATGCAATACCTGTGGAATTTATCAAAGGAAGTCCAGTTCCAAAAACTATTTTAAATCTTGGGATTTTAATAATTTACATCTTTGCTGTCTACATGATGCTTTGCATGTTCATGCAAACAACTACCGTGACGAGTATGGCTGGTATTGTCTGCTTTTGTACTAACGAAAGCATTGACATCCTGAAATATCTTAATAACTATACAGGTACTACGGAATGTTCATATGACAACTTTTTTATCTTGTGTGAACCAGCCAGAATTCATCGGTTGCTGGAGGTCATTTTTAATTCTATCAATTCTGCATCATCAAAATTCCTTAGGATTGGTCATGGGGTCTTCATAAGCATAATGTCTGTCATGTTATATTTAGCTGTTGGGAATCATAAAGCTCATCTTGCGAGATTCTATGCCATTTGTGTAGTAGTAGGCAGTGGAATTGTACTTACCACGTTTAGCATTGGATTTGGGAGAATTTACTTAAAAGCTGAATATGTAAGACAGAAGTGGATTCAACAGGCAGCATTTGAAAAACCACCAATAAGGAAATTTAAAAAGTTAAAACTTTTTCTGGATTGGAGAAAAAAATTTTTGCATACACTTCGCCCACTTCGGATTTACATTGGTGACCAGTTTTTTATTGACGAGAAAAACGTGCTAGTATTTTGNAGGCAGTGGAATTGTACTTACCACGTTTAGCATTGGATTTGGGAGAATTTACTTAAAAGCTGAATATGTAAGAGAGAAGTGGATTCAACAGGCAGCATTTGAAAAACCACCAACAAGGAAATTTAAAAAGTTAAAACTTTTTCTGGATTGGAGAAAAAAATTTTTACATACACTTCGCCCACTTCGGATTTACATTGGTGACCAGTTTTTTATTGACGAGAAAAACGTGCTAGTATTTTGNCATACACTTCGCCCACTTCGGATTTACATTGGTGACCAGTTTTTTATTGACGAGAAAAACGTGCTAGTATTTTGGGATATTTCATTTAATTTCGCAATCACACTTTTATTAACCTATCCACCAAGTCATCTGCATATTTAATACTTTTAAGACTCTTTGAAATGTGAGACCTTTTTGGCCACTATTAGTTTTGTCATTATCCTCACTACTGACAACTAATTAATAATTAGTTATCAGTAGTGAGGATAATGAGGTAATTAGTAATTACCTTGCCTTTTTAGTAAGGTACAGCAACGCTCAAAGCTAAAAGAATATCAAAATCTAAAAAGAAATGGATAAAACTATGACAATTTTCTTCGAAAAATTCTTGCTTGATTAAGACAGGAAAACCCCAAGAATAAAGTTNTTGATTAAGACAGGAAAACCCCAAGAATAAAGTTAGGACCGATTTTAGTGGTTTAGGCTAGCTTAAATTTTTCCAAAATGTGGAATATCTTAAGGAGATAAGTTGGTTTCAAAAATGTGGGTATTTCTAACTCCTCTTGTAACATTAAGTTAGGTCGATCTTAGCTTCGAAAATGTGGCGCCAGGAATACAAAGTTCTTAATGCAAAAATTATGCATTTTTGTGTCTCCAAAAGTAAATCGATTTGTATAAGTATTGCTTATTATCAAAAACAACGTCCGATTAAACAAATACACGAAAACATTCTTTGAGTGATATTCATTTCCATAAGCAACTACTTCACAAGTTTTACTTTAGAAAGCCAAGAGAAATGGCTAGTTCATTATTGGTTATATTTGTTGTGAATATTTTGGAAATTACACTGGATTACACTGAGGTTTATTTAAAGAGTTGGCCGTGCTGGAAAAAAATACTTATCTAATGTTGTTCCATTAAATTTACATATGCCTATATGCGTCGGGTTCAGTTACATAAAAAAGTAGATCCTAGTCAAAATTCTTCAAAAATAACTATTACAGTTAGCGAAGTCGAGCTAAATCAAAGTTTTTTGCATCCTCCTTCGATTTTTAAGGAGTAAATGTCTTCTTTTCATTTAAACTATTCTCCAGTTAAATTTTCATATCAACGGTTAGATTAAGCTACCGTATGGTCAGATTCGACATAGTTTTTTTTCTCTCAATCACCAAGATATGCGCACTTGTCATTACATGATTGTCACCCGAAATAGATGGGCGAACACCTGCATCATGTAAAAATAAATTTACAAAGAAAACAACTTTTATGACAAATTTAAACTTTTAGTAGTCATTTTACTTAAACTCTATCGACTACCGACAATATAGTAGTTTTCATGTCATGATGTTGTCATGAATTTTCAATTCTAAAAAATCCAGTCTTCCTTTTATTTTCCGTGTCTAATTTTTTCACCTGCTTTGGTTTCTTATATGGCATGTAACTGTAACGGCATTCCTTAATTTCAAGGTATCGAAAGACCGGTTGAAATCGTCCATATAAGGGGAAGTGGGGCGTAGCAAAGGCTGGATTCGACCAAATGGGTGCAGTCAAAATTTCTAAGTATTTTAAAAAAGAATTCCCTGTTTTCAAAATTTTCTAAGTTTTTTTAGGTTTTGTTCCCTCATAAACCACAAAATGACCTCTAGAAAAGCTGTTGGAAATGGTGAGTGGAATAAATTTTCCCTCCTGCATTTTTCTCTGTGGTTATCCAGTTAGGATCACATAATCTATCGGTCATGCGGAAACTGGGTGTTCACCTTCACCTATGCCCTATGACCTAAACGGATGACCGTAGAGAAAAATATTTGACGCAAGCATTACTCCCCTCATCAACTCCAACAACTTTGATGGAGGTCAATTTGTGGCTTATGAGGTAACATAAAACCTAAAAACACTTAGAAAGTTTTGAAGACAGGGAATTCATTTTTAAAATACTTAGAAATTTTGACTGCACCCATTTGGTCGAATCTAGCCTTTGCTACGCCCCACCTCCCCCTCTATGGACGATTTCAACCGGTCCTTCGATACGAACTTCAATTCCTTACGGCAATGTCAATGTACGGTACATTGTAACCAAAGTAGGTGAAAAAATTAGACACGGCAAATAAAAGGAAGACTGGATTTTTTAGAATTGAAAATTCATGACAACATCATGACATGAAAACTACTATATTGTCGGTAGTCGATAGAGTTTAAGTAAAATGACTACTAAAAGTCTAAACTTGTCAAAATTTATTTTGTAAATTTATTTTTGCAGGATGCAGGTGTTCGCCCATCTATTTCGGGTGACAATGATGTAATGCGAAGAGCGCATATCTTGGTGATTGAGAGAGAAAAAACTATGTCGAATCTGACCACACGGTATGTTTGATGCAACTGAGATGCTATTCAAGTAAACCATGCGGTGAAATGACACATGGTGCACAGACACACAATAAGGCAGGTGAATATAAAAGTTTCGCGTTCGTGCAATCAAAGTTAGATATAAGTGGGTTGCTCAACGAGAAAATGAACACTATTGGTTTAGGCGTGGAATAGTGCAAAAATTATCTTTTGCTGATGTGATAGAGTGGATTCTTCGCAATTTGAATTGAGAGAGTGGAAATGAAATTAGTACCCCACAATCTCGTGCACGACACCATACACCATCATTTCTTTTCATAAGATCAGAATTTGATGTAATTTTTATTTATAATTGGTGTTACCTGAGCAGCATAATTTTATATAAGTAGAAATATTAATTTAGCGAAGTAGAAATTTCGGATCAGGATTTGTTTTGATAGTAAAGCAGCTTGATTGTTGCGATGCCGCTCATCAACACAAGCCTTTCGAATTAATTCGTATGATTCTACTCATAAGGCGGAAAAATGTTGCGAAAATTAGGTCAGAGTTGATGGAAATGGCTCATCTTCGAACTTCTCCGTTGCTAGTGCAAGGGCTGTGTATTAGCGAAATCCCCATCTCGATTCGTCAAGTCGTTTTTGAGCCGTGAACGGATGGATGAACAGAACAAATGTGTTTGGAACGCATAATAATGCCAAGAGTCTAATTACAGGAATATCTAAAGACATATCAATTACATAACTATAATCTCCACCACAGAAAATGCTGGTTGCCGAGGAAATCTACGCACTAGTTATTTCTACCGATTATATCATTGAAAAAAAAATTAATTAGGATTAATGGTTAAGAATTGAAAAATCTAAAACAATTGTNCACAGAAAATGCTGGTTGCCGAGGAAATCTACGCACTAGTTATTTCTACCGATTATATCATTGAAAAAAAAATTTAATTAGGATTAATGGTTAAGAATTGAAAAATCTAAAACAATTGTTGAACGTCCAACTTGTTCCAATTAACAAGTTAGTGATGTCATATAAATTAAGGATTAACTGAATTTATTTAAGTTAAAATTTTTGCTAAATTAAATTATCTACCAGAAGATTCACATATAAAAAATAACGTAGCAATTACATACACTGTTATCAAAACCTCTGAGGCAATTCGCAACAGTAGGGATTTACTTGCTTCGCGTTCTTGAAGAAAATTAAAAAAAAATCAATTGACAGAAGGCAGATCTGTCACTTAATGAAAGTCGACAACATATTGGGAATATTTATAATAATATTAAAAAAAAATTTAAATTCGAATTCAAATTTTACACCTACTACCAAAACCTAAAATTACTAAAACTTTACTACTACACCTAAAAAACACACGAAAATGTTTTAGTTTCTATGCAGTTTTTAAGCGCACCTTAATGATGACCGGAAGAGACTTTTCTCTATTTGGGCTTTACTTGGGCCAATAGCAAGTGCCTTTATAATTAATGGTTAAACCTCGGAGTATTGAACCCTTAGTTACGGCTATTAAAATAGAGGAGCCAAATAGTTTGTTGACTTGTTTGGAGAAAGTGTAATTTGGAATACTGAATTAGGCTTCAATTGAAAAATTATCAATAGTTTACCATCAATAGTTTATGTTTTTGATTATGTTATTCTCATTGTATCCCTTGTAATTGTATGATATCTTCTTCCATAATTTCAATTAGTATGATTATGTAATTTAGTCATGTCAATTAAGTGTAAATGTTAGGGTTTTTCTTTTGAAAAGAATTCAGGCAGATTTCAGCACCGGTAAATAATTAATTACATATTAAACTAAAAGTAAAAGTTTAATACCATATAAACGACATTACTATAGATTTCCAATAAAGAGAAATGTTAAGTCTCACGGGAATCAATTTGTTGTAGAAACGGTAGACTGGAATCCAAGTAAATTCTTTTGTTAAGTATAAAGTAGAAAAAATGAGAATTCAAAAAATATGTGAAATTGAAAACTCACCTTAGTAGAAAAAACTTAAAATTTTTTGGCTCATCTATCTTAATAGCCGTAACTAAGGGTCCAATACTCTTAGGGTATTTGCACATAGAGTCGCGACAGCAAATTTTACAAACGCGACAACGATTTTGCTGAATCGCGGTTACAAAGACGAATGTGCAATCGTAGACTCAATCGCGCTTAATTACACATAGCATAAGCTAGATTGCGATTGAAATATTCCATTGGAAGAAATGAACAATGCAAAACAATGTAACAAAGCAGAGGCAAAGAGAGGGGTCGGCAGGTTCTCTGTTGAGTCAGGTGGAAACACACACAGGGGTCAAAACCCTCGAGTTTTTTTTTCAATTCACCATCTATCAGCATTACAGAATGGCGCATCGTCACAAAACATGTGTTTTGATTGGACATAAGCTAATTCAAAACAATGGAGCAAAGCAGAGAAAGGAAAAAAAGGGATCGGCTGGTTCTCTGTTGAGTGAGGTGGAAACACACATAGGGGTCATACTTTGATTTTTTTTCAACTCACCATCTCTCATCATTACAAAATCGCGTATCGTCACAAAAAAATATCTGTTTCGAATAGATATGAGCGAATCGTTCATAGGGACGATAAAATATCTAAAAACTCACATCGCGATTGAAAAAACTCTTGTCGCGAATCTATGTGAAGGCTTTTGCGTCAATCGCGAATTATAAAATCGTCATCGCGTATGTAAAATTCGCTGTCGCGTCTCTATGTGCATGTAGCCTTAGGGTCAAACTACATTTTAACTGGAAATTTTTTTGGAAATTGTGTTAGCAGTCTGGAAAAATCATTTAAAAGTTATGAAACAAAATAAAAAACTAAATCTCTACAATAGCTACAATTAAAGCTATAATTTTTTTGAAGTCAAAGTATTGGATTTATGACTTTTTGAATGTCAAACTTTTAGTACATTGTCTCAAAACGACAATAAAAATTTTCAATTTTCAAGATAATAACTTTTACTAGTTATAACGGCTTGATTTCTTGTACAGGACACCCCTACTTTTGAATGCTCTTGCCGAGTATCACACACTTTCATCGAAAAAAAGAACATAATTCTGGTAAGCATTTGACCAATATTATAATGGCACTGCTTTCCTCAGCAAAAGGCATGGATCAAATATTTCTTTCCTTATGATGTTTGCCTACTTTGCTAAATACCCAAATCTTTGACTTTGTTCTAAAAATCTGAAAACCTTAAACCTCTCTATAGATAAGACTGAATTAGATGCATTAAGTGAACAGTTAACTTCTCGTTAATGTGCACGTTTTGTTGTCTATGTTTCAAAAACAAATTCTAGAACTCATTCATTTTTTTGTGTAAACGATTTATCCATTAATTGTCTGACATTAATTTTATTTATAACTATAACCAATTTGACGATACAAATATTATGATTGTTGATAAAAATTTGAAAATTTTCTATAATCTATTAGTTCTTGGAACAAAACAAAATAAATGATAGAACATATGTGTCATCAAAACCATTGACCACCAGAGAAGACTCAAGATGAGCTCATTGTGTAATAGCAACTTTTCTATTGGTTCCCTCCCACTGCAATGAGTCCAGCAAATAGAAAGCAACCAACATTACTTATTACTTTCCATACTCTACTCAATAAAATAATGTAAATTTAGGCTATAAATACAGTCAGAGAACGGATTTGATGTTCACTTATTAATTACATTAATTTATGTTGTTTTTTTGCACACCATTTTTAACACCATATAACTAAGCTGACGAGTTCATTTAGCTCTCATTTAGATATTGCTTTTATTCCCTGAACTTTTGAAACTTAAATTTCGTTTATGAACCTTTTACTTATTGGGTTTGAGAAATTTTTATAACAATAGCATGGAGTCGGACATACTATGTATTTCAACTTCTATGACAATTGTGTTAGTGTTACTTATTCCAATTATCATTTGTTGGTGTTATTGTAAACGCAAGAGAAAAATGTCAATTTTGAAGCGAAATGGGATCAATGGGCCGCAGCCAAATATGTTCACTGGTAACTTAGCCGAATACAATAGTATGGAGAATGTTCACTGGGACACATATCTTGTAAACACGTAAGATTTTCAAAAAAAATTTTTTTTTCTGTTTAGAATTGTAATTTAGTATGAAAAGTATGAGAATGTATGGGCGTTATGAAATAAAACTAATTTGGAGTATACTCTTTGGCTGAAATTGTTGTTTTATTCATTCTATCATTACATTTCCAGAACTTTCTGATGTAATTTTGAANATACTCTTTGGCTGAAATTGTTGTTTTATTCATTCTATCATTACATTTCCAGAACTTTCTGATGTAATTTTGAATTTTATAGCCATGTGGATAAAATTAAATGAAAAGTGTTCTCTGAAAATATTGAAAAAAAATTGAGTATCACCAACTATTAGTTATTTGTATTAGAGTACTCATTATAGCGAAGTTTGTGCAAGGTATTAATCATGACTTATAAAATGAAACCAAATTGTTGAGTATCAATAATCCTTTTGAAATTTTCAGTTTCCAAATTAATTATACAATGCTCATTTTCATATAAATGCCTTTGTGTGAAATTTTATTAATCGTTGCATGCGCAAGTTGTCACTGCAAATGACAAGTTTATGATAAGTTCATGATTCATCCAAATTTTATTCTTTCACTCTTTATTCAAAAGATTGGGAAGATTTTTTGAAAAATTTGGTAACTAGGGACTGTTTTGAAATTATGGAGTTAGCGCATTCGACGTATCACGTATCCGCATCACGTATCCGTATCAAAAATTTGAGATACGTTTACGGATACGTTCACGTATCCAAATCAAGTTTGCGCCGTGCCAATTCTAAGAAATACGGAACTTAGTCGAATCCCGCATTTTTTATTTACTTCGTATCCTAAGACCCCCACTCCATCAAGATAGTTGAACGCATCTCCCACACGTAACGTAAGCCATTCCTACGTCCCGTATCCCTTTTTTCTCACGTATCGGTTCTGAGATAAGTAGAGTGGGAGGAGTCGAACGTATTGAGATACGGATACGTGATACGTTTAGAGAATACGTGTCACTGCGCTAACTCTATATTATTTTCTAACTTTTAGACAAAAATAACCCATATCAATCAAATGAAAAAATATTTTTTGACATTTGACACGAGTTTGACCTTAGCAACCTAAGGCCGGTATTTGTNCTTTCACTCTTTATTCAAAAGATTGGGAAGATTTTTTGAAAAATTTGGTAACTAGGGACTGTTTTGAAATTATTTTCTAACTTTTAGACAAAAATAACCCTTATCAATCAAATGAAAAAATATTTTTTGACATTTGACACGAGTTTGACCTTAGCAACCTAAGGCCGGTATTTGTNTATCAATCAAATGAAAAAATATTTTTTGACATTTGACACGAGTTTGACCTTAGCAACCTAAGGCCGGTATTTGTTCTATAAAAGATTGTGATATTCCTTCTAATGCTTTCTCTTTAACTTGACATCTTAACCATGTCGATTGGTCATTTCTGTCACTAGTTATACATTTCTGTAAACACGTGTATTAACTTATGAACCAAGCTAAATTCATACAGTGCTGTTTAAATTTCTCAGCAAATTGTATAACCTGAATACAATCCACATAAATATTGATACTGAATAGTATCGAAAAGACTTCAATGAAATTAAATTTCATGTTTATATCAGTATCAGTTTCAATTCAAACATCCTAGGTCAATAATTTCATTGAAATAATAATATACAGTGGACGCCTATTAGGTACTCGAAATGAAACATGAGAATAATTCACTTTAGTTGTATAATGTGTTCAAATAAGAAGACAAAATTTTCAAGAAATGATTTTGCGAAAAATCAAAACTTGGTTCTATGTTACATTTTTTCACAAATTATGAGCTGTTAAAGCTACTGAAAACCGTTGCTACGAAAGTTTAATTAAATTTTCTTAGTTTTAAAAGTGTCGGAAGAGCCTAATTTGTTACAGTTTTGAAAACTATTATTTGAATACCCTGTACAATGAGTCATACCAACTCATAACAAAAAATTTTTCTCATATGAACCTGACTCATGGTCAACCCATACGAATTTATGAGTATATAATCATTTAAATTTAATTACAGACGTTGTGGTTAGGAACCAATTTGTTAAAATTATCACAACTCGATATTTAGTGAAATGTTTTTTAAAACCTATGAAATAAAATTGGGAAATTGGGCCAAGTTATCTCATTGTGCATTCAAAGTACAGTTTGCACAAGTGACTAATCAATAAAGTAATCATGCCTACTTGAACTCATTCCTTAAATCATATCCTTCGTGTATCTGGTCATTGCTTGAGTTTGTTTAAGACACTGCTTATTTGTCGAATTGAATAATATTCTGTTTGTCATTATTTCTACTAAATCAAACAGTAATTTATGCATCACGTTTAGTGGTTAATGCTTATATTTCTGACTCATAGTATTTATTTTTATGACAAAAAAAAATATTTTCAAGGATAGATGAACCACAACTTGAAGGGAATCTCATTAAATAATCGGATAAAATGACTCAATATTTAAAATTTTGTTATACTGTATCCGTACTTTCAATATTGCTGATTTTATTATAACCAGACATTAAAAATTTAAAGTTATAGCTCGTAGCGACAACCGGAGACTATGTTTCATTATACCGCGACTTTTACTGTGAGTTCATTCACTCGATGACGACACTACATTGTATGCAGTTTTCGTTTATAATCTACTTAAAGTTTGTTCACTTATATTTTTATTTAAATTTGAATCCTGATGACAGTTTGAATTGTTATTGAAATAAATTAACAAGTCAGGAATGAATACTTTTGTTGCGAAGCAGCAAAGTTTTGTAGGCTAGTTTTGTAATATAAAATCAACTCAGTTGTATTTGCACATATGATAGTTTTACAGAATAAACTTATACATAAAAATATGAGAAGTTCGCATTAGAGTAAAACAAGTAACAAATGTAAATTTAATAGTTAATTATTCCATCAAATTATTCATTCAACGACTTATTCCTATCGTCACTTATTTNACAAATGTAAATTTAATAGTTAATTATTCCATCAAATTATTCATTCAACGACTTATTCCTATCGTCACTTATTGGCTCCATATATTTCCCCAAAGCTGTCACATGATTAACTAAAGAAAGATGAAGTAGCATAGGTGACTAATCATTGAAATTTTGTTTCAATTCATTAATTAATAAATCTGTGTTTAAATTGTGTTGGTCAGTCNACAAATGTAAATTTAATAGTTAATTATTCCATCAAATTATTCATTCAACGACTTATTCCTATCGTCACTTATTTGCTCCATATATTTCCCCAAAGCTGTCACATGATTAACTAAAGAAAGATGAAGTAGCTTAGGTGACTAATCATTGAAATTTTGTTTCAATTCATTAATTAATAAATCTGTGTTTAAATTGTGTTGGTCAGTCTTTCGAACTCATATTGGTCATCCACAGGAACGCTGTTTAGTTGAAAAAAGCAGAAACGCATCGACGCNCTTTCGAACTCATATTGGTCATCCACAGGAACGCTGTTTAGTTGAAAAAAGCAGAAACGCATCGACGCAACCCACTTCATTGAATTCTTTAATGTGCACAAAATAACTCAAAACCAAAATTAGTTCCATAATTTTGTAAACCGGAACAGGAAAAAGAGTAAACCAAAGACAAAAAAAAAACACTTTAAGTAAAAATCGGTTGAATAAAAAACCTAACGAATTAAAGTAGGGTGGTAATGTAAATTACCAAATTTTTCTTCAATTTTATTACCCAGTGCAACATATTTTTCCAAAAAATAATGAACATAGAAAAAACTATATAGTCGTAAAGGTTCGTGGCTTTACGAAAGTAGTTGGTGAAATTGTCACAATTTGAGCAACATTTTCTCTAAGAAATTCTCCCAAATGCGAAAGCGCAAAAAAAAAACCCCAAAATAGTGAGAAGATTTTAACTTGAGTTATTTGCAACGATTCACATTCTGCTTCTTGTCTCTTGTCCACTTCTCCTTAGCACCTTTAGTACTTGGTGAGTTTAGTAAATTTTGACCCTGTATTTCCTTCACTTCCATGATTATTAGAAATATGAAACTAAAAGTTGTTAATTAAACGTTCGTTTTATAATCAATTTTGATGTTGAATTACATTGAACATTTATAATTTATAAGGTTTGAATTGTTGCATTAATTAATTACAAAATTAATAGTTTCCAAATAGTCAAACACATTACTACTTCATAAAAATAAAATGTTGAAATTAGATAAACAACTTAAACATGCAGAAAATGCTTAAAAGTAGAGATTTAAAATGTTCAAGGTTTATAGTTTGAATTTATTAATCGATTCAACTAAAAGTGAATAGGCACTTTACGTTTATGCTCGCCATGATAGTTTATATAATTTGTAGAATTTTAAAACTCTCTTATAAATTGTAATCAGACCAGTTCAGTAAGGTCTGATTAAACTAGAAGTAGTGTCTCTGCTGCTATATGTAGTGGACGCTATATCTAGCAGCTCTGCTGCTGGAAGTAGTGTAGCTGATATTTCTAGGTGCTTTGCTACTACTTCTAGGGGCTTGCAGTGTTGCCTACCTTTCGTAGCATATTGTTGAATTTTGCTATAAAAATTCTTAGATTAATAAATTCTTAAAATTNTACCTTTCGTAGCATATTGTTGAATTTTGCTATAAAAATTCTTAGATTAATAAATTCTTAAAATTAGAAAATTAATTAATTGTAAAATAAATGAGCAAATAGTTCTACAGTGAAACAAAAAGCTGTAAACTATTCTATTATTTTTCANAATTAATTGTAAAATAAATGAGCAAATAGTTCTACAGTGAAACAAAAAGCTGTAAACTATTCTATTATTTTTCAAAAGAAAATGATATATAATTTATAAATATTAAAAGTTGAGCTTACCGAAGTAGTAAATTTCTNTATTATTTTTCAAAAGAAAATGATATATAATTTATAAATATTAAAAGTTGAGCTTACCGAAGTAGTAAATTTCTTTTACAACTTGGGATACAGATATACAGAAACAATTAAAAAACTTTTGCTAAAGACCACGACTAACATACGGAATAAGCTATAATCAGAGCAGTGGAGGAAGTTTTGAAAATTTCTAGTTGCCATATTTCTTATTATCCCTGGACAACGGNAAATTTCTAGTTGCCATATTTCTTATTATCCCTGGACAACGGATGGTGAAAGCAAAACAAATAAAATGCGTTACACTGCGTTTCCGAAAGCAAAGCTAGAACTCATTCTCATGCGTAGGGTCTGAATGTGGCAAAGCATTCAAGAACAAAGTAAATAATAGTTTTAACAAGAGTTATGACATGATATTTTTGTAGCCCAATTTCATCTTGTCAATCAACCTTGATCACGACAATTTTTTCACTATTAATTCATAATAATAATAACGTAAATAATAACGTAATTTGTTTATTTTGTTAAACAAAAAAATTTTTGTCACAATTGAAATTAGGAATATAATTTCTTTAAGGTTAATACGGCTAATTTCAATAAATGAGATATTGCCAGCGCCAATGTCGCTAGATCTAGGAGCAGCCCCTAGATGTAGGAGCTGCTTCTATATCTAGCAGCTCAAGCTCCTAGATTTAGCATCAGAGCCGCTAGATTTAGCAGCAGAGATCCTAAATTTAGCAGCTTTACTTTTCAATTATTTTTCTAAAATCGGGCATCAATTATTCTCGACCAAGCTTTGTATCAGTCGAAAGATTATAAGATAAGCTATTTGATTCAAAAAAAATTAACCGGAAATGTTCAACCGTGTAATTTATAGACACATTTTATTGAATAACTCAGCCCTGCCACGATGAAATTTTTTTCGGCGCGGTGAAAAGTTGCTAAATTTGATTTACTATCGATTAAAAATAGTAGTTAAACTCGTCGAGAAGATATATGTTCGAGCTTTTGAAAATAAGTTTAGTGCTGCTGGTCTAGCAGCACCAAGACGCTAGATCTAGTAACTGCTGCTAGATTTAGCAGCTTGGCTGCTAGATCAAGCAGCTCAGCCCCTACATTTAGAGGCTGAGCTGCTAAATCTAGCAGCCCGCTTCTAGATCTAGTGGACGCTAGATCAAGCAGCGGGCTGCTACTTCTAGTGTAACGGGTCCTACTGCAGTTTGCATTTTGATTAAAGACTATAAAATTTATGAGATTAGATTTTTTCGTTGCAAAAGCGGGAATTTTCAAAAACAAATTCAATTCAGAAGTTTTACCACTGTTAAAAAATAAGTTTTATAACTCAATTGACCACATGACCAGTGAGAGTGACTTCAACTGAACCTATAATCCAGTTGAACTCTATAAACTTTATAACTTTGCATAAATTTCATAAACTCTATCAAATTTCTCTATAAACTTTATAAACTCTATTAGGTTGTCACGTGACAGTCAAGTGACGTAGCTTTTGGCTTATAAAATTCATAACTTTTACAAACTTTGCAATTGATTATAAATGCAAAGTTCTTAATAACATTGCAAATTAGTAGGGGAGGGTGAGTATTGTTTAGTCAAAATTTACATTTAATTTTTTTGCACCGAAATCGCAACTCTTCAAGAGAAAATTTTTTATTCAGAAGTTGCTACCACTATTTGGGACTAAGAAAATCTAAACCAAAATTTTTTTATATTAAAGTCCTAATTGATATTTAAGTTTGAAGTAAACTAAATTTTTGACTAAACTAACCCTAGAATAGGGTAAGTTTAGTCACCCAATGGGTATAGTATAGTCATCCAACACATTTCAATAATTAGAAATAAACTATAAATCGAAGTAATTTTTGAAGTGATCGTAATTACAAGACTTCAAATTTTAGTGTCCTTCCAACTTTTCGGCGCTTGCCAGGAAGACTGGATGCTGATTTGAATCTTTTGTTCACTGAAGATGTAAATAATAATGAATTGAATAGTAAGGCACAAAGCAATTTACGTCTACCACACTTTAGCATGTAAATCTACTGACTAAACTATCCTCACACAAATTGACTAAACTATACCCAGACCCACTTTTTTCAGTAAAACAATTCTCACTCTTAAGTTATTACATGTAATCGGCTATTCTTTGCTATAAATCATTCCAATGATACTTATTTATCAATAAAAATTTTGTTAACAAAAATTCACATTTACTTGTCAAAAAATCCGCGATAAGAAGTTAGGAGAAAAAAGTATAATTTTATGCACAAAAAATTTATATAATTTTTAATAAAAATTTGGTAGACTTAATTCAAATTTTTTTGTTTGCAAATGCATCAGATCATTCAAGCCTATATCAGAAATAAATTTGGTAATTTCTGGTGACCTCCTTCTATTTTTAACAGCCACTGACTAAACTAGGACTTGACTAAACTATACTCACTCTCCCCTACTATAGTTGTAACGTGCAATTTCTTCTGTTGAAATTTTTAGTATTTTATGAAAAATAGTTCTAAAAAGGAAAATATTCTTAAAATATGTCAACAGTTTGTAAACCTTTTCATTCAATTTACTATACTTGAAAATCTATAGAATTCTTTAAAAAATTCCCTATCGTGAGATAAATTTTAGTCGAGTCGTAACCTTATGAGCTATTAGTTCCATAGCTAGATTCACGAAGTACTTTTGAGTGGAGTTGTTAGGAACAAAGATATTAATAAATGAAACATTGAAGAAATATTTTTTACCAAACTGCATGGAAAGTTTCTCCTAAATAAAAAGTAGTTTTACGCATACGCATATATATTTCTAATCAAGTGTGGATACAACAGATATGAAGATGGGATTCGTCAATAAAAGTAAAAATAAAAAAAGCTAACTTGTTAAAATATAACATGAATTCAGATTGATCGAGAGACTAATTCAGTAGCAAAAAAAAATATTACAAAATAATATGTGTATTTGTTTGCAGTTTCAATGGCATAGCTCTTCAAATGACACATTTTAACCATTGACAATTAAGGATTGGTGTATCTGATGGCCCACTAACCATAGTCTAAACACACATAAATTTGTCTTCAAATTAAAAGAAACAGTATCAAATTAATGAACTTAATGTAATTAATCAAGATACGACTAATGCAATAAAATTAGAATTATTTTTTTGTAGCAACAAAACACTTTTGAAAGCTAGAAAGCAATATTTTTGGCAGCTTCTTGATAGTACTTAAAATTGTACGACATAGAACTCCAGATTATTGCAAATTTAGGCAGGGAAAGAGACAATGGACGAAAACATAAAAATATCAACTTGGTTTACTAAAGATATCTAAAAACAAAACTATGTTTTTAGATGAAGCTTTAGAGTTTGAGATTAGTGCTCTCCACGGCACTGGCTCTTTGGCTCTGACTCCGAGCTGGCTCCCAATTTTATGGGAGCCAGAGCCATCGTATGGATCTTGCTCCTTCTCTCTTTGGGAACCAAACCCATGGCTTCCGGAGCCAGCTCCCAAACTAGGCAGCCATAATTTCCTAGCTTTCATTCATTCGAGAAGAAATTTTTTGAATCCATTCAAATAGTTTTTGGTGGTGGGGGGGG